>JAJMGU010000018.1:0-316505 GCA_030582675.1 Suhomyces sp. yHQL142
CTTGGAGAAGCACTAGAGGAAGCACTAGGGGAAGCACTCGAGGAAGCACTAGCACTTGGAGAAGCACTAGAGGAAGCACTAGGGGAAGCACTTGAAGAAGCACTAGAGGAAGCACTCGAGGAAGCACTCGAGGAAGCACTAGCACTTGTAGAACTTCTTGAATTGGATGAAGAAGTAGATTGTGAAACGGATGATGAGGATGGTAGCATTGTGGAAGAAGACGAAGATGATGGTGGAATTGTCGAAGAGGATGATGAAGATGATGATGATTGTGGAAGTGGGAATGATGGTATGGTACCACATGCCTGACAATTGATGGGTGTGGCCCCTGAAGGAATTGGTCCCAGGTACGAAATACCTGATCCTGGAACCGCGATGATTCCACCTCCGTAATTTGGAGTTACTACCAGGAATAAGTTGGCATTATATCCTGTACCAATCTTGAACAGCTGTGTAAGAACACCCGTATTAAGCGTCAAAACACCTGTTCCAGCGTTGTAGGTAAATGGATTCAGAACAAAAGGTACTTTCAAATTAAGGGCCAAGCTTAGTCCAATAACATTTCCATTTCCGAACCCTGCAACCAAAAATGTTTGAGAAAGACTCAAGGCTTCAACACGAATTACTGAGGAGGTTGTTTGCAAGTAGAAAGTTTGAGTTGGGGAAATCGTCAAAAGGGACAGCTGGATCCACACTAAGGAGTTACTCCCAATGGTAATACAACCTGACCCCAGGATTGGTGTGGTTTGCACATACGCCTCATTATAAAGACATATTTGACCGTTATTTGTGATAGCCAAAGCAGCACCAAGGTTAACCACACCTGCAGATCTAGCATTTTGATAAAAGTACATCAACCCGGTATTAGACCAGGTAGGAGCAGTAAGAGCCATTGTTGAGACACCGATAGTACCATCAGCAGCAAAATATAATTTTCCGGTGTTGGTTAACGATAAACCTGTAAGTGCAAAATTTGGAGTTGTTAACGACAGTAAGGAATTAAAGGCTATTATACCATTGTTCACAATAGGACTGGTTACCAGAGCAAGAGTGATTTGTAAACCAATTGCACTAGTGTCAGAGGAGACATAAAAACCACCTCCTTTGCCAACTGAGAGACCACCTCCAATTGCGGTGATCGCATTATCAATAATGGACCAGTAAACATTTGGATTGACGACAACGTCCCCTAAAGAACCAACGAGTGTACCTGTGTTGACCGTATTGGAAGAAATAGTAATAGCATTTACAACCAGTAACAGCGCAAGCGCAGTGAAAAGTGGGCCAAAAAGCATTGTCACTGGAAAATGGTAGTTTTGTTCAAAATTAAGGTTTCAACTTCTATTGTTGGAATTTCCAGAGGTGGGAAACGTCTCGATATATAGCTTTATCTACTGCGTGATGCGCCCAGAATTCCAAGCAAACTTCGCTTACATCGCACAGATACACGAGTTCTTAACATATATTCAACCTGTCATATGCTTACTAGAAGAGTTGATTCGTTCCCCGACAGGGAGATTCTGTTCTTTCTCCGATAAAAATATTTTTTGGATATCAATATTTTTTGCAGCTAATCGCCCTTCAATTTCTTTTCCTCGATTATTTTATGCAATCCAAAATTAAATCTATAATTCCGTGCGTGATGGTTTCTTTTACGTTTATTTTACGAAGAGTCACCTAATGTGACTAGAGGGAAACAAGGGTTCTCTTCACTATTAGGAAATACTTCTGTATGAAGGCTAGTGTCGACAAATTTGGGAAAGTTTGCGAATGATAGCAAGGGGAAGGGTATCACCATATATGTGTACGTTTTAAGCAGCCTTGCAAAAGCTAGAATTCTCAAGTCTCCATTTAGATTTCATTATCAAGTGATTATCGCTCAGCCCTCGTTTCAAAGTAGTTTACTAAATGTATCGCGCATATCTGGTTACTAGTTGTGCACAGTCCAATAAATGCACATCTTTTCGAATTTCAAGATTCTAAATATCCAACTTTTGTGTTTTCGATAGTCCATCACTTCTACAGCCGCAAATGCTGTTTGAAAGCTGGAGACGGACATCAATTCTCCGTAGATCCATCTCGTATGTTGACGCGAGCATGCAAGTTTACTGGTATCAGCGAACAATGCATTGAAGTATAAGTACGATAGACCACAATAAAAACGCCTTCGAGATCGGGCTGCGATCTTGAAAAGATGAAACGACAAGAGCCAGATTATCAACCAAGTCGTGAACAACGCATTGTGTCACATTTTTAAGCTTTAAAGAATCAGATTGTTAATTACGATTCAACATGCGAGTGAATATGCTGTTTCAATACTTTTATTAAACAAGAAAAAAACCAGCAACAGCGACAGCATTAATGATAATTGGGTAGATCTAATTATTGTGAGCTTCCAACTAGTAGCGCGCATATTGGTATTTCATCATTTGGTCCACAAGCTGGTACGTGAAAAATAAGGTGAAATCATCAAGTGGATGGAAGGACTTTATGGATGCGTGAATCTACCATAATTTCAGTATTGATAAAAGTACATCATAAGACTAGGATAGACATGCATTATCTTCGCTCCGTGGGGTACAGTTAGTCATGGAAGAATTTGTGATAGAGCAGCACTCAAAAGTTGTCCTTCGTCCCGCCAATATTTTTAGGCACAGAGGGTTAAATATTATTTAAGCTCATTCTTACTTAGATGAGCATTACAGGAATACATCATCGAGAACCATTTACGGGTCCGGCTAGTTTACGAGCATGAATGAAATTCCTGGGACCATCCTGGCTGGATTATGCGATGTAAGATGTACGAGGAAGAGCGTTTGTACGAGAGATCTGGCTCACACTGTCTCAAACTGATTCAAACTGTCATATTACAAGTAAGGACATCATTACAACAATAGATCTCATTTCTCGATTTATAATAAGTATTATTCATCTATTTTCTAGTGAATTCCCTTTTAGGGTTTGAAATTCACCAGGCACTGTTTAGTTGGCGGTTGAAATTCGATAATTATTTGGGGGTGGAATTTCCGTAGTTATTCGTGTGCTACATCGAAAATCGCATCAAAAATAAAAAGTTGGCGGATAGTCTTCGGTGTTAGTTGCAAGGGTTTAAAATAGTTGTGCATTGTTGGAGCGAAAGAATGCTTGCATCATCTCGATGGCCATCAAAAGAGTCTAATAATTGCCAGCATCGTAAATCTTCGTGACTACGCATAAAGGTAGACCACATCGTGGCCTGACAAGAAAAAGGAATACCAATTGAATGCAATGGTTCGGCTCCACCGGCTATATGTGATACTAGGAGCCTCGCATCACCGGTTATTGTCCCTATTAGTGGCGTTTAAGCCTTAATCTAATTTTGCCACACCATAACCCTCACAGAGATCGAGATTCACGGCTTTTCTTCGGTGGCCGTTCGATGGAGATTTCCGGCATACCCGTCGTGAAGGTCCGGCAGCTGTATGTCTAGCCGCGATGATTGCCTGATTGGATGTCTTAGAGGAAAGATCTCTGGAAGGACCAAAGCAGTCTAGACTCAGATGTTCAGAATGTTTAGGAAGAAATGGAGGAGGAACTAAAAAAAAAAGGAAAGAGTGGGGTAATCATGTAGCCAAAAAGGGCTAAAAAGAGGGCTTAGAAAAGGGCAGAAGAAAGAGCAGAAGAACGGCACTACTTAAGGGTCCATAAATATATGTTATGATAAAGCACCCCAGCCCACATTTTAGTAAAATTGATGTAAAACTCCTAACGTATCATGCATAAAATAAACCTTCTCGAGCGTATCGTCCTGCATCAGAATCGTGTGATGATTGTAAATCTTTAAGAAAAGAGGCGGATGAATCGTCTCCCCTATTTGGATCTAGATGGTCCAAAGCCCTTGTGATGATGTCCTACTCTCACCTGTTCGATGAGGCGTTCCTTTGCAGATTGAACTTCCGTACCAATCAATAGTGGTGGCTTAGGAACCATTACCCCGCGTGATGAATGTCATGTCTATTGAAGAAAAGTATATGTCTCAGACCTTACCGTCTCAAGCGTTAGAAAGCACCGAACAGCATGCTAATGCCAGATCATACTAGCCTCCCAAAGTCTTGATAACAGGAATTTCGCACCCAGATGTTGAAGAAAACCAATGGAGATCGAGGAGGGGAGACACCACGGCTGACAATAATAATGCAGCAGTCTGTTAGGCGTATGACCAAAATTAGTCCTCTCTGGTGACTTCATAGCTCTAGAAGCTTGAACTACGAGGCGGTGTCATACAGTATACAGCTTATGATACTGGAACGTGCCCAACAGCCCAACGAGTGGTTCAATGTCAGCGATGAACGGCAGCGAGGCATTAAACATTCAATGTTGGACACGGTGATAGATGTCGATATCCAAATTATTTTATCTGGGGCTTGTAGGCGATTGGAGATTGATCTATATTATACCGGAAATAGTGTTCGCTGATCAAACATAGCTGGAATAATTATTCGTGGCCGTGGATACAACTGGATGATGAATGAGCGAAAGGAATGGCTGGGTGTTGTGCAAAACAGGAGTGAACAGATTTTTATGAAATTAGACCTCTTTCGGGTTGGGGTCGTGGCACTCTGGAGCAGTAAATGACTAACTTTGAACTAATTATAGATCCACTTTAGAGTTTTTGGTGCAATATTTCGATAAAATATTCACTCCGGAATGTTCTTGACAATACTACGTAAAAACAATACTTCCATAATTAGTAAGAGGTGGTGCTGGATAGTTTACTAGTATGATCCGTAATTTCAAAGGTTAATCTTAATTTTTTTTTGCATCGAATTATTGAAAAAAATTGTAAAATTTTGAAAACGTACCATTTTTTCATATAATTCTAATTGGAGAAGATTGTACCTGGTAAAACCATAGATACAAGATGTTGATCAAGATTCTTACAATAATTAATAGTATAACTTTTCAATGTAAATAAAAATAACATAAACAATAAAAACAATAATAACTTTAATAACAATAATTTTAATCATGAGACCATTCATAGCAATCTAATTGGAATCATGATAGGGATAATATACCCAAAAATGAAAAAAGTGGACCAAATTACTTCCATCAACCGAAATTATCTGACCAATAAGATCCAACATTGGAAATTCAATCAGTCGAGAACTCAAAGCTTTCAGAATCAAGACCATAATAAAAGTCAGCTAGGATGCTCAATAATTATCTTGGGGATGGAATGAATAAGAGAATGTCAGTCCTTCATCTTCTCGTAGCTATACCTGACAGTGTTGGTGAGACCCTTTGAGGTTGTCAATCTTCTGTTGTAGCGAGACATGCCTAGTTTCAAATTAAGGCACCAACAGAAGAGGAACAAACTCTCGAGGACGAGCTCTATTGATGGTTGGCAGCCATCAACAGAGTCGTGGTTTCTCCTTCCCACTAGCCAGGTATAACCCCATAGATCGTATGAAGTTTGGAAACATTCTCAAGGGTAATGTAAAAGACATCAAGATAATATATGAGCACCCGGGCTTCGTCTCATTATGGCCCATCAGCCTGGGCCTTTTCGCAACTCAACTTCAATCCTTTGCAATGGCTTCACCTAGAGGAGAGACTCTTTCGAGTCGATGTTAGTAATCAGTATGATCCACTTACTTTTTGCAATGCTTTGAGAAGCTGGAGGTATTGCTCATCAAAGTGTTGATCAGCGTTGTCCAAACTCTCGAAATGTTCTAACTTCAGGATCTTGAATTCGTTCAAGTCAAGATCGACTTCATATTTGAAGACTTGGAACATTCTTTTCAATTGATTAAATTGGGTGGCTGGAGGAATTGCCAACCAATGTTCCCATTCATTAAGAATACGGAACAATGCTCTACAAACCATGGCAGACCTGTAATCACCTCTGCTGGCCAAGGTACGTTCAGCATCAAGAAGATTGGCAATTTGGGCACGGGAAACTTTCTTGCTTTGGAAAGAACAGAATGCACGAAGAAATTGATGTTCCAGCATAGCTTTTGGATCAAATAACTCATTGCCAACGGGAATGAATACTCTTGAGGGAGATCTTTCCATCTTGGCCAAGTTCTCTTCGTCACAATATTGAAGCTTCTCTTCTCTTGTCAAGCGCAGCCACCAAATTCTGTCACGGACGACTGAAGGTTTGGCATATCTAGATGTACGTTCAGATAATGCCTTTTCACTCTTATGAACAAGACGAGCGAGTCTCAATTGAGGTAAGACTTTATGTGTGCTGGTACCAAAGCCTCCAAGTGGATACTTCTTGAGAATCATTTTCTGAACGGTAGTTCTTGGAACATCGGGAACAGTATTCGAAGAGTCAACGTTTAATCCAAGGATATTGGTCTTTGAATCATACGAGTAAGTTCCAGTCTTATTAGGATCATTGGATTTGACACGGTAAATAAGGGGAACCTCCTTCTTTGGCTTCAGCAGTCCGGCGACCTTCGTGGAAAGTCTTCCAACAGAATCAACTGTTCTTTGAAGAAATCCGGTGAAAGTCTTGGTAGCTTCTGGCGCTTGAGCATCGTCAACTTTTTTGGTCTTCGTGGAAAGTCTTCCAACAGAATCAACCGTTCTTTGAAGAAATCCGGTGAAAGCCTTGGCTCTTGATGACAAAGTATTCTTTTGGAGGTTAGCCAAGCGCAACGCTTCGGCCTCGGCCTCTTTGATTTCATGTGGAAAGAGTAAGTCTTCCGAAAGAAGGTAAGGGTCGACATAAGGTTCCTGAGGTTCTTCGTTGATGGAGTCATCAGTGTCATTAGAGTCTTCTGAGATAAGCTCAGATGATTGTTCAGAATCGGTAGATGATTGAGAAACGTTCTCTGGCTCGAAGATTCTGATCTCGGGAACCTTTACTTTAGTAGTCTTTTGAGGAGTGTTCTTCTTTTTTCCTTTGGTTGCAAACTCCAAGTTATCCAAAAGAAGATAGGGATCAAAAGATGATTCGAGGGAGTCTTCATTGATGGAAACATCGCAGATACCCTCTTGACTACCAATACTCTCTTCTGACTTTGTACTTGTACCTTCTGGTTTGGTTTTGGATACAATGTCATTCTGTTCAAGAACAGTTTGTTCAACAACAGAGTCAGAAACGTCAGATTCAACAGAAACTGCACCGGTGTCTAACATCCACTTAAGAGCATTGAAGCCATTCGTGAGTTGGTTTCCCACTTTGGCAAGACTTTCTCCGGTCGATTCAACTTCCCTTTGAGTCCATTCTTTGAAAGAAGAGAGGGTGGTGATTGGTTCTGGAACTTCAGTCACAGTTGCAACAGTTGAAGGCGTTCCGAAACTCTTGGTGAAGAAAGACGTGATCATACTAAGTTTTGTTGGGGTTTCAGTTACTTCAGTGGTGCTGGTAGTTGATGGTGAGCTGGAAGCTTCAGGTTCGGAGCGGGAATTTTCAGATACATGTAACAAAGTCGACATGGAGACATCTGACAGTTGAGTGTCCATGGAAATATCTGAAAATTGAGTGTCCATGTTGAAATCCAACTCGTTGAGTCCATCAAGGACAGACTCTGGGAGTTGGTACTCGTTTTCGTAATAGTCGCTGAGGTTTGACTTAGAACTAAATGTAGTTGAAAAACTTGGTTCAAGTGACTTGCTGGTAGCCGAACCAATAGCCTCGACAATGGGGGTGGTTGGAAGGGGAACTTCAACGACTGAGATGGTGTCTTGGACCGTGTCGTCTTCAGGCACCAATTCATCGGAAGCCATGAGGGCTTCACACATTTCAAGGTACTTGGCCATGTCGTCAGCGTTGCTAACGGTGGTGATTTGGCCGTCAATGTCCTTGTAGTACATCTGAGGCCATGCTTCCTTTTCATCGCAAGCGGTAGGGTTGGTCATGGTGGCATTGCTGGAAGTAGGCTTCGACGAGTGGGCGGCGGGCTTCACTTCACGAAGCTTGGGGATGAAAGGCATCGTGAAGGATGGGGAAACGACGGGCGTTTCGGGGGTTGGGTTGGGAAAATAAGCTGAAGGGCTTGGGGGAATAGTTCTGGAAATATTAGGAATATATCGGAACTATGGGGGTTGTTGGTGGGGAAGAGAGAGAGGTATTTGTGGTTGGTTTAAGTTTTGTAAACGTCCTAAATATGGGAAAATTGCAGCCACAAATGAGACTTTGAGAAGTCATAATGGGAGATATTGGGCGGGATGAGAACGAAAATAGTAGCTTTGAGCAGGTACGAGATTGTATGTAACATTGCTATATAGTAACGATGAACAAGTACCATCTTTGTAAAAAAATTTGGCTTGTTTGCAGCCATTGGGGTTGATTAGCTAGTTATCTATGGGAGACTTCAATCAGGATTATGTAATCATAAGTAATCGAAGTAGAGAAAGAGCTTAGCTGAAGAAGAACAACACAAAGAAGAGGAACAGCTTTCTACAGGATCAGATGTCTCTTCAGTGTAAGTGTGGGATCCAATTAATACTCGTCATATGTTCAATTGTGACTGGTGTTACAGAGTAAAAAAGTCGCTTCAAAAATTTGCAGCAATAATATAGTTGCAACCAGCCCTACCTAAAATGTATGGGGAGACAAGAGCAGGGCAGTCAAAGCTTGGGAAAACCTGGGGTAGAGGCAAAGACGTAGGGACTTGAAGGATGGCAGAAGGGGGTGAAGTGAAGGAAAGAAATAGATGCTTCTAGTTTTCATTATGGTATATATTGAGTATAGATTGGGGAGTATGAAGGTGGTTAAACGAGAGACATCAATGCCAAAACTGAGGTTACGACGATTGTGTTGATGTTGAAGTTCAGTCCAGCACTATTTTCTTCTGAGATGTTGGCAGGTAAAGACGGAAGTGATGCTGATCCGCTCGATTGAGAAGAGATTGATTGTTGACTAGAGGGGGAGCCAGAGACAGAGGAAGATCCAGAGCTAAAGCTAGAGGTAGAACCAGAACCATTCGACTCACTTCCGCTAGATCCAACCGCATTATCTGGTATGCTTCCAGAATTGGAGCTTCCAGCCCCAGTCGATATACTTGCTGGCGCAATAGTCTTTGTGGAAACAGTAGTTCCACCGACCAAAGACGTAGTTGTATAAACAATTCCATTGATACCTGTTGTGACTTTCACATCTCCAATATGCGTGGAAAGGGATCCATCGGGGCAAGTAGTCACAAATGTGGTTGTGTATTCAGTAAGAGTGAATGTGGAGTTGATATAGTGTGCCGAAGTCGAAGAATCTGGACCAACATTTGTTAATACCAAAGTAGCTGAAGATTCTGATGAGATAGATGGGATAATCGAGGTAGGGATAGTGGAAGGAGACGAGGAAGAAGGATAAGCATTTGGATCAACTGTGGATAAATGTGGGGTGGACGAAGATGTAGAAGATATCGAAGGTTGGGGAGATATCGATGAGGAAACCTCGGTCAGCGAAGACAGTAAAGGTACTGATGATGTAGCGGCTGATGATCCAGAGATTGAAACCAAGGAAGAAACAGAAGAAGGTGGTGCTGATGAGACGGGAGAAAGTGAAGACACAGTGGATGAAGATTCAGAAACCGAAGTCACGGAATTTGAAGAAGTAGATGTCGAAAAAGTTGAAAAATCTGTTGAAGAGACAGCTGAAGTAACTGACGAGGAAGTGAGAGATCCTGACGATGATTCCGAAGAAGTGACGGACGAGCTTGAAGAAGACAGTTCCAAAAAAGATGATGAATCAACAGAAGAACTCACAGAAGAAACGGTTGAAGAAGTATCTGATGACGAAGAAACGGACGAAGAAACAACTGAAGACGAATGTGTAACTGACGATGATGCTGATGCACTGGAAGATGAGGTAGGGAGTGGTAATTCATAAGGAATTGGAGGAAAAGCATAGTCTATAGGAAGAGCACAAGCAGAAGGCACACCAGTTGCAGGTGGAGGCCCACTATAAGACACAGCAGCATTAGGAATAGGTGCAATATGAGAACCATAATTTCCATCTACCCAGTGAAACAAGGAAGGGTCATAGCCTTGTCCTATGAAAAAGTGTTGGGAGTATGCTGAATTAAGACTCAATACTCCTGATTCGGAATCGTAAGAAAACGGGTTGTTGGGTAAAAGAGCTCCGTTCAAACCGATGATATTACCATTTCCAAACCCAGCAATAGTGTATTGTGAAGAAATTATTTCATAGTTGACCTTGAGCGCCGACGTTGAACTATCCAAGTATATAGTCTGTGCGGGGTCGACTCCATGACCTTCGATATAGGCTAGAGCATTCTCACCAATGTGAATACAACCACCGCCATTGATTGCAGTGGATTGATAGTAGATGGTGTTGTCGAGATAAACCACACCGTTATTTTGAATGATACCTCCAAGATTTCCAAGCACAGCACCGCCAATTGTTCTGATCTTCTGGGAGAACGCCATAAGACCATTGTTGACAATGTTGGCGTAAAGAAACCGGAACAAGGGAGCAGTAGCAGCATGACCATCGTTTCCCACGTAGATCTGGCCATCGTTTTGAAAATTCGTGCCAGATAAAAGAAGAGTTAGCGAAGTCGCTGGATTTACCGAGTTGATCTCCAAGACACCTTTGTTCAGAAGTGTAGCTGTGGTTGGCAGTGAAACACTTAAGGGGAGAGCGGAGTCTCTATCTGAAGAGATATAAAGAGAAGCCCCTGTTTCTATATCGATGGTACCAGGAATGACATTAGTAGGACTGTCAATTATTGACCAGAACACACCTGGACTCACAGTTATACCGTCAGAGGTATAGGAGAACGGACCCTTGGAGACAGTGTCTTGAGTGATTGTGGTTGCAAAAGCACCAGACAATGTCGCGAGTATATTGATATAGACCTGGAGTTTCATTAGAGTGTTGGTTAAGGTAGGCTTAGGTATAAATTTTGCAGCCGTGGGTCCATCCTATAAATACTTGGCTGGTAGGATCTGAACATAATTTACGAGGACTCAAGTATGTCCCCGCCTTGTTGCAACTTGGGGTTACTATCGGAATGCCGTGTTATGGTTTTGTGACTATGTCTCCGTCGTTAGTAAATAATATAGCTGATATTTTTTAGATTTACGCTTCATGTATAACGTGCAACAATAGAAATGTCGTTCTGGAACACCGGCAATCAAGGCTCCTACAGGACCACTCGTCTGTATGGTTCGTCACTGCAGAAGAACAGACGATGGTGCCCTGGATACATGGGGTTTGGAAGCCATACGAATGGGGTCTGGAAGGACAGGTGAGGATTGAAGCGAGAGATAAACTGAAAGGGAATAGAAGGGGAGAAAAGAACAAATGATAATTGAAATTGCTTGATGAGGTCGATGCTGATATAAATGTATTGAACTTTCTATATTTGTTATAATACCTTATTACTTTATATACTATAACTTAAAAGATGATGAAGAAAAATGCTCCCAATATCGAGATCATTGATTTGGACATACCTGAAGCAGAGTTCAAGCTTTGCGTCGTAATACCAACAGTGGTTGAAATGGTTGCCAATGCGCCAGATCCAGGGTTGGAAACACTATTTTGCAACCCAGATCCATTATACTGGGATCCATTTTGCAGCTCCTCTCCATCAGACTGAGTGTCGGCATTTGATGCTGCTCCAATCACTGATGAGGCTCCTCCATTATCTTCCTGTTCAGATGGTGTTGAGTATGAGTTTCCAGTAACAGAAGCACCGGTAGTTGATATCACATTGAATAAATTGGTAGTAGTACCCAACTCACCTTTAGCGTTAGTGGCGATAACAATTTTTGCGGTTTGCGTGGAAACAGATCCGTCTGGACATGTGGTGACATAAGTAGTTGTGTAGTCTGTCATAGTATAGGTGACATTGGGCCACAGTCTTGTTGTTGAACTTGATGAGAAGGAACTTGGATCTGAAGGTAAAATTGTGGCTACGCTGGTAGAGCCAGAACGAGACAAACTGAATGAAGTAGAAGATGAGCTTGTAGGAGCAACATCTGAAGAAGAAGAAGAAGTGGAAAATGAGGATGCAACCCCTGATAAGGATTCTGATGGAAGCAATGATGATGAAGATGTAGAATGAGAATCCTGAGATGACGGGGAGACCAGTAATTGGGCGGAAGATGCTGGTGAAAGTAGCGAAGAAGCCGACGAAATAGCTGATGGAACACTGGATAATGTGTCGAAAAGCGAAGAAACTGATTCAGAGACACTGGAGCTAACAACGAGCGAAACCGAGCTACTCGAGCTAACTTCTGACGATACAAACGAACTCGCAAATGAAGAGGTAGCGACAGAGCTCGAGATTATCGAAGATAGTTGGAACGATGATTGTGAAGTCGAAGACTCAAATGTAAATGAAGACGATGCTGATGAGATCAATGACGATTCTGAGGTGGATGAAGAAGACAGAGTGGAAATTGACGAGGGTGGAATGGAGGATGCTTGTGAAGACGTCAGTGATTCGGAAGAGATTGAAGATTTAGAAGAAGATTCGGAAGAAGATGTAGTGGAAGAAGTTGAAGAATCCAAAGAGATTGAAGACTCAGAAGAAGTTGAAGAAGCTCCGGACGAGCTGGATGCCGGTGAAACTTCCGACGAGCTTGATGATACAACAGACGATGAAGACGACGATGAAGCATGGGGAGGTGTAGGAACTGGTGGAAAGACTTGACTAGGATCAGGTATACATACTCCAGGGATATCCGAAGGAGGAGGACCAGAGTATGTTACACCAGCATGGACTATAATTGATAAACCTGTACCATAGTCTCCATCCACAATCCGAAAAAGAGAAGGATCGTATCCCAAACCAATATCGAAGTTCTGGGATTGTGAAGAATAAAGAGTCAAAATTCCGGTGGTGGGGCTGTAGGAAAAGAAAGGTGGAGTATAAAGGCCGTAACTTATTCCAAGTAAGTTCCCATTACCAAAGCCAACGACACTGAAAGTTTGAGGAACTGGTTGAAGATTGGCTTTAAAGGAGGAGGTAGGAGTTGCCAAGTAAATCAATTGTTTTTTGCTTATTGGCAACCCTTGGACCCAGAAATTTGAGTTGGCACCAATATGAATACATCCACTTCCCACGAAAGTTGTTGTTTGATAAAGAATCATATTGTTGATGTATATGAGCCCCTCGTTTCGGATTGCAGCATTTCCTCCACCAAGGTCGACTCCAAAAATACTCCGCTGGTTTCGATCAAAGTATATGAGTCCATTGTTAACAAAGTTGGTGTAGAATAGTCTCAAAAGCGGAGACACAACTCTTGCTATTCCCCCAGAGGTTCCAATGTAGATTTGGCCATCATTGTAAAAGTTAGCTCCTTTGAGAAGAAACGTCGGAAAGAGGGACTTATACAAATTGACTGCAAATATACCTTTATTATAGAACGAAGACGTTTCTGGCAGCGAAATGGTCATGGTCGTACCCATGGTATCTGATGATAGGAAGAATGAACCGTCAGTTCCAATATTTATGGCTCCTTGAATCGTGTTGGCGTAACTGTCGACTATCGACAAGGAAACCCCCGGATCCACGGTTATTCCATCGCTTGTATATGTATATTGACCAGAGGTATAAGTATCTTTATCGATAATTGTAGCAGAGATAACTGCCATGAACATGAAACCACCAATGGTGGTATAAAACATCATTGCAAAAAGTGTTGATAGCAATATAATTTTGCAGTCGCGACATCATATATAAAGGTATATTTATATTTTACACCAGGTCCTGAAAACTTTGTTCTCCAAGACACAGCACGGATATCGGTATCTTGAGTATCTTTCCCATTAGCCCCCCTCTTCGTATAATCGAGGCGGGTTGATTTAGATCGTTTCGTTATTGTGTATATTTTTCCATTTTTTGCAGCTACATTGTTATATTTTTCCATCGTTGAAATGTCGCATTTTATTGGTCCATGTCGTCCGGCATTCGTATAATATTAAGCGTTAGGAGTCAAGGAAGGGTCGACCACTTACTCAGGGAAGAAGAGTAAAAGGGGGGATGATCATTAGGAGTCCACAGCTCATTGGAAACCTGTTAGTCTGTATTTGAGAGTGAATTTGGGAGAAAGGCTAGTGAATATTCGGTCCCTTTCTTGAGTGATTAGTTAATATAGTAATCATATTGTTGGTATGGTAAGAAGTGAGTGTGGTCTGCAAACCCACGAGCAAGGCAATGTGGTTTTCTGTAGGCCATGATTCAGTGTTTTCGGGGCTCACATTTCGTAGTTAAGTAGGAGTAGAATACCCTTTGTAATGGTGCCCCCATTAGGGTAGACGGTGAAGGATCAATGTAAAAAGAAATGTCGCAACCGATCTACACTGAGGCGATCAATGTCGCAAAGGAATAGGGTTAACGAATGTGGTAAATAAGTAACACATGAGTCTAGAGTACGTCTACAATTTGCTGTTCAAGAGAGCCACAACAAAGGAGGTGATAGGTGTAGGTTCTTCAAGGTTCACAACGTTGATATGTACCCTTTTAAAATGGTAATTTGATTGACAATTTCTGAAATCTAATGGCTCAAATAAGTTGCAAACATTCAAATTAGCTAATATCTATAGACTTTGAATGAAAGACCAAGCGACAATGGATAAAACAAGGATATCCGTACTTCCATAACGCATAGGAGTGTGCTTTGTTGCGATAGGATGAAATATTTGGTACAGGTGTGGATAGAATCTACATCGGCGGTAGAAGTAAACGAACAACCACAATCAAAATCATAGCTAAAAGTAAACCTTATCTCGAACCTGCTTGGGATCCTGAGCTTGGTCCGAGCCAGATTTTAGGCTAGATCTAGAGCCATACTTCTCTGGAGCTAGAGCTTGTCGAGACGGCGAAACTAGTTCAAACCTGACGTTCACCCATAAATCGTTGAATAGTTCTACCGCATTCCGTACTTAGCCTTTGATTCAGGTTTGCAGATGAAAGAGATAGTTCGGGGTGCATACTCGCCGAAACCTCCACCACTGAACGAATCAAATTATCTTGCTTATATGGTCTTATAAAATGTCGCAATTTGATATTTTTTGCAGCATATTATCTTGGTTGCGAAACATTAGATGTCGCGAGATCAACCATGCTCATCTCCCACTAATTAACGACCATATTCGATCTTTCTGACTAACGAGATCAGTGCTATTGTCACTAGCAGCGTGGAGTTTGGGATTGTTCAGAAATTTAAAGGGGGCTCTCTAAGTGGAAAGAGCAGCCCTGGATGTGGATATGGGGGATTCGCAGCCTCTTTGTATTGGATGCAATGAAGCGATGCCAGTAACAAGTAGCAAGGCGGCATCGATCAGTTGAGATCTACCAGGACATTAACTAAGTTGCAAATTAGTGCGAGAGAAATGTCGATGGCCGTATTCTATTGCATAAACAGCAAAAGATCTGTATTTTCGCCTAACGGAATACCGATTGTTGGAACAATCAATGCACGAAAACAATAGAATTACGGAAGTCTACTACAAATATAGTTAAGACTGGTACTATTCGGGATGTTCAACCAGTGATTGTATCAAAGAAATATGTCTAAGCATAATAGTTCAATTATGGCCTCTATCAAGCCATTTTACTTTCGAATGGGTGTTGGACAATACTATCGATGATATACTATTGGAGACAAGCACTACAAGACTAGGTATCTCTACCTCTACCAGATATATGTAAAGCCATGTTGGACAGTTCGTGCAAGTGGGTGGCTTTGTTATTATCATGCCATCTCGTAAATCTATCTGGCCAATTGAGCCCTGGAGAGTAGATGGCCGACTCGTTTATGAAAGTTTGAGCTACAAGTAGGTTTACGAACAATTAACACTCCCTGCATGATATGTCTGTTAGGTCCGCCTTAGGGATTCGCTATGCTCTTTGGACGGCATTCGTAGCGTGTGATGGATTATCTGGGGGACAAGAGACTAAAATACTAAGATTAGCGAGTGTTTGGTATAGTCTAATGTAAAATGTCGCAAAAAGAAGTAGGAGTACCACCTTGGTGTGATTGTAGTTCATCGACAGAGAATTCAAACGGAATACTTTTGATTGAATTGACTATGGGCATCTACAATATTTTTTAGAATCGAAGTGTATTGGGATACACCGATAATAACCTATGTTGGTTGCAAAATTTGAAAACTTTTAGACAGAGCTCATCAGTATAGGAGGATACCCCCGAAAGATATGGATAAAAATAATACGAGTTTTCCAGGTAAGAATTCGCCTCCATTGTTGCAGTTTGCCTCAACGGTTGGCACTGCTGATCCATATTAAATTGTGGCTGATCCTGAGTTTGATCCTGAGTTTGATCCTGGATTAAAACTATCCAGCCCCTGAAGCAGATATCGATCCCTTTGGTCTCATGAATAGTATAGTTATCCTAGATCTTAATAGGCTTAACCATCATGGACAGGGCCTATCGCTTTATTGTGCTGATTTGGTTGGTATTCACAAATTGATTCAGAAATGACATGAGTAATCTTTCAAAAGTAAGGTGATTCGCTTGATTGAAGTATGAACTAGGATCCTAAACTGCTGGTTACTTACCGAAACTCTCCAGTTGATAGGAGAACTAGCAAGTTTTTCTCTTCAATACTTCATATTTTGGGTGCCAAAAGATCAGATCGTTACATAAAAAAAAGGCAGGAAACTGGTGGTTTTTAATGGATTTTCGAAGTCAGTATTCGGATCAACAGTCCAGACAATCAGCTTCAGGAAAGCTTTCAAAACTCATCATCTATCTGACAAGTAACCTTGTCTCGTAAAAAATGTTCTTTACCTATGCACTTGTTAACATTTGGTGATGCACTGTTGATCATCAACAAAGATCAATACGTGGCTATTCAATCTTTTGGAACCAAACAGATCAGAAATATGAGTTATAAAAGACAAGAAATGGGTCTACTTATTGCCTCTTTCTCTTCTACCAAGGCTATTACTGGTTCTCATTTTTTTCCTTCTATGACACATTTTTTTTACCATCCACACTCAACAAAAGACTATAAATTGTCGATTCCCCACACTCCAAAATAGAATCAACTACTGCCCCCAACGATGTCTCTCAAGTACCTTGACTCAGCCAAAAAGATTCTCTGTATTGGCCGTAACTATGCGGCCCATATCAAGGAATTGAACAACGTGGCTCCTCTGCAACCATTCTTCTTCTTGAAACCTTCATCGTCTATCTTGAAACCTCAACAGGGACCGATCTTGGTTCCAAAGGGTGTGGTTGTGCACTACGAAGTGGAATTGGCCTTTACTTTGAACAGAGACTTGAAGAATTTGCCCACCACTTTCACTCATGAACAAGCTTTGGAGGCTATTGAAGGGTATGCTTTGACAATTGATTTAACAGCCAGAAACGTACAAGATGAAGCCAAAAAGAAGGGATTGCCTTGGTCGATTGGTAAGGGATTCGATACGTTCTTGCCTGTGTCCAACTTCATTCCTAAATCGAAGATCTCTGATCCTTATGACGTGGAATTAGTCTTGAAGGTCAACGGTGAAACTAAGCAACAGGACAAGACCAACTTGATGATTTTCCCGATCCACAGGATCTTGAGCCATATGTCGGCTATCATGACCTTGGAAAAGGGTGATTTGATCTTGACCGGTACGCCCAAGGGAGTTGGCCAGATCAAGGCCGGTGACTTTGTTGAAGCTCGCTTGAACGTAAATGGAGAAGAAATTGAAAAGATTGATGCTAAAGTCGAAGACAAAGAGGGACCTTATGAATACAAGGAGATATAAGAAGATCGGCATTTAAAGAAAACACTATGAACACCAAACACTCTCGATCCAAAGTGGTTTGAGTATATGCTGAAAGTATTTCTATAATTATGGCTATTTCTATTGAATCTATAGAACAAATTAATTTATGTTTCACTGGAAAATATTAGAATGGCTCGTTTTTGGTAGCTTCACTTCTATATGAATATACCATCGGATGGTGGATGGAATTGTCTTAGTATGATCTTACCTTCACTCAAAACTTTATGACTCAAAGCATCCATGGAATAGCTCTGGGCATAGACAACCTCCTTGATCCCACTCTGCACAATCTTAATAGAACATGTAAGACACGGACATGTGTTGCAATATAACACTCCATCGCCGCCAATTCTATCTCGACCAGCTTCCAATAATGCATTTTCTTCAGCATGAAGACACAAACATGTGGAGAGTCCCGCTCCACTGCCTTCGCCATTGTTACATCTTGAGCATCCACCTTCATTGCAATTGGTCAAGTGACGTGGTGTTCCGTTGTATCCCGTTGCAATGACTCTATTTTGGCGGACAATCACACATCCAACCCGGCGTTTCATACAATTGGAACGAAGAGCTGCCAAGTCAGCCAACCTCATGAAGTACGAATCCCAAGTAGGTCTCAAACGGGAGAAGTTGAGAAGATTCAACTCGGATAGTTTTATGTACAAGCTCTCGATTGAGGTGGAGGTATTGACGATTTTGACCTGGGCCTGGTTATTGATCTCTATAAGAGGGTTGGAAGAGCGGAAAAGCTCTGCATCGTTCTTTAGCACGAAATCCTCCAATGAAAGCTGAGTACCAGCTTCCGTATCTATTTCCTTGAGTCTGTATCTCTCGAATCGTATTGCCAACGGGGCATCAATCGAGAGATGAAGAAAGAACGGCCTTCTTTGGAGAGCCTTCAACTTGGCCAAGTCGTCAATATTCACTATCACCCAGTTGTCTCTCCAATACAACGTAACAAAGTGTACAAGAGCGTCAAAATCGTCAAAATGCCGCGACACCTCCATTTCCCCCGTGCGCACCCCTGGCCTGGTGGCTACTCTATCTGGAACTGGTGCTTCTAATTCTGTCTCTATCTGTGAAGCACCTGGTATTGATTCAAATGTTGTTTCCACTGGTGTGGGCAGAAATTCTTCAGCACCAAAGGTCAAAAGTTTGAACCCCTGGTACGTCAAGTATCGCGCAACTTCGGTCTTTCCCGAGCCAACGGTTCCGGAAATCCCAATTAACATTTCTTGATACGTTCTTTTGGAGGCTCTTGAAAGATAAAGACTCTCTTGTATTGATGCTTTAACTATTGGAAAGTAAATGTCGCGTTACGCGTTTCCCATTCTGGTTTTTAGCGACAGATCTTGTCATTTACGACACTAGTCCACTTTCGGCATGCGCATCACGTGAGCCCAAATCTAATTGCTAAATAAGCGTATGAGAAGCAAATTCGGGAAACTACTTACTATTAGTCCTAGCTTATACTGTCCAAAACGATCCAATAACCCGGATTAGCCTACATTCATACCCAATTGCCACTGCTTAACATAGCCTTGTTCTTTTGTCTGTCTTTTTCCCCCTAAAAGTACGTCAATCTTTGACAATTATCAAGTTCTCAAACCTAGTATGAGATTGACTTCGATAGGTCTAGCGCTTGTCGGTGTAATTTCAACGGTAGGGGCCACTGAAGAACCCCTCATCATCCGTGAAGAGGGAAGATGTTCTATGACTGGAAATTGTGGAAAAAAGTCCATATTCGGTGCACAATTGCCATGTCCAAGCAACTTAAAGGCTACCAAACCTGGAGAAGATCAACTCGAGATTCTTCACAGAGTATGTGGTATAGACTACCTGAAGGTATGCTGCTCCTTGGAACAGTTACAAGCTATGGAATCTAGCTTAAAAAGAGTTGATCCGCTCATCAGCTCGTGTCCTGCCTGTCGCAGGAACTTCTACGACTTTATTTGTGAATTTACATGCTCTCCCAACCAGTCGACATTTGTGAATATCACCAAAACAGGAATAGCTGTGGATACGAAACAGGAAATTGTGACTGAACTCACCCAGTACGTGGACCCTGAATACGCTCTGGATTTTTATGATTCTTGTAAGAACGTCAAGTTCTCCGCTACCAACGGGTTCGCCATGGATTTGATCGGTGGCGGTGCCAAAAACTATAAGGAGTTTCTCAAGTTCTTGGGAGATGAGAAACCACTACTTGGAGGCTCTCCCTTCCAAATCAATTATGACTATTCGACCGATGACGAATCAGACGGCTTGGTTCCAAGAACAGGTGATATGAAACGTTGTGACGACCCCCAATTCAAATGTGCTTGTTCGGACTGTGAGCAATCTTGTCCTACTCTTCCTGAATTCCGGGACTATGCTCAGACCTGTCATATTGGACCTTTACCCTGCTTTTCGTTCTCCGTGCTACTCCTCTGGGCCGGTTTGATAGTAGCATTAGGAGCATTCCATGTTTACTTAGCAAAAAACAAGAGGCTGCAAAAACTACATGACACAGATTCAGAAGATGTTAGCCTCCACAGTCCGGTACATCAACCTCTTCCTATTGCTGAATCTCCCCTTTTCAACTCATACCAAAAGAAGTTCATTTCATTGGTACAAGGCATATTCGAAAGTTCCGGATTCTATTGTGCTGCTTATCCAGGCATAACCATCGGATTGAGTTTGTTGTTTACCCTTTTGATTTCTGCTGGATTGCTCAATCTAAAATTGGAAACTAACCCTACGAATCTTTGGGTGAGTCCCGAAGAACCGGCACTTAAAAATTTGCAATATTTCGAATCCAGTTTCGGTGAGTGGTTTAGAATCGAACAATTCATTATTAGTGCCAAAAACGATACTGCGATTTTGAATTGGCAAAACATTCAATGGTGGTTTGAAAAAGAGTTGGAATTGGAGGACTTAAATGCTAATGTTTCTCTTTCGGATATTTGCTTCAAACCTTTAGGCGAAACTTGCGGTATTCAATCTTTCACCCAATATTTCCAGGGCAATATTGAATATCTTGATGAAGATTCTTGGGCTCAAAATATAAAGAGTTGTGCGGATTCTCCGGTTAACTGTTTGCCAACATTCCAGCAACCGCTCAAAAAGAATATTTTATTCTCTGGAGACGACGTATTGACTTCCAAAGCATTCACAGTCACAGTTTTGGTTGATAATAATCTGACCAATACAAATCATACCGAATCGGCAGTTGAGTATGAACATCTGGTGCAAAAATGGATTAATCAATTGATCGAAGAAAGACCTGATTTGAACATTGCTTACAGCACAGAGGTTTCGCTAACTGAGGAATTGAATAAATCAACCAACACTGATGTCAAGATTGTGGTCATTTCTTACCTTTGTATGTTTTTCTACGCATCATTGGCACTTGGCGGAAGGTTATCAAATCCATTGAAGGGAATAAGATTCCTCAGAAAAACAAGGTTTCTGTTAGGTTTGGGAGGAATTGTTATAATTCTCTTATCAATTCTGTCCTCAGCAGGACTCTTTGCAGCCCTCGGCTTAAAATCCACACTCATCATCGCCGAGGTTATTCCGTTCTTGGTGTTAGCAATTGGTGTTGATAACATTTTCTTGATAGTCCATGAACTACAAGAGGTCACAGAACTTTTACCAAGTTCGTCTGTTGAAGCCAGAATTTCCATCGCGATGAGAAATATCGGTCCATCATGTTTGATCAGTGCAACCTTACAATTCTCCATGTTCTTGATTGCCACCAGGGTAGATATGCCTGCGGTCAAAAACTTCGCATATTATAGTGCAGGTGCCATTTTGATCAATTTTTTGTTGCAAATGACTTCATTTGTGGCATTATTATCGTTAGATCAGAAGAGAATTGAGAGTGGCAGACTTGATATTGTTCCATGGCTTCGATACTCTGATGATGAAGATGAAGGTGAGATTATCCTTGAAGAAGACAGATTCAGCCTTACCAAATTCATCTCAAAATCTTATGCTCCCTACATTTTATCCAAGACAGTGAAACCCAAAATTTTGACTATTTTCTTATTGTGGTCAGGAATCTCTCTAAGTTTATTCCCAAGAATTGAAAAAGGATTAGACCAGAGAACAGCACTTCCACAGGGCTCTTATCTCATAGACTATTTTGATGCAGTATATGAACACTTGAACGTTGGGCCACCAGTGTTTTTCGTCGTCAAAGATTTGGACTTAACCGAAAAAGAGAATCAGAAACTGATCTGTGGTAAATTCTCCGCTTGTGATGAGTACTCAGTGGCCAATATCTTGGAGCAAGAGTATAAACGTTCCAATGCTTCCACAATCGACGATCCAGCATCCAACTGGTTGGATGACTTTTTTGGATGGTTGAATCCTGACTTGGACGAATGTTGCAGAGTAAAAAAATCTTCATTAGCAGTAGCTCACGCTGAAAAATTTGGTGTTTTCGAAAGCAAAAAACCCGACTTTTGTGCCCCCAGGACACCTGCAAGGCAATGTGTTGCATGTTATCAGGATCATTCACCGCCATATAATGCAACTATGGAAGGCTTTCCGACGGGACAGGAGTTCATGGACTATTTCACACAATGGATTCAAGAACCAAGTGATCCATGTCCTTTGGGAGGTAAGGCTCCTTACGACACCAGTATCGCCCGTAATAGTTCCGCTATCACTGCTAGTTATTTCCGTGCTGGACACCAACCATTAAGATCGCAACAAGATTTCATTGTTGCTTACCAAAATTCCCTTCGGATAGTTGAAGAAATCAAGGAATACAACGCAGACCTCGATGTGTTTGCATTCTCTCCTTTCTATGTTTTCTTTGTTCAATACATCACGATTGTTCTGAGAACATTTGTGTTGTTGGGGGCAGCTGTGTTGGTAATTTTTGGAGTCAGTACATTCATGCTCGGCTTGAAACGCGCTTTAGTATTGGCACTTACCGTCATTTTGGTATTGGTAGATATGGGGGGTGTAATGGCCATTGCCGGCATTTCGTTGAATGCAGTTTCCCTTGTCAATTTGGTGATTTGTGGAGGATTGGCTGTTGAATTCGGCGTCCACATCACAAAAGCATCCATCAACACCTCGAGTGTGCTTGACAGCCAAGACTCCATCGATGAAGAGTTCAATAACCAGGATCTCGAAGCGGAATTTGATCACGGCCGGTACGTGCTTGAAGGAGTTCCTGTCGAAATCCGCAATAGCGCTGCCTATAAGGCATTAACTTCGGTGGGACCAACCACCATCACAGGAATCACACTTACCAAACTCATTGGGATTTCTGTGCTTGCCTTCACCAGGTCCAAGATCTTTGAGATATACTATTTCCGCATGTGGCTTGGCTTGGTTGGAATAGCAGGTGTACACTCGTTGTGTTTGTTGCCAGTTCTCTTATCATACGTTTAATGTTAAGAAAAGCCAAAGATTTCAAAAGTACAAAAATGATAAAAATGGTCAATTGCTTTCAAGCATGGTAAAAATCACACTTTAACGTTGTTCGAAGAGAATACAGAGTGGTTTTTCATATCTTTATATATATAATTCACCAGGCGTATCTCTTTATAAAAACAATTTATTTTTGGTTTAATTTTTTTGCAGCTTAACTTAACCTTATTATAATAATAGATTTGGTAAAAATAGACTATATCCGTTTTGTTCCGCGCCTCCGCTGACCAATCTCTTACGTACGACATATCACGTGACAATAACTCGCCACTAAAGTAAAGCGGATGCTGGTTACTGGGCAACCAGCACCGTGAGTTGCGGCGCACCCATCCGCATTTGGACTGGTCACGACCCGTTGCCAGATTAGGCAAACCATTACACTGGTTGGGCAATTGGACAAAACCAATGACATCTTGAAAACCATCGACTACAACCAGTTTTATTCTTCATTAGAACCCCAATAACATGTCTACGTATAATTTTAAATGGTAAGTAAACGATGGAAACAGACGGCCACGAGCAGGGGAATATGGAGGTTTTTTTTCCAGCCCGAAAGGAGCATGAATAAGCATAATAGCCATAAAATTGTGACTTTTCACCCCCATAAGCTTCAATTTGGAGGTAATGAGTTGAAAACGAGATAAAGGTGCAATTGAAAGGGCATTTCCTCGGAAACGCCACTTTTCCACAACATCCCAGCACAAAGAGCCGCAAGTCAGCAAGAAATTACAAAAGAACCACAGTACTAACGAAATTTATAGGCCTAAAGGTCCTGAAGAAGTTATCCTTACCGGAACATTCGATAACTGGAGCAAGTCGCTTCCACTTGTCAAACAAGCCGATGGCTCATTCGAATTGACCGTCCCACTCCCTGCAGACTTCGACACAAACAAGATTTTATACAAGTACATTGTCGATGGCGAATGGTTGGTTTCTGCTACCCAACGTATTACCCAAGACGAGGGTGGAAACGACAACAATGTGTTGGAACCATCTGACTTGGTTGCCTTGGGAAGTGTGAAAGGTTCTGCCATTCCTGAAGCTGGTGGATTGACTGCTGTTCCAGCCACCACCAAAGCCATTGTCACCCCAAAGTCTGACGAAGTTTCCACCACTGTTTTACCTAAGTCTGAGGGCCAAGGTGTCTCTGTATCTGGTGAACCGGGTATTTTTGTGCCAAAAACTGACGAACAATTGGCAGCGTTTGCCGTCGTAGAAAATGTTGACTCTAGAGAATTATCTGCTGAAGAAAAGAAGAAGCAAAAGAAGAAGGTTAAGCGTTCGCAGTACAAGGCAAAGAAGAAGCAAAGAGAAGAGGGTGGTGTTGCCGTTACTACCGGTACTGAAACTACCGACTCCGACGACGCTCCAGCCGTCGCCACCACCGGAGCTTCTGACAACATTGTCCAAGTCCCAGTCCACAAGGACACCTCTGAGGTCGCTACCAGCGCAGAAACTCCTGTCGTTGAAGAAGCACCAAAGACATTGGACCCAAAGAAGGAAGTCGAAGTCGCTCCAGTCTCTGCAGATGCCGCTGCATTGGCCCCAGTGGCTATTCCAGTTTCTGAACCAGCTCCAAAGCATGTTGAACCAGTTGCTCCTGTCGTTCACGAACCTGTTGTTGCTGCTCCAGTGGATCCAGAACCAACTATTGTCGATGAACCAGTAGTTGAAGCTGAAAAGGAAGTTGATGCTGCTCCAGTCTCCAAGTCCGCAGCTCCAGCTATTGTTGGTGCTGCCGGTGCTGCCGGTGTCGTTGAAGGTCATAAGGTCGAAGGCACTAAGGTCGAGGATTCTGATGAAGAAATCTTCATTGCTCAAGGTAACGGCAACAAGGATGACATTGAAGCAGCCATTGTTGCGCAAGAAGGTAAAGATGTCACTGTTGAGGAAATCAAACCTACCGACTCCGAGGCTGCCAGATTAACTCAAGAAGCCAACATCACCAATAAATCTGCTGCTACTGCTGCTACCCCAGCTGCCAAGCAAAAGACCACCAAAAAGGAAGAACCTAAGAAGAAGAAGCCAAATGGTGTGGTTAGATTTTTCAAGAAGATCTTCAATTAGTCGATTTTTCTATTTGACTTTGTATTCACGTTCTATTCATTTCCTTAATTTCCTTCCTCTTAATAGTCGTCTTAATGTTTAGGTTCTATTTTTAATGTATAAGGTGGAGATTCATCCACCACCAAACCCAATTCGATTCGAAAGAATTTTGTATTAAATGAGTGGCACCTGTAAGAGTTTGAAAAAAAATCAGATCGTTCGTTGAATCTGGAAAAATTGTTTCACTGTACATTCTTCTGCCCCTATTCTCTCATTCATTGTTTGGTATATCTGCTGAAATGCCTCGTGGCCTGTTGTTCGTTGTTAGGTAACGGGTTATTGTGATATACGTTGGTAGGTCGATCATGAAGGATGTAGATACTTGCTCCCCGTTAATGCTGATTGAGGCGGCTATATATCTGTCATTGTATAGGCATATGGTAGAGGGAAACGTCGCTAGTCTTTGGTGATACTAGTTGGTGTTCTGTTTTCGCAGCCAGTCAAGTTCTATAAGCAATATTTTTGAATACAGTTGGATTACAATCAAAAACAGCAGAGACGGTCAGTATTGGTGTACAGTTTTAGTGGAACTTTCTGTCATCAACTTATATATGTGGTACTCATCACTGTTAGGTGAAAAACATCATTTCTAGTACAATAGCGGATTCATCCAAACAACTAGCCAATGAGAAAGGAATAGTGTTACAGGACAAGAGAAGAGGCTAGAAAACTGAATGTTTACCACGTGTTCTCTCTAGCGACTCACTATAGTCTCTTATAGTACGATATCTTTCTCTAGGGGTCCCCCTAGGGGTCTTCTAACTGTCAATAGCCTCCTACTATCTTATAGTCAATATCTCTCAGAATGCCCCCAACTTTTACTCTGTGCACCCCAAACTCCAGAAATTCAAGACTGACAATAAGCCAGCAACGAAAAACGAATCTACAGGAGTTCAAAACTGACCAATTGGGCAACCGTTGGTCTCAGTCGAGGATTTCAATGGATCTTTAAACCCTTTCAAGGATTAGCCCTAACTGAATGCTACAAAAGTACCTCTTTTGGTGTGGCGATAAAGTCGTGCGCCGGGTTGAAAAACCACCCACCGTGGCTATTGCTACCATCAATATTTTTGCAGCAAAGGGGTATTCAATAGGCTATACGAGACCAATTGAAAAACTGAAAAGTGCATTAGGTAGAGAAACAGTTCTGGGGATAGAGAATCAAATTATATGCTTATCTCTACATTTTAGCCCCCTTTTGCCCCAGTCGTTTGGTATAGATTTGTTGCCTCATCCCCTAGTATTTATCTACGTGCCCTCACCAATTGTTGAAAATTTCACGATGCCACCTAAAAGGCAAAAGTACGCAACTTTTTACTAGATACACTTAGTTCTTTAGTTTAACTTATTACTTAGTTGGACGAATCGATTTGAAATAGTGGGTATAATGGCAGAATTAGCTAAGGTCTTTGTAAGACCTCTTTACGAGGTCGAACGTGAAGCTGTTGAAGAACACTTTGCACCAGCCGGAAAGGTTGTTGACGTTCAATTGTTGTCTGGATTTGCTTTCGTTACTTTCGAAACTCCAGAAGAAGCCAACACCGCCGTCGAAACCTTGAACAGTTCCGAATTCAACGGTCAAGAATTACAGGTTGAAATCGCCCGTGTCAAGAAGGAAGACACCCGTGGACAATTCCGTGTTAAGGTCTCCAACTTACCAGATGGAACCGCATGGCAAGATTTCAAAGATTTCGTCAGAGAAAAGACTAGCATCACCCCAACTTTTGCTAAGGTTTTCAGAGATTACGAATCCGGTGAAGTTATTGGTGCTTTAGAATTCGGTGCTGCTGACGAATTGGAAACCGCTATTCCATTATTGGACAAGGCTGATTTCCAAGGTACCGAAATCGGTGCTGAAGAAGATACTTCTCCATTTGTTCCACCTCCTCCAAGAAGAGGTGGTTTCAGAGGTGGCTTCGGTGACCGTGGTGGAAGAGGTGGTTACGGTGACCGTGGTGGATTCAGAGGTGGATTCAGAGGTGACCGTGGTGGATTCCGTGGCGGTGACCGTGGTGGATTCAGAGGTGGATTCAGAGGTGACCGTGGTGGATTCCGTGGTGGTGACCGTGGTGGATTCAGAGGTGGATTCAGAGGTGGTGACCGTGGTGGATTCCGTGGTGGCCGTGGTGGATACGACCGTGGTGACCGTGGTGGATTCGAAGGTGGTGACCGTGGTGACTTCCGTAGAGAAGACAGAGACTCGTACACCCGTGACAGATCTCCAACCCGTTACTAAGTTGATTCCTAACTTGAGCGTTTGATGTCCAAAAATGTTATCATTGTCTTATTGTTTTATTAGAAGCTAGTGAGTGTTTCCCTTTCAAGCGTGTATGCGGCCTCAGGGTATGAAATAAAGGAGAAGTACCTGTATTGATCTAAATATAAAAGTGTTTCTCTGCCAAATGTAATCGTGGGTCCAAATGATTGAAAGTTATCAATACAATCACTCTCCATTCGTTGGCCTGTCTTTCGTGTTTAAAAGTTCAATTCTTGTTTGTTTTATTGTGTAAAAGTTGATTATGAAAAGATTCAATATGACGTGTTTGAAAAGTTAGATGTCACTATTTTGATTTCACTTCTTCAATTTGTTTTATTACGTTTTACTATTGCAAGTTTTAGGTTTGTTCATCTTGATTGAAGATTACGATTCCTTTTAATTTATTATTGTAGTACTTAGGTCTGGTCGTTTAATTTTGCTGGTTTCATACTTCAAGTTCAACTGATCAATTAAATTATTTGGTCTTGTCTTCCGTGTGAATTCTCACACTACTCTCAAGGTTAAATGATTAAGTACAAACATTGATTAGTTCTGTTCATTCGCTGAGTTCTGTACATGATATGAGGAATATAGCAAATTATCAATCCCATTCAACTGAATGTCATACTTGTTCTTCTTCGTTGACTTTGTCAGCTTGAACGTTTAGTCTGCCTACCGATTTGTCTTTCTTAATAAGCTCAGTAGTCGCACGTTATTATTGTTACCTAGCCACCTTGTCACTTATTCGCATTTGTGGTACTGTACTCTGTATAGATCAAAAGGAAAAGTGTTGATGTTCTTGATTGTTATCGCTTCTGTTCCCCATTACTTCGCCTTGGATCGGAATCTCATTCCCTCTTAATACCAGAATTGACATTACCATGACCATCGTTAAATATGGAGACCATCAACTCCAGGAACTAAAAGTGTTCCATCATGACCCATCGAATTCCAAATCCATAGTATTTATACATGGAGGAGCATGGCGAGATCCTAGTAATACCTGGAACGATTTCGAAATCATGCTGGGCTTTATTCAAAAGGAAAGACCCAATTGCAACATCTTCAGCATCAATTATAGGCTATCTCCACAATTCAAACACCCAGCCCATTTACAGGATGTTTGGTCTGCTCTTCAATATCTCCAGAACAACTACTCAAGTGATGAAGTTATCTTGGCAGGACACTCAGTGGGAGCTACCTTGATCCTCCAATTGCTCAACTATAAATTATTCATTAAAGCCAATCCAGAAGATAAAGATCTTGTGGTATCTGCTGTCTATTATATCGATGGAATCTACAATGTGCCTGAATTAGTCAAAGAGTATCCTTCGTATGAAGGATTTGTTTCTGAAGCTTTTGAGCTGGATGGGTACGCCGAGGCAACTCAACTTGCAATGAATGATAACAATACGAATGTACCCTGGGTGTTTGATATCAATCCTTTCAAATCGATTGTACTTCATTCCTTGCAAGACGAATTGCTTTCTTTAAACCAAACTAAAGGGTTTGAAAAATTCCTCAAGAGCAACAAAGTGGATTATTCAGTATTCACTGATAGCTGGGGGGCACATGAAGAGGTATACAAGAATAAGCAAGTGGCAGATATCATTATAAGCAACATATGATTAAAAAGAATCAATCTAAAAAAATTATCTTAAAGGTCGACATAACAATCAAAACTAAAGGTTGCTTGAGTAGTTTTCGTTTAATTGGAGCATGGAGTAATCATGCAGTTGTATAAGTCTCCACGAAGTAATATTATACATATATACGTAATCATGCAAATTATAGCTTTTTAATAATTGTCCGTTTAGTTATATTTTAACGTTCAAAAAAGGTACTTATAAACACACTAGCACCTTGTAATATAAAATGCAAGCTTTATGTCTATCATAGGCTATCACTAGTGGACTTGATCTTGCTTGTATGGACATAAGTAGCATTCTGTAGTCCCGGACTTGAAAAATCACCTGACCTCACCGGAACTCAATATTTTATGAAAAGAATTGCAACTCTATTTTAATTGTACTTCAAACCCTTACAACCAAGCAATCTCATGATCTTTCATATATCACGAAGATCCTTAATACCTCCAAGATATACACTCATACAAGAGAGGCTCTTTTCCTGTTGTTCTGTGAATTTTACGTCAATTTCTTCCACATTTACCCATAAAGTACGACCCAACTTTCTGCAACTTTTACAGACAACTCCAATAGAACAACTAAGGAACGAATACCAGGTCCAAAAACACGATGATACATTAGAAAACATTACAAGACTTCCCATTAACGAACTTCCTACAACTTATGAACAGGTTGCTCCGGCTTTAGAGGATGAAATCATCATTGGAATGAGTTCTGGAGTGGACTCATCAGTAGCTGCTGCTTTATATGCTCTGAAGTATCCGAATGTGAGAGGTGTATACATGGCCAACTGGTCTCAAACCGCCAAATGTACAGAAAGTGACTGGAACGATGTTCAAAAGGTGTGTGAATCCTTGGGAATACCCTGTGAAAGAGTCAACTTTGAAAGAGAATATTGGAATGATGTTTTCCAGCCAATGATCCAGATGTACGAACGTGGACTCACCCCAAACCCCGACACGGGATGCAATAAGTATGTCAAGTTTGGCAAAATGATCGAACATTTGACATCCAAATACGAAGGTCAGAATAAGAAATGGTGGTTTGTCACCGGTCACTATGCTAGAATCATGAAACATACACCTTCTGGGGAGTTCCATTTGCTCAGGGGGTATTCCCAGGGTAAAGATCAATCATATTACTTATCTAGTATACCTGGACGTATTCTCCTGCGAGTTTTGATGCCTATTGGACATTTTGAGAAACCAACTATCCGTAAAATGGCACATGAGTTGAACCTTCACGTTTCGAGCAAACCGGACTCCCAGGGGCTTTGTTTTGTTTCACAGGACCAAAAAAACTTCCGAGAATTCTTGAATGACTATATAGAACCAAATCCGGGGAATATAGTCACGGAAGACGGCAAAATTTGGGGCAAACATCAAGGGTTATGGCATTGTACTATAGGACAGAAGTCTACAGTTTCGATGCCTCAAGGAGACCCTAATTACAAAGGAGTGTGGTTCGTGAGTGAGAAGAATGTCGAAAGAAACGAGTTGATTATCGTGAAAGGAGGTAATAATCCCAAGCTATTTAAGTCTAGAATACAACTTATTAATTGGGAATGGATCTCAGAGGATTCAGATTCTACAAGTCTATGTGATCAAGAAAACGTTCTGCTCCAATACAGGTCGTTGCAGACCCCAATTAATGTGAAAAGCATAAAGGAAGATGGTTCCAACACCTTTACCGTAGAATTGTTAGAGCCCGCAAGAGCAATGGCACCAGGACAAAATATCGTCTTATATAAAGACAACCAAGTTTTAGGATCCGGATTGATATCTAAAACGATACTGTGAAAACACTTGTACATAGAAAAGGGACATGCTTAATCAAAATCGCATTAAATTCATTCAAAAAATCGTACATATAGAATTGAAAGAAAATGGTAAGATAATGTTAGGGCAAATAAAGTAAAGGTTCAAACAAAAACAAGCAGAATAAGAAAATAAAAAACAAGAAAACCATTATACATAAACCAATAAAACAGTTAGAACAACAAGGTTTCTGAAAACCCTGAAAGCCATTTACCATATCGTGATTGGTACCTTAATAAACAATACCATTTAAAAGGCAGTAATAGTTGGGTATAATCCATCACTCTTACTGACCGAGGAATTTTCTTCCTTCTTTTCTTTGGCTTCATTTTCTTGGATGGTTTTTCTCAAGTAATCACAGACCATTTGAACCATCACCTTATGCTTCTCAACTTCTTCCAATGTAAATCCAGAAGATTTCTCATTGGAAAGAGCCAATTTGTCGAACATATTACCAAGCTGTGTTTCTTCTTCCTCGTCTTCCTCAGATAATTCGGAGTAGTCGGATTCAGATTCAGAAGCAGATTCAGAAGAGACATCCTCTTCTTCGTCGTCTTCTGTATTCAATGATTGACCTGACTTCTGGTAGTTTGAGACTCCACCGAATTCCTGGGTAAGAAGATGAGTATTGTAATGGCCACCGTTGTGATGGCTATGGTGAGGAGCAAATGAACTTCCGAGAGGTCTGTTGATTTGTGGGTAACTTGGAGAATAGTTGTTATTGTTGTTATGGCTATGGCTGTAGTAGTTTTGTTGAATGCCGTCATAAGACTTACCAGAATTCGACAATTGAGGTAATGAAGGGTATAATGGTTGTTGTTGGTTCACTGGTGCGGGTTGTTGACCTTGTTGAGGTTGATATTGGTTGGCCATGGATTGGTATTGTATATCGATAGAGCTTGACAACGAGTTGAAGAACTTCTCAGCCTCATAGATCGTCGAGTTGCTACCAGGTTGGTTGTTGAAGGCTGGTGCTGGTACTTGTGTTGGAGGAGCCGAGTGGGCAATGCCTTGAGGAAGAGGAACAGGAGCTGTGCCTGCTGGGGCGTGTTGTTGGTGTAAGTGATCGTCCAAATGGTTCAACTTATTGAAAATATCTAAATTGTAAGGAACGTTCGGTTCTTGCTTAATCTTTTTGTTAGCAATGTCATTACCTGCGTGGTAACCAGGTGCTGGAGCGTTGTTTCCATTCATGCCTTGGAAGTTGAATTCATTCAAGATCGAGTTGACCACATACATGTTGTCTTGGTTGTTATCCAATCTTCTCTTTCTAGAGAAGTTTTCATTGTATTGATCTTGATGTTGGTTGGGGTAGTTGTATGGACCACTTTCGGCATAGCCAGTAGCTGGGTATCCATATCCTGGATGATATTGCTGGCCAGGGTATGGCAAAGAGATATTGTCGCTTCCGTAAAGCATTGGCTTTCCTACCCTTGATCTTTCCTTGGCTTCCCTTTGAAGCTGCTTCAATAACAACTTTTGTTGCTTCTTCAATTTCTTGGGGTTGTCATCTGCATGAATCTTGGAGTGCTTTTTCAAATCCTGGGGTCTCTTGAAACTCTTTGGACACAATTCACAGTGGAATGGCTTTAAAGGAACATGGACACGCAAGTGGGAGGTAATGTGATCACGCTTGACAGTGCAAGTACCACAACCATCCCAGTCACAGGTGAGTGACAAGTTGTTGGAAGATTTCCGACCAACATGATCATCACACAAGTGGTCGTACAAGATTTCTGGGGTTTCAAATACGATTTGACAATTACCCCATTGACACTTGAATGGGCCTCTCAAGTCCTCATCCTTGATCTTCTTGTATGTTTTCTTTGTTCTTGGTTTTTCTTCACTAGAACTGTCGGCATTCTTGTGGCCATCCAAGGTCGTGGTCAGCTTGTCATTGGGGAATATGGATGATATCAAAGTATCATTTTCCGAGGTGTTGAAGGAGGCAGAGGGGTAAATGAAGGGTTGTGATGGTTGGTTTTGTTGGTGCTGAGTGTAGTCTCCGTGTTGACTGTGTCTCTTTAAGTCATGCATGGGTGAGTTTGCAGACGAAGTAGAAGTGAAGGAAGATTGAGGACTTCCGTCATTATTGTTTGGAGGAGACGACGTGGAAGATCCGGCTGAAGAGGGCGAGTTGGATTCGATATCAATATCCAATTCGGATTCAATCAGCTTGGTGGTGACGCCATTTTCCTTGGTGCCGTTGACCGTAGAAGCGTTCAAGTATGATAAAGGGTGTAAGTTATAGTTCATCTTGGATCAAAAAGAGGGGGTTTTTCTTCTTTTTTTTGGCCTGCGAAAAAGTCGGTCTTAAAGAAGCGACCTGAGGCTTGTTGGTAGGGTGTCTGGCACGCTCAAGTGAGTTGCTGGATCAAGTGTTTGGAAGGGTGGTTATAGGTTGGAGATGGCTGTATTTACTAACCAAAGTTTTGCGTTAATGTGAGAACGCGTAACTGTGAGTATAAGCTTAACGGGGGTTCTCAAGGGTGAAAAGATGGGGGGTGGGATAAACGATTTGTTAGTCAAAAAGCTAGATGTGTCTTCTGGCGGTTTCTTCCCTCCTTTACACTCGAATTCCACGTTTATATATAACATGGAGAGCCAAGAGTTTTTACATACCCTTTATTAAGGTCGTGCCGAGGCATGGTCCCCAGTTTCTTGGTGCCAAGAATTGGGAAAAAGAAATGGCTGAGGGTGGGCTGAGTTACGTAACAAAACCACCTAGCTCGTCATGCTCAAGTGAGGTGGAAAAAATGCGACTATGGTAGTATGAAGCGATTTGACACAACAGATACACGGCTGAATGATGATGTATAGGGAAATGGTGATATGTGCTTGGAAGGAAAGAGGCGTGGCGTGAGTAGAGTCAAAAAGAAAACAGATGCCTTCAGCCAGATTCGAACTGACGATCTCCTCATTACTAGTGAGGTGCCTTACCAACTTGGCCATAAAGGCGGCAGAATCTCCCGGGGGTGAGTCGAACACCCGATCTCAAGATTTCTAAACAGTTACAGTCTCGCGCCTTAGCCAGCTTGGCCACCGAGAGGAATTCTGGACAAAAAAATTATTAAATGGTATACACAGACAGTGCGCTTATTAAGACGACATTTTGCGCGACATTTTCTCAAAAGCATGAAAACAGTGATGACTAGCGACGACATTTAACGGTTTTAAGCAACAGACTCCCTCGCTTTTTTCTTAAAGTTAGAAGTCCGAGCCCATCGCGGACTTTAAGGCGCCGAACTATATAAACCATATACACCATAAAGCTAGTAAAAATGACAAGGTCAAAATGAGCCAGCACAGAGTAGATGCCCTCTACTTGTAGTTCATTCTCCCTCAATTTTCTTTCTTATCCAAATTTTTTACAATTTTTCAGCAATTTTCCATCAATTCTCCCTCCCTCTATTTTTCGTTTTTCAGGAAATGTGTCAGTATTTCGAACTTTCACTCGCTAACCAAATCTCAGGTTCTCAACGTGCGCTAAGAAGTTAGTGACGCCCAGCGGGAAATGTCGCAGTTATATGGATTTCGGGATCCGTTTCCACAATTACCGATCCCACACTAAATGTTCCGTCACGGGTAGTTCCAGCACTAACGGAGATCCCTTTGGTCGCAGATCAAACACTGCTCCGTGTATTTCTGTAAGGGTCCCTCCATACTTAGGGTGCGGAATGCGGGTATCGGAGCGGATGTTAATTGAGTGTGGCGCTGCCTTGGATTACTAACAATAGTGATTTCAGTGATGGAGATGGGACTGGCGAGAGGTGGAGCTTCTGGAACCTTTGCGAACACAGCAAACGTTGTTCCATTGGTCAAAGTCGCCACAGAATAGCAAACCCATGGGGTTGGCTGCAAGAGGATGGAAAAGAGTATATAAGGAAGACGATTCCTCGTTTCAATTGCAATCATTTATCCTCCTTCATCATCATCATCTAGTTACACACTAACTAAACCCTCAAATTCTCACACACTCTCAAAAATGTCCACTACTGTTTTCGTCTCTGGTGCCAACGGTTTCGTTGCCCTTCAATTGGTCAAGTTATTGCTTGAAAAGAACTACAAAGTCATTGGTTCCGTTAGATCTGCCGCCAAGGGTGACCACTTGAAGAAACTCTTCCCAAAGAACTTCGAGTACACCATCGTTGCTGACCTTGTTCAACCAGGTGCTTTCGATGAGTCTTTGATCAAGCACCCAGAAATCACGGCCTTTTTCCACACCGCATCGCCATTCCACGTTGGCAGTGACGATATCGAAAACAACTTGTTGAAGCCTGCCGTCGAAGGTACCAAGAACGCCTTGACTTCTGCCGACAAACACGGTAAGAACATCAAGAAGTTTGTCTTGACCTCGTCGTTCGCTGCTGTGGCTTTCACTGCTCTTTTCGGCTCAATCAAGCCAGACCCATCCAGAACCATCAATGAATCCACTTGGACTGAAGCCACTTGGGAAGAAGCCCTTGCCAATGGTTTCACCGGATACATTGGCTCCAAGGCTTTTGGTGAAAAGGCTGCCTGGGACTACGTGAAAGAACACAAACCACACTTTGACTTCGTCTCCGTCAACCCATCCTATGTTTACGGACCACAAGCTTTTGACTCCGAGGTCAAGGACACCATGAACACCAGTAGTGAAATCATCAACAGTTTCCTCAAGCTCAAGCCTACCGATGCATTGCCAGAAGTCGCCTCTTTGTTCATCGATGTTAGAGATGTTGCCAAAGCCCATATTGTTGCCATTGAAAATGACGCTGCTGCTAACCAAAGACTTGTTTTGGCTACCTCGGTGTTCAATGCTCAAAGCATTGCCAACGTTTTACGTGCAAACTTTTCTCAATTGGAACAAACCATTCCAAAGGGTGACCCATCTGCAAAGCCAGATATTACCCAGATTATTGACGGAAAGGTTGATTTCTCCAAGACCGAGAAGATTTTGGGTTTCAAGCCAATTGACTTGGAAACTTCATTGGTTGACACTGTTTCCCAAATCTTGAAAGCCAGAAAATAGAGAATCCTATATAGAAGTGATTAACCAATTGATTTATAGTTGAATACAGATGTAACAATGAACAATTGGTTCATGATGTAATCGTCAGTTGAATCATTACCTTATAATTGGCACGATTGCAATTATAATCTGATTAAAAAATATTTTGCAACTTCATCAGACGTACGCCTCAGCCTACAATGTGTTGGCGATAGTACCGAGCCTCGAACACTGCCTATTGAAGAATAGTAAGCTCTGTGTTAGGTTATTATCGGAATACACAATAATCAACAACTTTCTAGTAGACGTTATTCGCGTTATTTCCACTAGTCATACTTTGTAGTTTTGCTTTCTATTCCCTCAATAAGTATTTTGTTAGGATCACATATTGAAATGTTGACTAAAGAATCAATATAAAAGAAAGAAAGGTTGTCAAGGATACGCCGTAAATTAAGGCTAGTTCAGCTTGTCCAAATAGACTGTATAATCACTTCTATTCTGCAACGAAATTCAATAAAAAGTCCATGAGTCAACTTTCGCTTGACTCCATGATCAAACCGTGAGTTTAGTTGATGACACTTTATCGGGGCTATCAATAATTCGATAATATAGAACTCTTCATGAACGAGACGGTAAAATAAACCTCGTCAACTAAATGAAGTAATCTGAAGAGAAAGCTTTGAAGAAGAGCGTAATCATAAAATTATCAGCTTGTAAATATGTAGATTGTAGCAACTAGATATCATTCGGGAGGCAATCTTCAAGATCTTTTCAGAATTCACTCGTGCTCTTTATCGATGTTTCTTACTATAGCTCTCGTGGTTTCAATCCTTACTGGCCATTTCTTTTCTTGCAGATTTACATCGCTATCACAAGTCGAAAATCCCTACTTGTAACTCATAATAATATGAATGTAACTGCTATGATCATTAAAATGCTAACCCTTCATTTTATGCCTCTTTCCCGTTAATCTCTCGTTAATCTTTCGTCTTGACCCCACATAGATCCAGAGAAAGCCGTACAGTTTTTCGCATTTCCGTTAATCAAAAGTGCGGATATACAAGTATGCGTAATACCGGAGATGATCAACGGCTTCAACCTCGCAGCACAAAGATACAGGCTCTATAGGGGTAAGGACACAAGTGTGGTGAATAGTTGTATTGTAGCTTGTCACGATATCAATTGACTCTTCAATTTGTACTGAACCTCATGCTAAAGTATCTAAATGGTCACACTAGACCAATTGAGTTCTCAGGTGGTTGGCTTAATCTAACGATTTTCTCACAGCGTACTATCTCGTAAACTATCAACAAAGAAGAGCAAGAAAACTAAAGAATACCGTACTATTGGCCCCGATCACCGACACATGGCGGCGGCTATATTTAATAGACAACAGAACAATTGTAAATAAATTTGATACGTCGAAGTTCCCGCATCGATTGCGAGCTTTGTTCTCTATGTTCAACCGTCGTAATTGGCGGTGTCAAAGGTGTCGAAAGTCCAGAGTCCGTCATGATTACAAATTTACTAATGGGGCGAAGTATCAGTTCACCACGATGTCAATTGTGTTGACATATGTCTGTAGTGCCGATCTCCCAATTTGAAGGGTATAAATTAGGATCCATTCGTTGGTTTTTTTGGGACGTTGGGTACAAGATCAATTCTTATTAGTTTGCCCATAAAACTCAACCATACCCCTCTTTTAATAAAAATGACCGTTGCCTTTGTTTCCGGTGCCACTGGCTTTATCGCCCAATCGCTCATCAAATTGTTGATCTCCAAAAACTTTACTGTTGTTGGATCGGTCAGAACTGCCGCGAAGGGTGAACACTTGAAAACTCTCTTCCCAAAGAATTTCGAATACACCGTTGTTCCAGATATCATTGCTCCAGGTGCTTTTGACGAATCCTTGAAGCAATACCCGGACATCGAGGTCTTTTATCATACCGCTTCGCCATTCCATTTTGGTAATGATGATCCAGAAAAGAACTTATTGATCCCAGCAGTTGAAGGTACCAAGAACGTCTTGGCTGCGGCCGATAAGTACGGGAAAAACCTCAAAAAAGTAATCATCACCTCATCATTTGCTAGTGTCGCTTACACTGTCGTCTTTGGGTCCACGCAACCTAACCCAACCAGAATCCTCAATGAAGACGTTTGGACTGAAGCTACCTGGGATGAAGCTAAGCAAAATGGTATCACTGGTTATATTGCCTCCAAGACCTTTGCTGAAAAGGCCGCTTGGAACTATGTGGAAGAGCACAAGCCTTCTTTCAAGCTTGTCGTCATCAACCCAACTTTTGTCTATGGTCCACAAGCGTTTTACTCTGAGGTTAAGGACACCATGAACACCAGTAGTGAAATCCTTAACACTTTCCTCAAGCTCAAGTCTACCGATCCACTTCCACCAGTCAATCCATCCTTGTTCTATGACATTAGAGATACTGTCACTGCCCACCTTCTCGCTTTTGAAAAACCAGAAGCTGATGGTCAAAGAATTATCTTGGCCAATGGTTTCTTTGGTGCACAAACCATTTCCAACATCATTCGCAAAAACTTCCCAGAATTGGTCGATGCCGTTCCAATTGGTGACCCTGATGTTCCTGAAGACTTCTCTCCAGCTTTAGATGGTGTTCTTGATCACTCCAGAAGTGTGAAGCTCTTGGGAATCAAGCCAATAGACTTGGAGACTTCGGTTGTTGACAGTGTCAAGCAAATCTTGAGGACTAGAAAATAAGTAAGTAGTTCGCTGGTTCTGAAGTAGTTACTGTTCTTAAATTAAATGTAAAGTTAGCTTGAATATCATTAGACGTGGTCAAAACATTTAATCTGTAAAAATTTTGCAGCCAGATCGTTTTATACATGAGTGATTTAATGTAGCTGCAAAGTATAATTGAAAACTAGCAAGAGTTTCATCGTACCTCTTCATCTATATATGGAGTTTAATAGCTACTATTGGTGTGGATTTCATATCAACGTAACATACACATATCAGACTATGGTTCCAGACCTCAATCACTTGATGTGAGAAGCTGACGTGAATTCACAAGACAGTGGCTCATCATTAGTTTCAACGAGTACAGATATATCGTATGACTCAAAGCTTTCACATTCCTCTCGTAACTTAGAGCTATCATCTCTGTATGGCCCAAAGCCGAAACCCTTATATGACCAAGTCCGGTATACATAATAAGCATATGCAACTGTAGTACTGATACTACGGACACCAACATATTCTCAGGTTCTAGACGATTGTGATGTTGTGGAGGTAGGTGGGAGTATTGTAGTCCGGTAAGTTTATTTTCCATCATATTTCTTTCCAGGGGTTGATATGTTTCTTACCGCTAAATGGAAATTAATGCAAAGTAAAAATTTGTACGCTAACAAGTCTTTCCTTAACTATAGAGTAGTGATAGCCATGAGGACCATCCGTATTCTGGATAGTTCCAAGAAGGCTCACATAGTCTGGATTGGTCAAACCCTTTGGAATCATTAAGCTACAAAAGAAAGTGACTGTTGATAGTCAGCATAAAAACCGGGGGTAATTATCGTAATTCAGCAAAGAAGACGAAGCCAATCTTTAAATACCGTATTTCATAATTCCACACCTTGGGGGTCGGATCTTTATTGTTGTCCTGACAATTGTGTTCATCTGAGTGAAGTTTTCGTGATTCCACTGATCCCTTTCCTATATGAAAGTGGTCGCAATCAAATGGACCCTAGTGCTTGTACTAGATAATCCCATTAACGAGAGGTCCAACAACATACTGACAGACAATTAATTAACAATCAATGCGGTATATCCCTACAGGTACTGGCGACTCAACTCTAAACATCTCTATACCCACTATGATTGGCAGGGCACATGTGGTAGTATAATAAAGTCGCAATTGACTACAGTAAGTCTTTCTATTATTCTGTTGCGCTTTAAAAAAAGAAGTGATTAAAGGATACCAAGAGTCACTTATTGGGCACTAATAAATTGCCATTGAACCATGACGAACGGTGAAACAACTCTGCAAGAGCTACAAGATGGAGCTGAAGGTAGGGAGAATAGCACGGGATCACAAGAACCCAAGCCGGTGAATCGGTCCTTAAATGAGTCTGAGCCAAAGGGTAAACCAAAGAAAGCGTTAAGGTGGACAAATGATACCATAGACAATGAAGATATGAACAAAAAGAAGAAAAAAGTGACGATGTTCCATCCTGAAACACCCTATGAAGAGCCTGCTTCCACTCCTGAACCCGATCTCGTTGATGCTGATTCACCTACTGATTCTCCCTCAGATGAATCAGACGAAGAATAGAATCAACAAGGAGACAAGAACAGTCTAGGAGCTATTACATGAAGGGTGGACATAGAAAGAGGTAACGATTCCAAATGATTATGAACCAAAACTCAATTAGACAACCAAATGACTTGCCAACAAGTACAATAACTAGCAATGACCCTAACGATTTACGAGTACAAGCAACTGATTCAACTAAAATATGGGTATTACAACATATTGACTGTAAGAATCATATTATACGATAAAAGTGTTAAATTAATGATAAATAAATATGCAGTTATAAAATTAGAATTGAACGTCAGGACAGAAACGAAAAATCAAACGAATGTAGGAAATTCATCCGGTTTCTTCCCACAGAAGAATGCGAACGATTGGATGACACTATTGGAGAGAATCATTTAACAAGGGATACAACCATTGAAGGATATTGCTTGAAAATGTTGGATTATTATGACTCAATGAGTAGTGAGTGATTGTGTTTAGAGGGTATCCCATTAAGTGTGGGACTTATGCATCCGGGTTAGTGATCTTGAGGATCCTTCGAGAATAATCAACCTCATCGTTTAATGACTTGTTGCTTATATTTGTACCCAAAAACATGGTTCGTGGATCCATTCTGGTGTCCATCTCTTTGATGGGGAACATGGAATCTGTATAAACCAGGTCAGAGTGCTTATTTGGACTCAACTTCTTTTTCGATGAACTTCTGGCTATATTGGAATCCTCCTTTTCCGAGAGAGAAATGGTATTAAAGAGAGACATAATCGACTTGCTCGAATTATCTCGCTTTAAAGGGGTATTGGAGTTGACCGAACCGGACTTAGAATGGAGATACGAAGGAGCCAGGTTTTTGCCAGTGTTGCTATAGGCATCGTCTGAAGAATATTGGTTCTCTTCATCGGTGAAACCATCATGATCGTCATCACGTTTTCCGAAACATCCTGCTCCGCAACAACAAAAGTATAAGAGGCCGAAGATCAATGCCAAAACCACAATTCCAACTGCGGTGAAGGTTCCCGCAACCTTGCCCTTGGAATCAAAGAACGAGTTCTTATGATTGGAAGTACCGGTCGAGGAAGCGGACGCTGAAGATTCGGAGTTCACTGGGGTTGGGGTTTGAGTGATGTATTGAGTTTTGACGATCTGTGTTTGTGAAGAGCCATCGACTGTTTTGATAGAATAGATGGTGGTGGCTTGGATTGAAGGGGATGCTGAAATGGATTCCGAAGACGTAGATGATGTAGTGGAGGAGGATGATGATATGGACGGAGTTGTGCTTTGGGTTAAGACTAATGTACTTTGAACCACCAAAAGCAGACTGGCTTGGGTGGTATCTGTAATCAAAGTGGTCTGGGTAACAAGAGTGGTTCCTGCAGCATTGGACTGGGTGTTACTAGATTGGGTGTTGGGATTAGTCGACTGAGCAGTGGATGATGTTTGCGTACTTGAAGTGCCACCCACAGTTCCACTTGGTTGATGGACAAAAACGTATCCATAATAACCATCAGACGCACACATTTCATTGGCTGTTCCTGGACAGCCCTGGTTACAATTGGAGCCATCGGTGGTGGACTCTGGCACATCGTTGGAGCACCAACACTGTGATAGCTGGACAATGGCCACGGCCATGCCCTTTCCATTGCAGTAGTCATGGCACCAACCATTGGAATTCCAGCGGTAGGATGTTTGGAGTGTGCCTATGTTCTGGGTGGAGCAGAGATCAAGAGATAGGGCTGAGGTGAGGCATCCGAAGAATAGTAGTATTATGAACATCTTGGAAAGATGAATGAAATATCAACGTGGCCAGGAAATGGGTGAAGGGCAGGGGGGCCTCAAAGTATTTATCTCCAAGTGGTAAGGGTAAGGTCAAGGGAAAGGTCTTGGTATAGTTCAGATGTGGTAGGTATGCTTGAGCACCAAATAATTATCCCTCAAAAATGGAGTGAGTTATCGAAAATTATTCACTATCACCAGTGGTTAGTATTCCGATGTTGAGGAAGGGCCAACGCCGAAAAGAGCAGTCGATCAAAGGACTAAAAGGATCTAATTGTGTAGCTCGAAATCCCACGTAGTTGAAGATGACACCAAAGGGCTAGACCACGAGGAGTGTGGAAGAGATAGTGGTGAAAGAATACAATCCTTCTCAGATGCCTGTCCTGTCCTGTAATTAACCCAGGTACAGGCCACAAGGGATGAATAGTTGGAAGGTATCACGGGATCACGACTTTCGACGACAAATACGTCAGGAAGGAGTAGTGGTACAACAAGGGGCAAAGGTTGGCTAAGTGCTGGACACTAGTTAACAACTATAACTGACGACAACCACCGTTGGGCAGAAAACGAGATATTGCAATGGTTCTAGTAGCGGGACGTACCTCGAAGCTTCAAACCAATTGGCGGTGGGATTTGGTGCTAACTTTTGGAGATGAGGAACAACGTTCAAACGTTTTGCCAAATGGAGTGAAAAGTCCTGGAGATTATTATTCTAGGGCCAGGTGAACAAAGGGTCCTTTGCTAAACAGACGAGCTCGTACAGAAGAACAACAAGGCTACTGGCTACAGAAAACAGATTTTGACTTTAAGGGGCCGTGGGACTTTTAAACAACTGGAGTGTCACTAGAACTAGGGGATTCAGTACGGAAGATTATACAGCATATGCCACCTCCATCTGGTCTGCGGTATTCGACCGGGGCATTCCGACCATTCCGGCCGCGATAAGCCTCACCTACAAGCGTTGTTTGCTGAGTACCGTTCTCCTTAGTCGTGGTCACAATAGAACTCAGGCGTATATCTATTGTCGGTGCATCGATTGCGAAGGTGGACAACCACTAACTTGAATTTTCATCATCAACGCTATACCCAGTACCACTGAACCCTTAAAGAGCAATCGTTCCCAGTGTTCACATGGTAGTTCATCATGTTCTACTGGTCGGTACAATCGACTAAGCACGTGCGAGCGGGAGTCCCGGCGAGGGGGGCGAGTTCCGAGGTACACAAATTTCACATCTTGGATCTAAGGATGTGATAAGCATCGTTATTGTACTGCAGATATACCTCGGTACTGGCAACTTCCGGGGGCAACCTTTCGAGATATGGCTGTCTTTTGAAAACATTTGAAACTTACCCCAAGCCACCCCAATATTTTCCCCCATCTCTCCGATTTTTCCCACATTTGTGATCCTCTTTTGGCCCTGTCTTAGGGAACCCCCTAGATGTCTCAGACCTATAGTCCACCCCAAAACGGTAACGTAATTGAACTAGTTTACATTGCTCCCAATCCAGTAGCCTGTGGCCCGGGCTCGTGTGCATTGCTAATCAACACATTGGGAAAAGGATGCAAAATTTACCTTCCAAGTAGCATGCACAATATGTTTACAGAAGGGTTGTTGCCTATTACGTACCGTTGGCAAAGTTACTCTGTCGTGCCTATCCGTATCTATCCGGTCTATGATCTTAAAGTTGTTCGACCAACGTCTTGACTCCCCCTGAGGGGAGCACCCCTCCATCCATCAACCTTTACCAATTGGTGTGGGATTCACACTGGAACTTCCACTGCTTTTAACACCCCACATCTTCACCTCCCTAACCACGAAAATCTCTCTTGCTATGAACCTCGCGTTCCGTACTGTATCAAGATTCGATATACCCTCGTATTAATGCCATCGAATCCAGCAACGATCGTACCAATACCGATACGGATTGTCAGGGTCTGCATCAAAAGATAACTCTGATTCACCAAGTGGATTGGGGAATTTCATAACCGGCCCCAGATAATTTACCCCATGTTCTACGACAACGCTTATCTCCTGAGTGGTTGCTACAACGTTACATAAGCGCTACATTACTTGTGTTTGTCATATGGTTCCGTCTGGATGTTGTTGTATTTGTCATAATCCATCCGGATGTTATTGACCTATTAGCATATGATTCCATCTTTGGGTGGATTTATCTATATGAAGTAGTGTTGGTGTATAATATTCGTTAGTCATTAGATTTTTGCATTAGTATTAGGATTAGGCTTGACCGGCAACTCCGGAGTATCCGAAACAATTTCAAGTCTGTCGGTGCGAAGGCTGTTTTTGCTGGAACGTTCGAAACAGTCAAATATGTTTCTTTCCTTCATCTGTCGACGGGTATACTGGTCAATTCCTTCGGTTAGCTTCGTAAGCCTCTCTCTAATCCTTGCACCCTTATATTTATGCAATTGATTACCATGATAAAGCTTGGTGATGTCTGCAGGAAACTGGAAGTTTGCCGATGTTTTGGGTGCAAACAATAACTCAAGAAGCGAGTTGGGGGGCGTGGCCAGCAACTTATGTTCGGGGCTAAACATCAAGGCTTGTTTAATATTATTCCACCGTTGTAACTCCTCGTTGGTGAGTTCCGGTGTATGCAATGGACTAATCTTGGCAATACCCTCGTTTGTTGCTGCAATTTTGCGGTTAAAATATTCGATTTTCGCCTCAATAGTATCCATACGGTCCCCCACTATTCTTCTGATCATCTTGTAGTTCTCAGGTAATGCTATTTTTTTATTGTCATAGTGCATAACCTCATTCGGTAACTTCAACTCGAGAGCAGCCTCATATATTACTCCTCGTATCAAAAAACTGGTTGCAGCCAAGTTATCTGGTTGAGATTCATTGATCAACTCCTCTATAATATCTTTGAAAATACGGGATACTTTTAAATTGCCTTCGATCTTAGGCAACATGTTGAAGTATATGGCCAACATCAAATAGCCTCTATTAAGTTCGATGTTTTTATTTTTCTTTATAGCTTCAATCACTCCTTTGAGGGTATACTCATCGATGGAAATATCTCTTTCCCCGATAAATTTCCACAATTTCTCCAACTCTCCGCTATCATTTCCATCCAAAATTGGCTTCAAATTAGCTCCTCTGTGATAGATAACCATATTTAAGATCTTACTATCATGGTGCCATTGCTTGTGGTTCAAATCAATCGTGATAAAATTGATTAACTCAGTCGTGTCTTTGGTGGTGGATGCAAAATCGCTTAAAATCTTGATCATCAAATTTTTCAGAACCGGCAATTCTATCAGTTGAATTTTTGTCAAGAACAATTCTCTGAGGAAAATATTGTTGATTGCATCGTAGATTCTGCTGTAAGTCGATAGGTTGATTTCAATATTCATTGATTGGCACAATTTTAGATATTTCATGATGATATGATAAGTGTTCGTATTTGAGCGAATACGTGAATGGATTTGACACAACTTGAGTAAGTTATTGATCGTATCAATATTGGGTTTGTGTCCATCTTTATTCATTACCAATAATAGCTCTCTGGCAAAGGAACTTTGGTGTTTGTCGAAACCAAAGAATTTGATCAAATAGTTGTATGTATGCACAGATCTATAAGGTTTGAACTCCTCGTTGGTGAGTTTGTGCGTGTAAAGTAGGATTTCGGGTACCAAGCCTGTCATTAAAGACAGAGAATTCCGATAATGAAACTTCAGATGGGTTAATACGTAGATATACTCTTGAAAATTCTGCTTAGTAAGTGGTACAGGGATCGGAGGAACTTCTCCATACCACTCAGATGGCCATGAACCAGGAAATCTACTGGTTTCTTTCTCTTGTTGATGTAATAAATGATTCATACTAAGATCGTTATCTTGGCTCGTTCCTTTCAAATGGTCAGGGGTTATTCCTATCAAAAAGCCCATCATCTTTTCGAATAACATTCGATCTTGGAGTAGAAATACATTCATCTCCGGCTTACTCGACTTTCGAGACCAGTTAATCTTGGCTGTGGAAGCATCATATGGGGGAAGAGTATCATTGAAAATCTTCAAATTGGGGATTTCTAAAGGCTCCAAAAAATCTCTGTAAATCTTGGTCTGAAAATTTAAAAGGTACTCATGAGCAGAGGCATCTAGCTCGTTTTTTTTGTTATAACTTTGGCGATTTATGACCTTTGGCTTTCTTGATTCATTAGGTAGCACCCTGGGTCCTGGTTTGGAAACGGTAACTTTGTTTGTAAAAGAGTCAATCTGTCGAGCCGATCGTCCTATCCTGGATATCGTGTCTCGTATAGTATTCATTTAGTCATGTATTCCACTCCAATCCTCTAATAGACTAACGTCTTGTAAACTACTTCTTGACCCAGTCTGCATAGAAAACTTTTTCATATTAAAAATTGGAGATTACGTAATCGCGTTTTTCATTTTTTCTCATTAAATCCATCATCATCATCAAAGCAGTTAGTGATTAGTGATTCTTTACTTCTTCAACAATCATCATGGCTTCACCACAAAGAGAAGGATTCAGTATCCCAGCAAACATCTCGCATGCTGCTCTTGGACAAATCACGAACAAGTCCTTGGGTGTCAGATACAACTGTGCTCAGTGTGCTGCCTCGTTCTCGTTGAGTAAGAACGATGCCATCAGATGTAAGGAATGTGGACACAGAGTCATTTATAAGGCCAGAACCAGAAGAATGGTACAGTTTGAAGCCCGTTAGAAGACCTGGGCCTGTATGGTTGAAGCAGACAAGTGGAGGAAGAAGAGAAGTGTATTGTGAGATCTCATGATCTCATCAAAATAAGAACGAAACAAGAAGGAAAAATAAATAAATTTCTCAAAGCATATGTCTTAGAAAACTTGATTTGATATGGTTTGACTTGATCGGAGATGGAGTTCATCTGATTAAGAGTACTTTATTCGGCGAGGTTTACTACTTTTGGACTATCCTTTCACTCTTTCTGGTTATGTATAATAGAAAATATAGTACCAATGTACAATTATTTAATGATAGTGATTACTAGGAGCTTACCTTAAGATAGTACTATTAAGTAGCATGAGGTATATATATTACAACTATTGCATCCTCAAACGAGAGTAGTTTTTTGGTAATTATTGTAGATGTAAGGCTGTACAGATATCGGCACCTGTCTTTAAGAACTACTACCTTGTCTAACATCGACAATTTGGAGTACACACTGTGCCACTGATTCCATTTTCAGTCTCTGAGATGCAACCGTAAGTGTGAAACGATAATTGAGAAAGCCTATACCTAAAAATGATATTCATTGGTTTGTAAAATTTTACCCAACCAGAAACTCAACACTGCGTTGGTAGTGATTCATGGTAACAGTGATAAAGTCAACTACTACGATAGTTTCGAAAACTTTTACAATTTGTTGAATGACAACATCGACAAGGAGTTTGTTACGGTCAAGGGAGGTAGACACTCTTTGTATATTGACAGCGAGAAGATTGCAGACTTCTTCTGGGGCAAGGCTATCCATTTCTTAGATGCTCATTGAAAAATACTGGATCGACTGTTCAAACGCAACTAATTATCACTGAGACATGCGCTGATTTGCCAGATTTGATGAAGTCTACCATAATTCAATAGTAATCAGTCTTGATTGGGTTATTTGAGATTGGCACATAAAAGAATTAAACACCCATTGATTGGTTTGGGTTAGACTGCTAGTTCAGTTTAATACAAACTCAAAGGAATAATAATCTCCCAATATATGATTATGAAAAACATAACGTAGAGCAAACGCAATGGGACTGAAGTTTTTCCCTTAGTGATACTCTTATGAGCGACGAAAGATTTGTGAAAACTTCTAGTTGGCTCATTCCAAGGTGAACATAGCTCAGTCAAAAAATTTCGAAATCTCACTGACAACTCATCTAGGGAACCATGTTCAAACCTCAAATACTTCGGTTCAAAATGTCATATACTGAGTAATCATTCACAGCCATTGAATGAATGCGAAGTTGGCTTTTCCCAATATTTGGGCTTGTTTCTTAAGGCAATTGACCCAAATATATTATTCTCACGTACTTCTAATACCTTATTGATTTATTTATCAATTAGAACCCAAGATCCTAAACTAATTGATCTTTTGGTCTCCTCGCTCCGACTTCAGCACCTCTGAGCCCTCTCAGAGTAGTCTTTAAGCCCTTAGATTTGTCCATTTTCGCACCCATTTTCGTCAATCTTGAACCAAAAATTGATCATAGAAGGACACATTTAATGCCCTTACTCAACCAATACATAACCATTTGACCTCAAAACAACCCCAAACAACTTTTAAAATTATTCTCTATCTTCTGGTACTACCAAATTGTCCAAATTCTAAATTTTTGGCCAAAATTACCCGCCGAAAATTTGACATGGGGGGTCGTCAGGAGGGGGGTTACAATATATAACCCCCCGCCTTTTTTGGGCCACTGGAAGAGCTATATAGCCTTGTCAAATTGGCGCCCAGTATAGGATCACATAGTATTACCTTGTTTGAGGTCAATATCGAAGAATCGTTCAATAGACTAACTGAATCCCATGTAATCCTACACACCAGGCCACCAATCAACTATATAACCCTCCCAGCGGTCCAGAGCCACGAATGGCTGAAAGTAACTATATAAAGAGATGACAATTTCAAACTAGAATGGTGTTGTTAGTAAGTTGATCTCAGGTCTGAGAATACTGGATTCGAACCAGCTCCACATCGAGGTTGCAGATGACCTATATCGTCTCATGCCATTAAGCAACGAGATAGCTGGATTTGAACCAACAACAAGTGTCCATGAGGACGAGTGGGCTGACTACCATTGCAGCCATGTGTGGCCATCCTTAGCCCATAGAGCTAGGATTCAGTTGGGGTCGAACCAACCATCACTACCAACAGTAGTGTTTGTCTGAGGAGACTGAGATGTTTGACCTGCTCGATGTTAGTAGAGGTGAACCATTGATACTTCTTCCAATACAACTCCGGTATTCCGGCAAAATCCCGGTCCACTTGAATACTAGTTCCTCCAATTGCATCCATTACTTCGTCGTGTTACTAAGTTCAATGGGGCCAAAGGGCACATCCATGAACCTGTAAAGACCGGTGGTCTCCTGGACATTCAAACAACCCAGGGCAACTCCCTCGATCTAGAACCTGTTACCTGCAAACACGACATCATGTACCTACAGAACACAGAAGCTCACTATCCCCTGTTTCTCAGCATCCCACCGGCATCACTTGTGGTGCCACCCACAAGATCCACTCGATGTTTAACCGGTTGACTTTGATGTAATGTTTGTGGTAGAGACTCTTTCATGAATGCTTAACCTCGGCACGACAAGCTCTTGGACCAATTGGTTTCCCCGTACTCCCGCTTTCCTTCGTCACGCCTTGTTCCCATAGTAGCATAAAAGTCAACATCAATGGCTCGAAAAAAGAAGATGTAAAGTGTTTGCAAACTTATTTTTAATTGTTTGGCAGTGGTAGATTGATTTTGCATCTTCCTGTATATAAAGACATCATAGAGATTAGATGGAGAAAAATGCTGGAGAAACTAGTGAAAGTACAGAAATGATTTTGAAGTAAATAGTCTATATAGGAATTTAAATGAAGTACTCTCCAATATCTTTTGAACAAAGAGAAACTATCCATGCTTTACTCTTTACACTCACGTGCTATTGTTATATTTATCAAGTTTTGACGTTTTTTTTAAAAATCAAAAAAAAAAGCAAAATCCAACACAAAAGGCAGCTTTAACAACATCAGTTACTGCATCACATTTTCAACTGCATGTAGCATAGTTTATAGCCTCTGAACTCCTCATCGTATAGAGTATAGGCCAAAAATCGCCAAATTGGTAAGAAATTACGTAAGCCAAAAGTATGATTATAAAAATATAGAGCTTTAGAAAATCAATAAAAGTGGTCCCTTGGCCCAGTTGGTTAAGGCGCGGTGCTAATAACGCCGAGATCAGCAGTTCGATCCTGCTAGGGACCATTTCTTCAACGGGCGTGTGGCGTAGTTGGTAGCGCGTTCGCTTAGCATGCGAAAGGTCTCCGGTTCGACTCCGGACTCGTCCATTGATTTTTGCAACCACCGTAGGTAGTTTCAAACAGTCTCTTTTTACTACCTTTTTCACATTTATATACAAGGTCATTAACTAGTCGTGTAATCATTGAAGTTAATTAATGGTACTATCGAAGGTCTACCATGGGCACATTGAAACGGCAAATGACATTGACCCAAATTTTGCAATAGATTTTGCATTTGACTTTTATCTAATGAATCTCCAAACATTATAGCTGTACGGCAGGCCTTCGAGTTTATGAGCTCAACAATAATCCTCGGAACCTGTCTCACCAACTGAAACCAATCACTTGTGTCCATTGAAAATTGTTGTTGTTTGATTTGATGTCCCAAATCGTGCAAGTGCTGACTTAGACATGATTTCAAAAAGATGAAATCTTCGCCAACCTTTTCGAGTAGAATATGAGGCAAGTGTGTCACGATGATCTTGTTCTCCATTACGATATAATTTATTCCAAAAAGATTGAAATTTGGTTTATACTTTGAGAATAATTCAAGTTCTTTTCCCGAACTTGGGAACTCTAAAGCATCAATGAGTTTTAGCTGTATATTCAATTGAGGATCCATGACTTGACCAACAAACTCCTGTAGTAGTCTCTCAACAATAATTCTTTCATCACATGCATGTTGGTCTAATATTACTAGCCCTGGCTGGACCAATCTATCGCTTTTTTGTTTTCGTTTCTTCACATTTAAGCTTATTAAAATGAACTTTTTGTCAACTTGACCAACTAGATTATAGTCATTACTTGTAAGGATGTCTCGAGTGAGTTGCAACTGGTCGTGCTCTATAGCATACCCTCTTTGCCCATATTCGATTGTTTCATTGTCATCATGGTCACTGCAAGTAATTTTTGCACTGATTAGGCCTGGTGGATAATTCATGAAGTGGTTCTGAGATATGCTAGGGTTGTTTTCGATGAATGGCTCACCACCTTTACTTAATGATCTCACTTGATCTTTTGAGGGTGAACTGATTACTGATTGGGCTTTCACCGGAGACTTCGATCTTGATCTCGACCTCGATCCCAAACCCTTTTTTTTTACAGGACTGGGACTTGAAAATATATTTACAATATTGAAATCTCTGTCGTAGCCCATGGATTGGAGAAAACTCAGAAACACTTTTTTGATCATAAAAACTATTTGCTCAGTTTGATCCAGGTTTTGGGCGTTTAACAATTGTTCAAGTTTTATCTCACATTTGATATTGATCAAGAAGACAGGAAACTTGAAGAACGGTTGCCCTTTGGTTTTTGTAGGACTCAAGATATCTGCACCAAATTTCAGTTCGGAAAACCATCGATTGATAGTTCTACTGATTTCAGCAGTGAAACACAATGACCGTCCATTCAAAAGTATGTATTGGTGAGATTTTGATCCAATAGACGTCTTGCCTATTATTCCTGTTAATTCGTAGTTTTTGTACTTAGCATTCACGGCCTCGAAGGTTGGAAGAACATGTGTACCATATATCGCCCGTAATATAGAACTAAAGACACTAGCTTTGGAGCTCTGAGGAAGCGAGTGATTTTCTATATTCAAGATTCGTGAAAGTGTGCCGGTTTGATGATCTACTTTCAGGATAGAAACGCTGGTTTGTGGATGATTAACCAAGATACGAACTAGGCATTCACGTATTTTGTCGACAATCTTCAGTTCAGATATCTTAGATATTTGACGTCTTCGTACTGGAAGATTTGCAAACAAGTTCGTGAGTGTGACCACCGTTCCAGGGTTGGGGATTAGTCCTATGTCGAAATAGCCGGAGCTGACCAGTAGATCCTGTTCGTATTTGTGAACACGGCCATCCCATAGTTTGTATGGCGACATGTCCTCTTTTTGCGATACTATGGTGAGATTTCCAAGCAAATGGAGTGAGTGGAGGGCTTCACCTCTGTATCCAAAAGTGGTTATGGGGTCGTTTTGATGAAAGAGTTTGGAAGTAAAATAGCGGTTTCCCACATTACTGAGGTCCCCAGAGCCCATACCATGGCCATTGTCCTTCACAAGCACACTAAGGGTTCGGAAGTCTAGCTTGACCTCTATGTTGGTTGCCCCCGCATCAGCACTATTCTCCATCAACTGATTGACTACATCATCGAAAGTGTTGATGATGACCAGAGCTTGGAGCAGACTCGACACTGAAGCATCAAGTTTAGTAATACGTGGGTCCATAACACCTACTACTTAACATGATGTGGTTGCTGGAATGTATTGAGTGGAAAGAGAAGTGGTGGAGATTTTTCATTCTCTCTTTGATCTCTTGGTGATAATAGTGCATGCGAAGAGCAGACGTTGCGCTTAATAGTAACAATTAATACTTTCTTTCAATGTGAAAGTTTTAACTTAGTCAGTGAGCTACGAATAATCACAAATCAAGTTTCATAAGTACTTTCACTTCTTTGTTTCTAAAAAATCATTATTAAATAAATCGTAAGTGTTGCAAACATGTTCACCAAAGTCTCTTGAGAAATTCGACCTTACCTTTGCCGGGATTTCTATAGTTAGTGTTAGGCAAGCTCAACCAAAGCATCAACATGAAGCTAAACATCGCAATAAACAGCGGCAACAAAACATAGGCACCTGCAAATTGTGAAATCAACCCTACTAAAAATGGAAAGATAGCACCACCAGATGACCCAAATGCAGAAGTGATGGTTAATGAAACCACTTGGATTTTTCTGGGAAGTAAACCTTCCAGAGCGACATAAGTTATCATTAATGGGTAAATTGGTCCAATGGCTATACCACTTAAGGTTATGGTGACGATTTCAACTGCTAATGAAGGAACAACCCAGGTTAATAAAACGAATATGATAGATAGCACCGCAAGAATAGCGTTACCTCTTCTGGCCCCGGTTGACCTGTGCATTAGATTGGTTAGAAAGATTCTTCCAAGAGTTAAACCAAACCAATATCCCGAAGAAACATACCCAATTGATGTGTTCGTATGGTGTCTATAATCTCTGAGGTAGGTCGTAGTCCAACCACCCATGGCGACCTCTGCACCTTGGTAGAAAAGGACAAACAATGAGTTGATCCAGGTGACTTTATTTTTGAGAGCTTCCTTCATCAAGCTCTGGTACTCATTCTGGGCCCCTTGGGGTTCAACTGCCTCAGGAGGTTCAAATTGCTTCAATTCGTCTTCACCATAAGCAAATGCAAAGTAAGAGTTGATAGCACAGCTTAACATGGCGGTGGCTAATATAATGTAGAAAAAATTCCATTTAATACCCGAACCCACGAATGCAGTTGCTACCAATGGGGATATGGAGGCTCCCAAACCATAGATACCATGGAAGTAACCTAAAGCTAGCGAAGAATTGTCGAACCTACTAACAAACACATTGAGCTGCGAAACAACGATTCCAGTCCCAATTCCACCAAAGAGAAACCCCACCACCACCAATTGGAAATTAGCTCCTGTGGATACCAAAACAGACATGAGAACGGTTGACATACATCCCACAGCAAGAGACTTTCTTCCCAATAACCGGAAGATTTTGCTAGATAAAGAGGCCACGAAAATATAACCAATTGCGGTAGAAAGCCATACCATGGACCCCAAGGAATACGAAAGATGGAATTGTTCTTGGATATAATGCAAGAGGACACCCACCGCACCATCTTGGAACCCTCCAAAGAATGCCCAGGAACAGGCGGTGATGTACCTATAGAGGTTTCTTGGAGGATATGTGAAGGTCATTTTGCGAGGTTCCGGTGAGCCTGAGGTTTCGTTCAACGACACTCCGGTAGCGTAAGTTTCGTCTATTTCAAAAGGTTCAATCTCGTATGGCTGTTCTGAGCTCGAGCCACCAGTTATATCATGTCTGGAAGTGATCACATCTGGTTCACTTGGCCGGTATTCTAGGTTGGGTCTCCGTTCAAGCTTGCGCTGATTGTCAAAGTACGAAAGCGTCGAGAGGTCCACTTCTTCGTTGGGTGTCTCCACCACCTGCTTGGTGACGACTACGTCTTCGTTTTTCTTGGACATAGTATGGTTTGGACAAAGAGCAGCATTGGAATAAATTAAAAGTTGAGAGGACGGTCTAACATATATAAATGCAACATCGCGCTAGAAATCAAAGAGTATTCCCCCACATAAACCCCACTGTATGGACCCCCACTCCGGATCAATATCTATACTGGGCAACTAGTCATAGGCGGGAGTACCTCGCAATATGGACAATTTTCCCGAGAATTGGGTGCAAAGGCGCCAGAAGAGGCGGGAACATGGAAAGTTGCAGCCAACGGCGATACTTGCTACAATACTTGAATACCAGTGCTTATTAATAAATGCTTGGTTCAATAGGCTTGGTAATACGGAGAACCAATTAGTGGGAACGTTCAAAAGACAAAGCTCAGCTCCACTAGGGCGCAATAGTAGGGATGTAAAATCTTCAACATATTGTATGGCACAATAGCGCTGTTTGGCCCAGTTCACCATCACTTCTTTGGCTTTCTACCCCAATTTATTAGTAAGCCTGCTTTGTCATATCTATTACTCATTTCTATTCAAAAAAATATGACGACAACACTGTTTGGAGCTATAACCCTTAATATTCTGTCAATGTCCCACTCGTCCATCTACACTAGTCTAGTATCGCTTGAATCTTCCGAAAATCTTGCCATACTGCATATAGTGCTTTTCACATAAATAATTATTAGGGTAATAGTCATAGAAAAGGAGGGGTAAAAATAAGAAACGTGAGGAATTGGTTGATTTACCTAGTTGAAAATGTCAGATAGCTTTTCTGAGCATTTGGACCACTTGAACCCCCAGTGTTTGGACCTATTTGACTGATGTAAGTGACCTGCATATAACATATGGGTTTGATTTATGGGGAAGTCAGGGTCGTGCGATGTTAAAGTAGTAGTTAGACAACAGAGGACTAACTCTGAAGAAGAGGGAATGATATACTCTTGTAAGATATGTGGGCTGCTTAGTCCAATTGACATTGATAGCTAATAGGTCTAAAAAACTCTCAAATTATTTCAGATCGTTAACATTAGTGGGCTTACGTAATACTAACTGTACATTACTTCCATTTTAGTAGTGTACCAAATCAGCCTTCATTGACCAAAATATAGTCTCACCCTCAAGTACACCCTTTAAAGAACAATAACATCCGGGCCTAGACCACACAGCCGGTTCTAGAGGTGGAGTAAGTGTTCTATATCGAGCGACCATGAATTGGACCAAGAAAGCGATCTTGGCTGTTGTTACAACAGTGGTATTGTTTGAGATTTACACTTTGATTGAAAAGTTAAGGGTTTATCATACCAACGAATATGAGGGTCAGATAGGCCTCAAAGAGCTTTGGACGCTGAAGCTACCAGTGATCGTTGATAATGGACAAGTGTATGACAGTATTGAGCAGGTTAAGATGAAGAAAGTTGGAGTGGAAAGAGATAATGAAAGTGAAGAGGAAGTTGAAGAAGGTGAAGCTGAAGAAAGAGAAGGCAGAAGACGCAGGAGACATAGACATAGGAGAAATGGGAGACATCACCATGGGCACAGAAAAGGAAGCGCAACGGGGCACCACGGACATAGACGTGGACATGGAGGAAGACACAGGGGTGGACATAGACATAGACATGGTCATGGTCATGGTCATGGTCATGGTCATAGACATGCAGAAGGAGGTGTTTCTTCTGGAAACGAACACACTCAGGGACATCAACCAGAAGAACTTGTTGGGAACATAATGGACCAAGTGAATAATGACGTTGAAAAAAGGAGACATAGGCAAGGACATAGACATAGACATGGACATGGACACAGATCTGGTCACGGCCGTCATGGACACCACAGACACAGACATGGACGCCGTAGACGCCACAGAATGAGATTTCAATCACTTGTGCCTACATTTACCAGGGTATTTGATAAGGCAATAGCTCAAGCAATGGGAACCAACCGGGCCCCCAGAGTGTCTAGGTTTCTCAGGACCATGAACAGGGCCCGTAGCTCGACAGAAGTATTTGACATAGCCAGAAAACAGGTTTTCGGGATGAGCAATGTACCTCCTAGATGGGCAATTGGAAATGCTGTGAATGCAATGGAAGTCTGAGGTAAATAAAAATTAAACGAAGTTATGAAATAGTTGAAATATGCGAAATGTATGAAATGTATGAAATGTATGAAATGTATGAAATGTATGAAATGTATGAAATGTATGAAAGATGATAAATAAACAAGGGGAAAGGGTGAGTAGAGAGACATCCTAGTGTAATCATTGGTCGTATTTATATACAATTTAGAGCCTATAATTCACAATATGTATTTTTGATAATGAATTTCCAAATTTTTGGGGCAAAATGCTTAAAAGGACTCTCCTTCAGCAATATCTCGAGTCTCTTTCTTCCCATACCATGTTCCCCAACCAGATCATCCTCTTTACAATGGTTGCAAAAGTCGTCCTTTCATCAGGCCCATCCTGCACACTATCGCATCTTTGTAGTATTTGGAGTTCTATGAAAAGTTTCAAGAAACCAAAGAGTACAACAAAAGCTAGACGATTACGATGGCCAAAAAGGATAAAAAGGCCAAAGAAGCCAAGAAGGCCCGTGTGGCCGAAAAGCAAAAGAAGAACCTTACGAAAGCAGAGGTTAAAAACAAAAAAATGGCCAAGAAGTTGGGTGAAGACGATGATGATCAAGATATAGATGAGATCTTGGAACAATACGCCAGAGAACAAGAACAGTTCGAGGCCGTATCAATCGATGTCAGTTCCAGACCATCCAAGAGACTCAATCCAACCATGGTGTCGAATCCTACTCATGGCAAAAGAGAGTTGATTTTGTTTGGAGGTGAGTCCAACGATGGATCCAAAGCCCATTTCTATAATGATCTTTATACCTATACAATCGATAATGATACCTGGAGAAAGATTTCATCCAAGAATGCTCCATTGCCAAGATCATCACACTCTATGTGTTCACATCCTTCGGGCATTATGTTGATGTTTGGAGGAGAATTTTCCTCTCCTAAACAGTCGACTTTTTATCATTATGGTGATACCTGGATTTTGGATGCAGACACCAAGGAGTGGACCAAAATCGACCAGAAAAAGGGTCCTAGTGCAAGATCGGGACACAGACTAGCGGTTTGGAAGAATTATATTATATTATCGGGGGGATTTCGTGATTTAGGTACTATGTCTACTTATCTCAATGATATCTGGTTATTTGATATCACCACCTATAAATGGACCCAAGTTGAGTTTCCACCCAACCATCCTATTCCAGATGCAAGATCTGGACACTCCTTGATTCCATATGCTGATGGGGCAGTTTTATACGGAGGATATTGTAAAGTCAAGGCCAAGAAAGGTTTACAGAAGGGTAAACTTCTCTCGGATTGTTGGTTGTTGAAGATGAAAGCGGACCCCAAAGCGATCAGATTTGAAAGAAGAAGAAAACAAGGTGCTACCCCGTCTCCAAGAGTTGGTTGTTCGTTGACGTACCACAAGAATAGAGGGATCATGTTTGGAGGTGTTTATGATTTCGAGGAAAGTGAAGAAGCAATTGATTCGGAATTTTACAACCAGTTATACTCCTACCAGATTGAAACAAACAGATGGTATAACTTGACTTTGAAGCCTAGAAGACAAAAGAAACAAGCAGCCAAGGACGTGAAGTCGAGAGATGAAGATTTAGAAGACATATTGAATAGTATTTTGGCCAAGGCCAAATTGAATGATGAAGATGACAACGAGGAGGAAGAATTATCACAAATTGAGAGATTGAAGCAATTGGAAGAACAGGAAGAATCACACGATAAAGATATGGTCGAGTACCCAATCATGAACCAATTACCACACGCTAGATTCAATGCCACTCTTTGTGTAGTGGATGATACCTTATACATCTACGGAGGTATTTTCGAAAGAGGCGAGCTGGAATACAATTTGGATTCTTTGTATGCCATAGATTTGGGTAAATTGGATGGTGTCAAAGTATTCTGGGAAGACTTATCAGAATTAGACCAGGAGGAAGTCAACTCCGACGAAGAAGATGATGAAGACGACGATGATGACGATGACGACGAAGATGAAGAAGGAAAGGAGGATGAAGATGACGAAGAGGAAGAAGTGGCAGAAGAAGAAGAGGAAGAGGAGGATGAGGATGAAATTCCAGACTTGAGACCTTGGTTACCACATCCCAAGGCCTTCGAAACCTTACGTTCTTTCTACGTACGTACAGGTGCCCAATTTTTGGAATGGGCCATTTCAAGTCATAGAGATGCCAGAGGTAAGTACTTGAAGACAGAGGCATTCAACTTATGTGAGAGTAGATTCTGGGAGAGAAGAGAACAAGTCAGTATAGCTGAAGATAACTTGGAGGAAATGGGCGGTGTTGGAGAAGTGGTCGAAAAGGATGCCAATAAGGTTACCAAGAGAAGTAGATAGATTTAGAAGATGATATGTAGACTTATGTATCCGATTATATTTTATTACTAATGTACAAGAAATAGAACTATGCCATAGGGCTATGCAAAATGAATACCCACTTGGTGGAATGCGTATAAAAGTTTTAAGAAGTCGGTTTGGTCCAATTTAGAGGCTCTCTTATCGGAAAATTCAGTTTCGGTCAATACTTGTTCAATTTTAGCTTTGACGATATCAGTCATTGTAGATTTGTCGTCTACAATGGCATCTCCATGGGTAGCCAAATATGTTTTGTAGTTCTTTTCCAAAATCTCGAGCACGTTATTAGATTTGAAGCCGGCAGCGATGGTCTTGTTCTTTCTCACAAATACAATACGTAACAATCCATCCCATTCGTTGAAGTCAATATTGGGTCTTGGGGTCTTGACTTCTATACGCACCACTGAAGACTCAACTTGTGGAGGAGGACGAAAGTTGTTCTTTCCAACCTTCATTATATGGGTGACGTTGGCCCACATCTGCACGTTGGCAGATAAACGACAGTATAAGGAGTCACCTGGACGAGCCAACAACCGTAAAGCGAATTCACGCTGGAACATCAAAATGCTCACTCTTGGAGGACGGGGTTGGTTCAATAACTTGAAAACCAACGGAGACAGGATTTGGTAGGGGGTATTGGAGATACAGACGTCGAAATATGGTAAGTCTGTCTTCATGAAATCTCCCAAAAGGATTTCCAATTTCTTTCCTTGTGGAGTTCCATGGACTCTCTTGGTCAATTCCGCAGCCATTCTAGGATCCATTTCCACGGCCACCACCAGTCTAGCTTGTTCCAAAATACGAACAGTCAAGTTACCGGTACCGGGACCAACTTCTAGCACGATATCACTGGGTTTTATACCCGCTTTATCGACAATTCCCTGGGCAACCAATGGATTCTTCAAAATATGTTGCCCCAAGTTTGTGTTGAATTTGAACACGGAATTCATGTGTTTTTCGGCGGAAACGGTGGCTCCTCCACTAGTGGGTGCAGTGGTAAACTTCTTGCTGGGGGCTTTTGGCATACTGGGCCTTTTTGGGTGTGGTTAGTGAAGTTAGGATGAGCAGGTAAGGTCATCTCATCAGTTAAATCTTTTTGAAAATCATATTGGTGCGTACACGAGATCAATAAGATGGGATGGGATTGTATACAGGTATACGTAGGTATATAAGATAAGGAGGGAGAGAGAGGAAGGGGAGTAGAATGAAGATACAGTTGTTAACATAACTATTAGAGGTACTTGTTGTATTAACAGGCTCTTTGAATAACATGATGGAGCTATTCTTCTAGCAGAATAATCTCCTTCTAAAATTGCGCATAAGCATGTAAATTGTTATCTGTTAATGGCTGCGAAAAGTACTCTGTTTAACAAACAGAATATAAAAGTCGGGCTATTTATAAGGCAGATGATATTTCTTTCACCACATTTTGAAAAAGACTCGTCAACACGTAAATGGATTCTATCAAACTGCCATCGCTTCCTGAGCGCCAACCTAGTCCAAGAGGACCAATGTCTGGACAATCGTCAAAAAAAATGCCACAACCTCTTCATAAATTGATGAGCGAGCTCAAACTATGGCCAAGTGTTTCCAGGTATCCCCCTAGAAGTATCCACAATGGTGAGAGATACGTTCCATCAAAGAAGAGGGACACTTTCACCTTCTCTCTTATTCCTGGTAGTGAAATCGAGCATCAGAGCTTTACCAGGCATCTTGGAATTATTTCAGGCAGTAAGTATACCCTCGAACCCTCTCCTGTCACAAAAGACGAGGTTCCAGAACCTTTTCCTCGCTGGGGACCCCCTCAAATCGATCCTCTAGGCCAAAGGATGAATACCTTTAAAGTCGCCAACGACCAACTCGTCCACTATCCCAATGACTTCTATTGTCCCCTTGAAATCCATATCAAAATTGGTTTTCATACTATTTATCCAGACAGACTTAGAGAGCGTGAATTTGTTGGATGGTTATTGGTGCAATCGGGACACACACTCAAGATGATTGACAGCCAAATGAACAAGTTGATGAGCTGGTTGACCAGCCAGATCTATGAAGAGACTACCATTTTCATGAGAGCGAAGCAAATTCAAGCCATTGTCCGAGCCATTCAATTCCAACACAAGTCGAATAGCTTTCCCAAGAGACTAACTACCCTGATCAAGCATGGTACTATCAGATGGAAACAGCGTGAGAGACTGAGTGTCTTGAAAAGGCAAACAAGAGGTCAATTTAAACAGAAGTTTACTATGCCCTCTGCATTGTCTCCACCAGCTGTATATCCCAACACAGCCGTTAGCTTGGAAGCTTTGGATAAAAGGAAGCCACCTAGTTGGCTTTCATTTGCCAAGAAGCGTCATTTGGCAAGAAACAAATCAAGAGTATTGCAGCCTTTCAGTTTACTCAATTTGAGGACGCTCCCACCCACCCCTGTATCATTGCAATATACTCCAGCTGAACAAAGGGTAGTTGAAGTAAAGGAGAGAAAGCCTACAAGACCTAGAAGTGTTCCATTGAATAGTTTCCAAGAGTCCGAGATTCTTCATGAAGGGAAACATAATGTGGTATTGTTGGGAACATACGATGATGAAGATTTGTCGTCCGATGAGGAGGTGCCCTTACTTGAAAAGCTTATGATACTGTATGAGACTTGTTCAGAAGCTGATGAGGTTTCACTAAAGAGTAGTGGGTCCAGCAACAAGATGCAAGACTGTATGGGAATTCTTGAATCATACCATAGCGATATTGTTTCATTGAAAGAAGCAGAAGAAGAAAAAGCAGAAGAAGAAGAGGATTACGAAGGAACTGATTATGAAGAGGCTCGTAAAACTTCTGGATTTCATCAATTCAAAGCTTTCAATCTCTATGAGCCAACACTCCCTAAGTTTGAAGAAATGAAGCCAAGAACCAGACTTCATACTGCAGATCACTACAAACAGACTTATAAGAGGCCATTGAAACCAGAGAGAGCCTCGCTTCCCAATTCCAAAAAGATTATGAGTCGTAGGCGTCTCAGCAAATTTAACAGAGAAGAGAATATCAGTTCTATTCCTGATATTGTTGCCAAATTCAATCTCAATTTATACTACACACACATGAGAATCAAAAGGGTCTTGAAGTCAGTAAGCATTGCATATAAATCATCAACTGAAGAGGAAGATGAAGATGAAGATGTGGATGAAGAGGACAGCTTGAACTACGAGACTGAACTACTAGCACCTGAGTATCAAGAGATTGTTGAAAGTTCAGCAGAGTCAAGAGAGACAGAAGAATTCAAGACTGAAAATGAATACATACCAGCCTATGATAGCAGTAAACAGGGAGTGGAACCAATTGGGTAGGAAGCGACCAAGCCAGCTTCACACCTGTTGTTGCGAAACGAAGGCTCTATATTATGTTACTATGTATTTGAGATGGGTGCAAAAAATCTATTCCCTGCGTATGAAGTCAATACATTGCCGGAAAGGCTCCTAATTGAATTGTTTCAGTAGTTCTTATCTTCCCTGTTCCATTCCTAGTTAGTTAGGTAGAGAAGTCGTGGTTCACTCTTTGAAGAGGCTGGGGAGTTTTGGAGCGGTGTGGATGCTGAATGTGAAATAATGTGAAGCAAAAAGTTTAGCTAAACCATCTAGCCAATGAGATAGAAATTAAAGGTGCTTTGTAGAATTTATGGGTTGATTATACTAGAAAGGAAATATCTTGGAGCACTACGATTGGCAATTAATATGGACAGGTGAAAATGCCGTTGGAGTCAGGAAATTACAACCAATACGGAAAAAATGTATTGAAAGCATACAATGGGGAGCTGGTAAAATCAATGCCAGATACGATTAAACCCTATAAGCCCACGCCATCATACTTCCTGTTTAGCCACGTAACATATCTAAAACAATACCATCTTTAAATCAAGTATTATTCGACTGCAAAACTCGCGCTAACAATAGAATACGCGAAGCGTAATGCCCACCAGTTAAAAAAGAGACTTGTGGTCTAATTAGAAGAAGATGAGTGCGAGAGAGAGAACCAGTACTATTAAGGTTGAGTCAACAGAAAGCAAAAATATGTTCAACAATCAACATAAATTTACCCTCTTAATGTATATATATATATCTATATATATAGTGAATGCGCGCACCTTATTAAGCAGGATCAAATCTATTGTTTACTTCGATCTCACACGACCCCCACCATCACACTTTGGTTGTAAGTTGTAACCAACTTGATTAGACGACGGGCTCTACCACACCACAAACACGCAGGAAACCCACTAGCATAGGCTAATCAGACGCGATACCACCGCCCCAACTTCCAGTGCCGGCTGCTTCCAAGACGCGGTTGTTTTGCTCTAGTTGCAGTGTGTTTAGGACTTGAATCAGACACCATACCACACAGGAATCCACAAGAACTCACCCCCCATTTAACCACTGGATTCCATACAATTCACTTACAACTCAGCTTCAGGTTTAAGCTACAGGGTACGGCTGCCACCATACACGTGCATTGGGTATATAGAAGGACAGATAAGGACCCGATTCAAAAGGAACCCAATTGCTGCTAAAAACGGATCACTTGGAGATCATTGGAGGTCATAATGTCATTATCATCAGTAATAGCAGATATCACATCCTCATACACGTTCATGGATGTGGTGACCGTTCCCAAGTCAGGGGGTCCGGTTCTGCAATATGAGTTGTTCAAAATAAACAAAACAGTGGAAGATATCTATCATTTTCTTGAAACTGTGCTACGAGTGGTGAACGAAATAACGGCCCCCAAAACCAGCCCTATAACATGGTACTTTGAAGGAAAAGACTCCATGATCGAATTGGGTAGAAAAATGGATGATATAGATACACTTCTCTCCAAATTACTCGATACAACCAATTCAATCTCAGACCCCTCGGTAGCCTCGCTCATCCTCGCCAAACTAGAAGATACAAGCGACCTTTTGCTAGACACCAAGAACCACTTGTTTCTTCTTCGAAAAAATGTGGATATATCTGTTCTCCACAACGAAATCAAATACACCATCTTCCTTTCCCTAGAGAAAGAAATTGACGAGTGCACAAGTCTGTTTCAACTGCTTACGAACTGGAAGGCATCCACTTCCCATCCACCCTACGACTTAGAAGAAATCATCACCAAGATGCGCCTCTATGACTTATCCCTCAACACAAATAACGATTCCATGAAATCAACCAGATTGCCTACTTTTAATGACCACGACCGAGAATTTTATGATGCTTATCTCGCACTTACAGAGAGAATCTCTCCTCTTGCAATCTCCCTTGAGATTTTACCTCTCCAGATTGACGAGCTCGCTCACATGGCAGGTAACATTTTTCCCCAAGCACGGCTTGAAATCAGTTCGAATTACGAACGGTTGATCAAGAAATGGGATAATTTGAACAAAGAGTTAACTACCCTCAAGAGAGAATGCTTGGATTTGAAGTGGCACGAACTATTCCACTTCCTTATCCAGGAAATTTGCTCTAAATGTGATAGTATTATTCTGGATGCAACAATCCACCAGTCGCAAAAAATAACCCCCGAGCTTAATAGCATATACAAGTTGTGCTCCAACTCCATCACACTCATCAGTAAGGCATTCAAGGAGTCGATTATCTACCAGGAATCCTTATCAACCTTATTCAACGATACTCTTTTGACAAAATGGCAAGCAGTGAATGAAATATTGACCGTCCCACGTAAGCCAAGAACTCCAAGGACAAATTTAAGCACCAGCACCCCAAAGAGCGATGCTTCAGGAAGTGAAGAGTTCAATGGCAGGCCCAGTACTCCTGAAAAAGATAAGATTGGCTTGGGTTTAGATCTTGATCTTGATGTAGAAACGACCATGATACCCTTTAGTATACAAAAGAAGGATCGCACAAAAGACATAGGTAACACATACAAGAAAAAATTGAGGTATTCAATGAATTTGAGTGAGATACATACTGATGAGGATGATGATTTAACTTTGGTCTCAAAAACACCAAATAATAGGGTAGATATTGACAGGTTGAACACCAGTATTTCCAGACTCAGAGTCGAGAGAACTGATCATAAGAAGGAAGAACCTGAGCCATTCGATGTTAATGGGTTCTTGAACACATTGCAGAACAAATTACCTCAGAAACCAAGTAAGATTCCTCTTGTGCACACTGATTATATTCAAACAGGGTTACCAGTCATCAAAAAGAAATATGCTGGAGCAACCAAGATTCCAGGTATTAGTCCAAGCCATCCTGTATTTCAGTCCCCAGATCGACAAACCCTTCAGTCACCCCTTCGGGTCAAACGGCAATCCAAACATCTTGGTTCGCCTATTAGGTCCCCACTGAATTTCAAGCGGGTTCTTGATTCGGAAGACTCTATTTTTCGGATTGACCAATATGACAAGTATTATAGAAAGTCAGGCTCACCTTCTTTGACGGACACGAAGGTTCCCAGGTTGAACTACGGGCAATCATACAATTCATTAAACATGTCATTGGCTGAGGGATCATTAAGTTCGTTGAATTCTCGGTTGGCGAGACCGCTTTGAATACAATAAGATTCATGTTCGTTATTCGTATCTTGGGTATCGTTGTGCAAGTAAATGAAATGAATGAAATCAAATGAATTATATGAAACAGTAGGAAACGGGAATGGCCATCATTTGATATTATTCAATGGCTTGATGGAGACTTTCACTTTTTCCAGCGTGGACTTGTCAGTTGTGAACTTTACTGTAAAACACTGGGTTGTAGTAACAATTATATGGAAGGCAAGTAGAATATTGAAGAGGCAGGTTACTTCTTCTTTTCTTCACCCATAGTTTTACTCGTAAACCCATCCAAGAAGAAATCCCTTCCAAAGATCTTATACATCAAACTGTTTTTCTCCACTCTCCACTTCTCTGCTTCATCATATTTTCTCACCTCTCTTCCCTCCAACAACTCTCCCTGTTGGATCTTCTTGGTCGACTTACCCTCTAGTCTTCTGTACATTTCTATGGAGGGAATGATGATGAACGGTATGGAAAAAAGAATCATATAAATCCCGTAGTATCTTGTCTTCAATGCCTTTGGAGCATTTTTCCAGTTGGCCTTGCCGGTCTCCACAAGTTCCTGGATAAACTGGGAGTTCTGGGGCTTGGGTTTGGGCTTTGTTTCAACATCTCCAGTACTCATCGGTACAATTTTACCCTCTTTATGGAACGATGAGTTGGTGAACTTGCTTGGTTTTTGGGACATTTTGTAGTGGTGCTGGTCTTCAATCTGGGTGAGCTTTTGATTGTTTAAAGGAGACAAAATAGATGGTGTCTGTAGATGAGTCGTAGTCGTTCTGTATCAATAGTCTAGATGGTTGGAGGGTTCGAGTTTCGGTTAATTTTCTTGTCGTGTTAGTCACGCGCAACATATTGGATCCCGATTTCCGACCGTGTTTACACACGTGATTTTCTCGTATCAACATCAACACGATTATCATCAATTAGTCCCAAAATAGACATTCCTTTCCACTAAAGTGATCAGTCAAAAAACAAACCTTCAATCCAAGAAATTTGGATTAAACTGAATTCACTCAAGATGTCCATTGAACAATCCTTACCGCCATTGCTTGCTTTACACCCCAAGCCTGAGGGCTTGAAATTTGCGTATGGAACCGCTGGTTTCAGAATGAACGCTAAGCATTTAGACTATGTTAACTTCACTGCCGGGATTGTTGCCGCCTTGAGATCAAAACACTTCAAGGGCCAAACTATCGGAGTCATGGTCACTGCTTCACACAATCCCCCAGAGGATAACGGAGTCAAGATCGTGGATCCTCTTGGAAGCATGTTGCAAACCAAATGGGAAGCATATGCCACCACCTTAGCCAACCTGAGTCACGATGAATTGTTGCAAAATATTCTTGATATCAGTAAAGAGCTCGGTATTGATTTGCTGCAAAAATCACATGTTGTGCTTGCCAGGGACTCTAGAGAATCGAGTCCTGCTTTAATCCAGGCATCTATTGATGGAGTCCAGGCCATTCCAAATAGTTCATTTGGTGACTATGGATTATTCACCACTCCAGAATTGCACTATGTCACGCGTACATTGAACGACCCTAAGTTTGGGGAACCTACTGAAGCAGGATACTATACTAAATTGGCCAAATCCTTCAAAAACATATACTCCATTGCCAAGAACTCATCCAAAATCAATATCACCATCGATGCCGCCAACGGTGTGGGTGCACCCAAGGTTTCTGAGTTGATAGATGGATATCTATCATCTGAAATTGACTATACCTTAGTCAATGGTGACTACAAGTCTCCTCTTCTCTTGAACTTCGACTGTGGTGCTGATTTCGTCAAGACCAACCAACGGTTACCCAAAAATGTGGATTCTCCAAGAAAAAATGAACTATACGCTTCTTTTGATGGTGATGCCGACAGATTGATTCTTTACTACCAAAACACCGAGGGTCAATTTAGGTTATTGGACGGGGACAAGCTTGCCACGTTGATTGCGTTATTCTTCCAGCAATTGTTCAAAAAAATTGACAATTTGGACTTAAACATTGGTGTGGTTCAAACTGCGTACGCCAACGGTTCATCCACAAAATACGTCGAAGATGTGCTTCAAATTCCAGTGAGATGCACTCCAACCGGTGTTAAGCATTTGCACCATGAAGCTGAAAACTTCGATATTGGAGTTTACTTTGAGGCCAATGGTCATGGTACCGTCATTTTCTCACCAGAAGCCGAATCTAAAATCTTTGCATACAAGGCATCCAACGAAAAAGAGACAGAAGCCATTAAGGTGTTACAGGAATTTACCCAACTTATCAACCAAACTGTTGGTGATGCTATTTCCGATTTGTTAGCGGTATTGGTTATTGTCCATTACTTGGAATTAACACCAGAAAACTGGGATAAATCGTACCAGGACTTACCAAACAAGTTGTCCAAGGTTATTGTTGCAGACAGAACCATTTTCAAGACTACCAATGCTGAAAGAACGTTGGTAGAACCTGCGGGATTGCAAGACAAAATCGATGCATTGGTTGCAAAGTATCCTAATGGACGTTCTTTTGTCAGAGCCTCTGGTACCGAGGATGCAGTCAGAGTATATGCTGAAGCCGATACCAAAGAGAATGTTGAGGAATTGTCGAAATTGGTAAGTGAATTGTTATAAGTTTTACGGTGAAAAGAATGGTTTACATAAAATGAATAAATTAAGTAATGTTTATAATGCAGTCCAGAAATACATGATATGTAGATTTGGTTTATGAAATATGCGATTAAATGAAGCAGCATCATATAACTATTTTTTCGACTTGTATTCAAGGTAAATTGTTAATAGTGCTCTTCACCGTGGTTTGTCAAAACTTTTGATTTTATTGGATGATTGACAGCTATAAGATGGCATCTCTAATGAGAACCTGGCGATAAGTCAATCCTTATAGTTAATTCTTTTAAACTCTCCGGGAGTGGTCATTTTCTTCAAACTCCAGACCCCTTTCTTCAACCTCTTGGCTTTCCCCTCCAAGCTCCTATACCAAGACTCGTTGTCTCCAAACTCTGCACCCACATTACTCTCATAGACAATCCCCCAACCCCCTTTCAACATCTCTGCACTCACATCCTTTTTCCCTGTCCACTTCCATACTTGGGCTCGTGCAACCACTCGTTTGTATTGATCAATCAGATATGGAGTAATGGTGACATTTCGTCCCAACAAGTACAGTTTCAACCATTGCAATGCTTCTTCAGAGTATGGTTGCGACGGTTTGCCCCAATGGGACCGTTCTGGAGCGTCCACCCCACAGAGTCTTATCATCAACGTTTCGTCCTTTAGTTCCTTTGGAGTGGTTGGTACCTTTCGTAACCAATGCCATCCACACAAAACGCCGCCTGGCGTGTGGTAGAATCGAAAGTTGTCGCCATCACCCACCCTGGTCACACGTCCATAGAGCGGCCGCTGGTTGTCGAGGATCTTGGATGTCAAGTCCAAGTAAGTTCTTATTCGAACCACGTACCGTCTATAGAAGCGATATCCAAGAAACAACGACGTGGTTGTTCCAGCTGTAAGCAAAAGCACCTTGGGATGCAAAAGTCCAACCTCCTCGCTATCATCTGGCCGGTTTGTTGATCGTAGTGCGCCTAGTCCCATACCCATATTGGTACAGATGTTGATCTGTTTCTTTAGTGTAGTGCGAGCAGGAAATATTTGGAGGATTTATTGGTGAGAGATCATAGATTTAAATATCATCCTGGTTAACACTACACCATATAAAGGACACCCCCATCAATACCAGTACTTTATAAATTAGAGTATATTTAACTCACCTAATAATATCATTCACCTCACTACCGCCTTCACCCATATATTCCCCTCCCTTAATACGGCTTGTTTTTGACTTTTGACTAGTTTTTGAGCCTTCCCAACCTTCACATCAATCCTCTTTAATTAACATGTCTCTAGCAGATGGAGAGTACGAAATCGACCTCAATGAACTTCTCAACATCAACACAGTTGCCCCCACAACAGACTCGGAAAATATAGCCATCCGCTATGGATTTGTGCCGGATCTGATGGACCAATCGAAGCCTCTCAAGCTCTACCAAACAGACCAAGAAAGTCTCTTGAAGGCGTCGTCCACCGATGGACCAGAGAAACCCATCATATTCGAGGGCTTGCCCCAGAGGCACCGAGGAAACGATACCTTCTACCTCACATATAACCCATCAGAGTCCAACAGCGTGCTGTTGAGGAGATTGAACAGTACGATTCGGTTTAGTAAGTCGAGAAACGTATCGAAGCTCACGACCAAGTTGACTCAATGGGATAAAGATTTCAAGGAGAAAGGACCAGGGCCAAAACCCGGTCCTAGTGAAAGAAAGAAATCGCCAACACCAGCTACTCCCAACCAAACTATCATCACTAATACATCTAGTAGTCGATCAAGTCTCTCAGCCAAAAGGCCCCCCACAGCAAATAATACACCAGAACCAAAGCGAGAAGATCCGATAATTAGTGAGAGTGATTTTGATGATTTGAACGGGTTCGACTTCGAAGAAAGAGCCCCGCCACCAAAGAAGAAGGCGGCATCAACAGAGAAGAGACAGCCTAAGAAAGTGACCGCCAAGCCAAGGGCCAAGAAACCCACAGCAGAGCCCACAAAACGGGCCAAAAAGATAAAATCAGCTCCGATTATAGAGAGAATGGACAGAGAGGACTCGATGGATATTGATGACGACTTTAAGGATTTAGAGGACCAACTACAAGAAGTTTTGGAAGAGGAGGAAGAATCAAAGTCTCCAGAGGAACAACAATTTGAACCGAAAATTCCCAACAAAAGTAACAGCATAAGTTTCAATGATTCAGACGAGAGTGATGCTGATGACTTTCAATTTGCAGCTATCAAAATCAACGTGGATGAAGGTGAAGACACCCACAAGACACTGGCCAAATCTTCATATTCGACCAATTTCGGTGGCACTGGCAATACCAACCTGAAACCAATGAGTCTTCGGGATTTAATAGAAGGAGGTAAGAAACTGGCTCAAGATGAAGATTTGAGTAGCAGTGAAGAGGAATAAAATTCAATTCTTATACATTTTGACAATAAATTTAAAACTAGATGGAGAAAGAGTGTGGACGTGGTTACAATAAGATGAACAGATGGTATATGATAATAGAACTATAATATATCAACCTAGAAAAACTACTTAAATAGAGCATTCTATATCAAAAACAGATTAAATTGTAAGCTCGATATACCTAGATTAATGTTGTCGATACTATGGCCACTTGCTCCAAGGGTCTATCATCTTCGTCTGTTTCTACCTGCTCAATGCTTTTTACGAATTCTTTTCCACCAATCACTTCTCCAAATACTGTATGCTTCTTGTCTAAGAAGGTGGCTGGTTCAGTGGTAATAAAGAACTGAGAACCATTAGTATTGGGCCCAGCATTTGCCATACTGACCATGAAAGGTTTCGAGTGATTCAAGAGATGATTAAACTCGTCCTGGAAATGTCCTCCCCATATTGATTCCCCGCCTGTACCATTACCTTGGGGATCACCAGTTTGAATCATGAAATGTTCAATGACTCTGTGAAAAATAACATTATTATAGTATTTGTTCTTGCACAACCCTATGAAGTTTTCCACGGTTTTGGGAGTCAAGTTTGAAAATAGTTTGATGATTATATCCCCTAAGGTGGTATGAAGTATTACCTTCGAGAATTCGTTCTTGATAGGGTTCTTTGTTGGCTTTTTACCTGTTGTCAAGTCGAAATCTCTTTCGGATTGTTCCCTATGACTACCAAATACGAATATGCTTCCCGAGTTGAGTGATAATGATATTAGTAATGGTTTCTTGACTAATTGGGACTGAAGAATAGAATTTTTGGATGAAATCATTGACGTGCTGAAATTGTCTAGGTTTAATTTATTTAAAAAAAGTAGTTGACTGAATCTTAAACTCAATGATCCTTGATCTATTCCTCCTATTATTTTGATAACCTTATTTGTGTGTAAATTTAAAATTTTTATGCCTTCCAATGATGGATATATCAATACCTTTCCATTTTTATCAAAAATCAAATTCCTGGTACTAATAAACCCTTCTGGATCATTATTGTAGATGGTCCTTTCTTGGTTGACTAATCCCAATTTGTCCTTGTAAACCTGATGGGATTCGTCAATCTTTTTAACCAATTTCCCTGTTTTAAAATTGAATATCCGAACCAAGTTGTCGGGGTACGAAAATGTTGCAAACAATTCGAAATCTTGAGAGAAACTAATGCATGAAGTTTTAGATTTGCTCTTGACCATATCAAAGAGATCGGTTTGGGATTTATACTCGAAATCCAACCCTTTCGGTAATTCCAATGTCCCTGGGGTCCAATATTCAATTATTCCTCTTATATCTGAGGACACAAAAGTGTGATATTTCTCGTTGTAGTTTATTGTATAGACCTGGGTCTTATGAATTGATTTGATGGGTGTAATTTCGTCATCTAGGATAGTTACCACCTTCTTGGAATCATTCTCATGAATCACCAATTTGTCCTCGCCATCTTTGGAACGGAACCAGCAGTTACTGGTTGGACTCAAAGTGTTGGGTGTGAAATCTAAGGTTATTACCTGAATCATGTCCAAGGTGTTGATATCGAATACTTTTATGTTGGGATCATTGGATGCAATGCTGACAAGTTTCAGGCCTTCAGAATTGACCAATAGTTGTCGCACCTCTTTCCCTGGATGTGCATTGAATTGTTTGATGCATTTTAACTGTCCATATTCTTCATCTTCAGTATTTTCTTCATCCTTGTTGATCACAGAAGATTCCACATTTTCCGAGTTCTTCTTTAATTTCTGCCAAAATTTCACGCTTCCATTCTTAAACCCACTGAATATAAGCAGATCATCCGGGCTTTTTGATAGGACAGTAACCTTGGACTCGTTTTTATACGAAAACTTGTAGAATTCACTTAGCTGGTTGTAGTCTTCAATATTTAGTTTGACTCGTTTCTTTGATGATTTGGTGGGCTTTTTGATCGCAGACAGATTTGAAATTAGAGATGGCCCCAATACTTCCTCATCACTGGAGCTGGAGTCGCTGGAGTCACTCGTTGGTCGTTTAGTGGCCATTGATGAATCTAGAACATAGTGATAACATCCATCGATTTTAGTGCGCTACCAATATTTATAACGCGAAAGACCCATCTTTATATAAACCAATAGATACAAGAAGTATCAAGAAAAATAATTGTATATTCACCTACAAACACAGTCAGTACTTAGCAACAGACCACAATACCAAATTATCCCAGAAGCAATACATTAACCGGGGTTAAGAAGCAATTTTTCAAAGCATCAAATGAAACATGAGTCGACAAACATATAACCACCTTGATTCAAGGATAAGCCGATTGGAAATGTACTTGAACCAAGTAGGTGGCGATAAAGGAACGGTCCACCAGCAGCTAGTTCAATTGCTGGCTCAATTGGGTAAAATCTACAAAGAACACGAAGCGTTTGCGACCTTGAATGAGATCATAGCAGAATATGGGATATGGGATAAGGTAGAATCGAAGGACGAGTTGGAGTCTATGGGAGAAGAAGAAAAGAAAAAAGGAAACGAAATGCAAGACTTATCAATTGATATGAAGAAACAGCTAGTATTGCTCAAGTATCATTCTATCAAAGAAGCGTATGATCATATCATGCATTTAGCATCTCTAGATGTGGATAGATTGATAAATTATATATCTTCCAGTCAAGACAAGGTGCACGATTTCAACCGTGAACACGAGCGAATATTCCAGTATCGGGACCAAATATCACAATTATCACACAAGTTCCATCTTCTTGTGCTCAAAAGTATGGTGGTATTTGAAAAGTATATAGACGTGATCAATGGAGAAAATGGGTACTGGATGGATATTCATGAGCAGTTACGGCGATTGAATATTCGGATTGGGAAACATGAAAGGATTACGGGAAAAAAATATTGAGGGTCAACAATTAAAAAGTTCATTTGATCTAATATACATTCTATGCATCGTACGCTAAAGCTACTCCATTTTTGGTATTGATTATACGGAGATGGTCTTCCAGATGTTCAAACCATCACCTCCGGTGGAGATCAAGCACCCTGGAATTTGTTTGTGCCATCTCACATCTTTGACATCTCTTTGCCAATGGACGAACAACAATTGTGGAGGAATATCATGTAATTCTTGAATTTCCTTTCTCTGGGCCGAGATTTCTTCATCATCAGCTTCGACAGCCAAATCCCATAATGTGACGGTGTTGTCTTCAGAGGAAACTGCGATGATGGACTCATCCAATGGATTGAACGAAATCGAAGTCACTGGAGACTTGTGGAAATCGTAATTGGCCACTGGAGTAGGCTTGGATTGACCGTTGAAGTTACGTAAATCCCACACACTCCACGAACCATCGTCATGACCCGAAGCCAATAAATGGTTGATCTTGTCACACCACGAGATGACATTCACATCGGTATTGGAGGCAGCAACGGAAATGGCTGGCTTGTGCTTCTTGGATCTAGTGTCCCATATGCGTACGTAACCATCCGTTCCCGCAGTTGCAAAAACGGTATTTTCACCAGTGGACCATTGGATATCTTCAATAGAAGCCTGGGATGCAAAAAATGGGGTTTTGTCAGTAACCCAGTTGGAAGTGGTTCTGGACGTTAAGTGGACTCTTCCAGACAAGTCACCGGTCAACAATGCTCCGGTGTTGATTAATGGAGACCAGTCCAATCCATAACCTTCAACATTACCGTGGGCTCTGATGGTGTGAATAGGTTTTTTGGCATTTTTGGGGATGATGTAGCCTGGAGAATCAAAGGCTTGAAATTGCGAGCTCAAGTCGAAGATGTGTGCCTCTCCGTTTTCGGACATGGTGGCAGTCAAATATTCACCAGTCTCACCGGAATGGGGCGATACTCTGATTCTGTTGGTGGTGTGCTTTAAAGGAATGGATTCACTGTCCATTATCGGGTCGGAGTCGTCATTGTCATCATCGTCTTCGTCTTCGTCATCTTCATCGAGTTCGTCTTTGACCAAGGTCTTGGACAAGGAGGATAACTTCATGGTGATTAATTCATTATCTTTACTACGAGATGCCTGAGTGGCAGTAGTAAGATACACGGAAGCAGGATATGATCTTCTTTCGTTTCCGAGCTTGTCAGGCAAAATGTCGACCGTCAAACATGGCCATGGCAAGTTGACATTGTGCAACATTTCGTACACACTTGGATCGGCTTCCAATACTTCATCAGGACCTAAAGGTTTCGATTTGTGAGGCAAGTATATGGTTGATTCCGGAGCATTTTCTGGGGCCAGTTGGTCTTTCTTTTCCAATTCCTCGATCTTTTTGGCAGCGGCTTCTTCGTCCATTTCTTCGTCTTCATTTTCATCCAATTCGATGATTTCTCCATCACTTTCGAAGTCATCTCCATATGGATCTTCGAATTCTCCCATATCTAAATCATTTTCTTCAACCGTTCCATTGGTTTTGGGAACAGAATTTTCAGAGGTTTTCATAGCAGAATTGCTGCTTGGGCCAGCCAAATCATCGGAGGCTGCTCTTTTAGACATTTTGCTGTGGTCGTGGTGTTGGAGTCTGAAGTCGTAAGTTGTACTTTAAAAAAAATTTCAATCCATCTATGGCATCGCGCACGTGATAAACGGTGCGTGGGTAGTCATGTGATTCGCGTTATATGCAAGACACATATACATTTATAGCAGCATAATTCCACCTTAGAGCATCTGATATTTAATTAAAAGGCGAAGAAACAGAGGAAGCAAATTAAGAATTCCCATTATTTCTATTATGAAACTATTGATCTCTATGATCCTTTTCTATATGTTTATTATTCCCCTGATGTCTTGTTTCCTTAACTATAAAGTGTTCGCAGGTCGCATTTTTTAGGGCCACTAGAGCTTGGATTCATTCAACTAATACATCCAGGATGATCATCTACGAGACTTCAATGAATCCATTACGCCAAGCCTCGTATTGAAAAGATAGCAAGGATCCCAAACACTTGAAAGAAAATCACTTCAAGTGTTTTTCTAAGTCCTTAGTAGTTGGTATGAGAAGAACAAGCCTCGTCCCTCATGTAATTGAATCACTCTGAGTTTCAGTGTCGTCAATAGACTCAGCTTATTGTTCATCTGTATAAAGTAATTGTATCAAACTCAGCCACAATTGCACTCGTAGTGAGGAAGTACCCTTGTATTGGATAGGATTGGTCTAGTCTCGTGGTTTTTCGCAGCCATTAGGATATGTTACTATTGTCATGATAGTTTTACTCAACCAGTTTGGCTTTTCCATTCTATCTAACCTGTCTGTAGTCTTTAAAAAAGTCTAGTCTTACTCGCCGTTACTTTAACTATGCCTTATATGACCCATAATCTATGTCATGTTGCAACATTTTGCAGCATATTTAAAGTCTCACAGCGCCTACAACAACGATTACGTCAGCATAAAATCAAGATTTATACAACTGACATTTTACTATGTGTAAAGTTGAATCTGTTTCATTCCAGTACCATGGATAGACGGGCGTTTCTAGATCAGGAGGCTCCGGCCGGCTACATTCCTGGAATCGGAAGAGGTGCAGTTGGCTTCACAACAAGCGCAGACTCTGCAATTTCGCGGGTGCAACCGGGATTTCTTATCAACCAAGGAGATGATGAAGAAGAGAATGAAGAAAACAATCGAGGAATGTTGACTGAAATCGGAGAAGATGGTCTTCTTACAACCGTAACGAATAAAGACAAAGACGACGAAGAAGCAGATCAAATATATGAAGAAATTGAGCGGAAATTGCGCTCTAAAAGTAAACAAAATGATGAAGTTCAACAAAAAGGTAATGGAACAAATCAAGTGAAAGAAACCTTTACTGATCTCAAACGAGATCTTGCCAAGATCACTGATGAGGAATGGGCAAACTTACCGCAAGTTGGAGATTTGACCAGAAGAAACAAGCGGACGAGATTACTTGAACAACAGCAGCAAAGGTTTTATGCTGTACCAGATAATGTATTGGCAGGAACAACCACCAATATCAAACCCAACGAAGCCACAAATTTCCATTCGATCTCCCAAGCCAGAGACCAACTTTTGAGCTCACAATTGGATGAGCTTGTACCTATAAACACTAAAGACGAAGACATAGATGATGTAATAGATTTAAAACAATTGGATCAACAAAACCAACAAATAGGGGACCTCAAAAAAGGAAGGTTGATCCTTAATTCATTACGAAAATCTGAGCCTCTCAAGGCAAACTCCTGGATAGCATCATCTAGGCTAGAAGAACAGGCCAAAAATTACAAATTGGCTAAATCTTTGGTGCAAGAGGGATGTAAGAAAATTCCTCGAAGTGAAGCGCTTTGGCTTGAAAACCTTCGGATCCACGAAAATTCCAATGAGGGTATAAAAACATGCAAAATTATCGTCACGGAAGCGTTACAATTCAACCCCAAATCGGAAAAACTTTGGTTGAAAGCATATGAATTAGAAAATATCGCTGATACAAACTCAAGGAAAAGAATTATAATGAAAGCACTAGAGAAATTGCCCGTTAATGTAAATTTGTGGAGACAACTAATAGAGCTAGAAAGTGAAAGTGAGGATATAAAGAAATTACTTACCAAAGCAATTGAATTGTGTCCCAATGAATGGGAATTTTGGCTATTGCTTATCAATTTATCTGATTATACTGAATCGAAGGCTCTTCTAAACAAAGCAAGAAAAAAATTGAAAGGTAATTATAACGTGTGGATAACAGCATGCAAGCTTGAAGAAAGAGAAAATGATGGCATAGACGAAGGAAAATTGATTAAAATGATTGAGAAGGCATCGAAGGATATGTACGGTGATGAAGAAAGAGGTGAATTCGACTGGTTAAAGCAAAGCGTCGACGATCAAGGGGAATCACCTGGGTTGCAACTCTCTAGATACCAATGGTATGATCAAGCATTCAAATCTGAGACGGAAGGGTTCTTAAAAACCTGCAAGGCTATTGTTTCCAATGTGTTAAACCTAGATGAAAAGAATATTGGCAGTGACAAGAAATTCCATTATTGGTTTGAGGATGCATCAACATTCCAAGCAAATGGTTATCCACACTCTTCTAATTCTATCTACCAATACCTTATAACCAAATACCCCAACAATATTGAAAATTGGATCAAGCTATTAGACTCAATAAAAGGATCCTATTTGAATACGAAAAAGGAAACAGATTTGTTAACCCTTTACAAGTATTACCAGGAGGCAATCAAGTTGAACCCCGAACAAGAAATCTTTGTGTTGATGTATTCCAAGGATCAGTGGAAGCTAGCAAATGATATAAGAGGAGCAAGATCTACCCTTAAAGAAGGCTTGTTGGCTTTGCCTGAAAATGAGTCTTTGTGGTTGGCTAGAATAAAATTAGAGACCAAAATTGGAAACTACACTAGTGCAGAGGAATTAGGAAATGATTCGTTGAAAGTATTTAAATCGTCAAGTGAACGGATATGGTATAAGCATATACATTTGTTGAGGTATCTTTTATTAAATTCCAAAGATTCTGGCGCTGATTCAGAATTGATCAAATCATTATCTGCGACGTTATTCGAAACGTCATCCGATTCGTTAAAATTATATCCTAAATCCTATAAACTTTATCTTCAACGGGCTCAAATTTTAATCGAGAATAATCAATCAAAAGAAGCAAGAGAGGTCTTACTTACAGGAGTTAATAATTGTCCAGAATCTTATCCTCTTTGGATTTTACTTTCATATATCGATGAATGCTATCTCAAAATTCTTATTCGTGCAAGATCCACATTGGATCGGGCATTATTGAAATTTCCAAGCAACGAACACATCTGGTATGCCAAAATCAATTTAGAGAGAAGAAATAAAGATCTTATCATGGCCAGACAATTGACTAATAAAGCGTTGAAAGTTATTCCTGGTTCGCCCTTGATATGGTACCAATATCTATCATTAATTCCCAAGTCATCTCAAAGAAAGACTGCTTTCTTGGATGCGTTAAAAGCGTCTGACAATCATGCTTTTATCTTAATGAGTATTGGTCAATTCTTGTGGTTGGATGGAAAGTTTGACAAGGCTAGGTCATGGTTTGAAAGAAGTTTGGCTAGAGATAATCAATATGGAGACACTTGGGGTTGGTTGTATATGTTTGTGATCCAATATGGAACTGAAGAGGAACGTAAAAATTTGTTGAAGCAATATGAACTATCCTTTGAGAATATTAATAAAGGAAGTGTTTGGTTAAGTGTGACGAAAAATGTGGCCAATTTAGACAAAACGGAGTTGGAAATTTTGAAGTTAGTCAGTGAAAAAGTTGGGAAAAAGGGTTGGGAATTGGAGTAAGTGCTGATATCGATAATATATATTAAACCTTTTTCTTGTATATCTCAAACACTTTATAATAATGTACTACAATTTAGACTCGTTTCAAATTGATTCCTCTTTCATAAAGTCTGAGATTCAAGGCACTCAAAAAGCATGGTATTTGATTTTTGTCATACGTTTCCAGTAATTCAAGGTACAATTCTTTGAATTCAGAGTTTCCGTAAGCTTTCAAAGATTTCTGGTCAATATCGATAATCACATACGATGAAGAATTAGATTGGTCGCTCTTAGGAGTGAACTTGGAAGTCAACTTAATCCTGGATGAAACATCATTCGGATTGATCGAACTAGGGATGAACTCGAGAGTATACCCAAAATACTTTGATATCGTAGACAAAATATCTTTACTCTTCTGAGCGTAAATATTATTGAGTCTTTGTATCCTTTTAGTCAACTGGTCAATTTTCAGTTGTAATAATAGTTTATCTCCTTCTTGGCGTTCAAATATTGATTTTGGTACTAATGGAAGTTCCGTAGAATCACGGTTTTTGATGTACTTGTTGATTAAATCCTCATTTTCCTTACGCAAGTCATCAAGCGTCGCTTGTTTTACCACTTGGTCTTTGTATAATGGACTTGATTTCAACTGGAGGATTTGTAATTGGTTTTTCTTGTCATTCAATTGTTGTAAAGCTGAAATCTTCTGCTTCAAATTTTCAATCGTAGATTCGTTTTCTTTTATTTTTGCATGGAGCTGAAGATTTTCGTTTTGAGATTGAGTTTTAGATGAATAACCTTTTTCATTTTGGGCTTGGTCTACCCTTTGCCTTTTGTTTGGCCCCGCTTCATTTTTTGTTATTTCATCGATTTGTTTTTGCAACGAAGTAATTTCAGTCTTGTAATCATCTACCAACTTCTCGAGATTTTTCAAGTATTGTTCGGTGGCTTTATTATCATTTTTCTGCTTGAATTCTTTGTCCAATTGGTTCAACAGATTCCTCAAAAACTCTATTTCTTTGATGTTCAACACATTCTGTGTATTTAATTTTTGAATTCTATTCTCCCTCAGAGCTAAAGTACTTTTTGTTTGGGTCAAGAGAGAATTTTTTTCATTTAACTCACTTTGGACATCATTCGCATTCTTATTCGCTTGTTGCAATTCCCTTTTTAAGTCATCGTTGTTTTCTTTTAGTAAAGCAGTATGAATTTGAAACTCCTTAAATTTATTCAAAAATTTGATAATTTTGGTGTGCGAATCACTGTTCTCATGGTCCTTGACAACTTCATCGATGGTCTTAAAGTATTCGTCGAATTTATTACTCAACTCGATGTTCTCGATTTCGAGTTTGCAATATTTCTCTTCTATTCCTTCAAGATACTCGATTTTGTTAATTAATGACGAGTTTTTTTGCTTGAGTAGTTCAACAGATGTCTTATTCTGCAAGAACTTATCAATTTTCAATTGTAATTGTGAGTTAATATTTAACAAGTTCGCATTCTTATGTTGAAGAGCATCAATGAGGTTGGTGTTTCTAGACGACTCGTGAGATTTCTGTGATATAGAGTTTAAATTTTGTACTAAATCCTCGTTGGATACTTGTAACTTGTTTATGGTATTGTTCATAGCCTTAATTCTAGCATTCAATTCATCATTCGCTTGTAATTGATAATTGAGATCCGATTTTATTTGCTCAAACCTTCTTATGGCTCTGTTGTTGTTCGACTCAATTTCGCGATATGCTTTGGATAGCTTTAAATTCTCTTGCCTTAACGTATTTAACTCTTCGTTGACCTGATTTAACTTGGTTTTATGTATTTGGGATTGGTTTTCAACTTTGGAATCATTAGACTTCTTCTCTTCGTAAAGATAATCAAAATCTTTCTTGAGACGATTGTATTCCTCGCTCTTTTTTGTCAATAATTCCTCGTACTTGTTCTCCACCGAATCCTTGTCTTGTTGTAGAAGCTTCTTCTCTATCTTTATCGATTCTAGTTGAAACTTGAGGTTTGAGATTACTTGATGGTTATTGGAATCTAGATCTTCGCTCAAATTTTGGATTCTCGAGGAGTTCGGATGCTCTATGAATGGCGAGGACGTAGCGTGACTCATGGCCTGGTGAAACAACTGTAGGAAGAATGATGGCTTGGTAATAGATGATATGCGTACACATCATTTGTTAACTATGTGGTTTGTTTTGGCACGATCTAGTCACGTGATAAATTTTATGAAAGTTAGGTATGGTATTCAGAAAGGCAATCTTGTTGGATTTGAATAGTTTAAGGACTTCTTAGTTCACTACTAGAAGCTCATATTTTAGCGTCAGTTAATTTACCCTTTTTCTGCCACTTTCACTATTTTTGATGGCCCCTTTATACCCCAACTAAGTGACCGGAAATGCACCTTCACATCATTAGTCACGCGACATCTGAAGTCTAGTGCTCACTCTTATCCCGGATCTCCTCCAACAGATCATGAACTTCGATCAAAGTCCAACATAACTCCCTTACTTTACAGAAAGAATCACCCTAGATCACACCACCCATTTAATATGTCGAAGATGTAAGTATGGAATACAGATACAATAAGAGTAATGACCTTGAAGCTCGGCCATGTGAGCAAATTCGGCACTACATTTTTCAGGGCACTTTGATATCTCTATTTCGATAACTATCACAAGAGTTCTAGAACAAACCACTAACCAAACAGTCCAAGGAACTTTAAATTATTAGAGGAGCTAGAGAAAGGAGAAAAGGGATTGGGTGCCGACCTGATCTCGTACGGACTCCGAAACCAAGATGACATAACCATGACCTTCTGGAATGGTACAATCTTGGGACCACCACATTCTACCCATGAGAACAGAATCTATGCCTTGAGTATTGAGTGTGGATCCAAATATCCCGATGAACCACCCAAGATCCAATTTGTATCCAAGATTAACTTGCCGGGCGTGGACTCTGAGGGAAAGTTGAATATCGAACAGTTCGATATCTTGAAGAATTGGAAGCGTTCGTATAGTATGGAAACTTTACTCCTGAGTTTACGTAAAAGTATGGCTTTACCAGCTAATAAGAAGTTGGCCCAGCCAGCAGAGGGCTCGACCTATTGATTTTGATTCTGCATTGTTTTGTCTGCACTACAAGTTGGTGTGGGACGAAACTGTTCATTGGTATATCGTTAGAGATGGTGATTCAATAAATAATATGTTTACTAAGTATTGTAAAGAATCTGAAGGATTCATAGAGCAGAGTTCAATCGCACTTTGCAAACCTTCCCTTAAATTATTATGACGTTTATGGCTCTTGACTCCTTATCTTCTTCTTATTCTTCTTCTCACACTCCCTCCATCTCCTGTTCCATCAACTTCCTAAACTCCTTTTCAGCATTCAAAAACTCCAGAACTACCCCAGCATACCTCAGACCCTCCATCAAATCTCGATTGGACTCTGCATCCGTAATTTCTATATTGATCCACTTCTTCACCGTCTGCTTCTTTCCTCCCTTTACCTCCACCACTGGAACCAAACACCGCTCAAAAATCCTCTTGAACGGGAGACATATGATCTCCGACGGCTTCGACCTATCAGCATACGTTTTGAACGTACATTCATGTTGTGTTAGCGATTTCAAGTGACACTCATACTTTTCTCTGTGGTCCAATTGTTCCCGGTATTGATTTCGTATTTCTGTCTGGCTATAAACAGGGACAGGAGGGGCCATTTTAAGACACTTTGGGTTGTAGATACTGATGCTTTCAACCGAATCAAGAGCGATAGTTGACTATTTTTATGATATCCTCTGTTTTCAAATTATGGGGTAAACCATCTATTCTTCACTCTTTTTCGTTCGTCAAATAGCCACGCTTCTTCAAAGATGACCTGGTGTTCAGTTTGGATAGTATGAGCTAAGATCTGGGATTAGTAAGGCTCGTCCAGTTTGGGGGCGGGTTTCTGGTTGTGTTTGTTGGTGTTTGTTAATTGTGTGCAAATGTGATTCTCTGACATCATTGGTCGCACACGAGAAACTGTTGATGATTTAGTACGTGTGGATATTTACAGAGAGAATATGTATATGGGTTTATAAGGAGGCATGTATGAGTCTTGTCTCTTACAATCAACTTAAGCATAGTATATGCTTGTTTTTGTTTTTCTAAAATAATCATTATTATTCATTATAATATGGATATGCTAAGTAGGACTAAACTAATGCTCCGGATAGAGTTTGAATTCATGGGCCACAAACTTGGATATCTCAACATCTTACATCAATGCCCTTCCTCTTTTCAGCTTCCCTCAATTCGAACATAACCTGTGCTCCAACGAATAAAGCTGCTGATGAAAAGATGAAAAATTCAATACCACTAACAGTACTAAACATATCTTTGATCAATGCAGTGGTTCCATCATTGCCAAGACAGAATCCGTACAAATTGGCAATCATCATCATCCAGATGTTCAATACGGCTCCACAGGCACAAAGATGTCTGTACCACCATTCGTTCTCGAATCTCTTGAAGTAGATGGTGGCAGAAATCTCTGGAATCAAAAATACAACCACTAGCCAGCCCCACATCAAGAGTCTCAACTCAATATCATGCCAAATGGCAACAAAACTAAACACAAGTAAACTGTTGGCAATTCTGTACTTACCACCACCTCCTAAGGGAACGTAGATATATCTGATGACCCATCTATTGAAAGATCTGTGCCATGCTCTCCAGAATGCGAGAGCAGAATAGTTATTGTCCATACATCTGATCATGTTTTCGGGAGGATCGATACCATCCAAAAGACTCCAGAATCTGAATAACCTCCACGGAATCAATAACTTCAACCAGATGATATTCAAATTGAACATACCCAACATGGAGATTTGGAAGGGAGTGTCTCCTTCCCATGCTTTGGTTTTGGAAACAGCAACCACGTACATGTAATGTAATAAAAATTCCATAACCAATATACAGAATACTAACCGCATAAAGTACTTGAATGTTCTTTTATAATCCTTAACAGAACTCAATTGTTGGTAGTTGGACTGGTAGATGAAATCGTTGTAGGTGAGGACTGGGCCAGCAAGAAAAAGTGGGGTGTATGTAAGATAAGCAAAGTAATTGATGGCATCATAGTCGGCTAAGGGAAGTGGTACAGTCAATCTTTGTCTGTCATCAAGATTAGATAAGTTTGCCATGTTAACTTGCGATTCACCCACTCTGTCGAGAGAACCAACTTTGGACTCGATGGCGCTTTTTCTTTCAGAAAAATCGATGTTGTAAGAGATCATCCTTAATACCGAGAAGTTGAAGAACACGTCCCATCTAGGAACGATTCCCTTGAAACCGTTGTCGAGGAAGCTTAACCCGCTTGGGTAGTTCCAAAAGTAATGGTTGATGAACAACGTCAGCAAGCCGTAAGCCCATGTCAAGGCCACCACAGTCTTGTGATCCTTGATATAGTTGGAGATGGAGTAACTTATGGCGAAGTGGATCAATACCCGTAATGAGTTTGTACCGTGAACAATAAATAAAAATACGATTCCGAATCCGAAATCGAAGTAGGTTCTTTTGGTCAGTTTATAAAATTTGTCGATGGCTCGTCTGAGGGTCCAGTGCGAAACGATGAATGCACCAAGGGTTCCGAAATTGCCTCTAAAGAAAGAGTATTGTTGATCTGAATTGTCAACTTTCCGGCCAAAGATCCAGCCATCACTGAGCAAGTGTTCGAATCGAGGATAGTTGGGATTGGTCTCGTTGGATGCTTCCATCGCCGCCTTGTACATCAACGGTACCACAATGGCGAAGACCACGGCATAGAACTTGTATTCAAGAGTATTCCATTTGGATTTGGGGTTGGATTTCTTCAACACCGATTGTTTCTTAGTTTCATTGGGAAGAAGACGCGTATCCAAAGCTTCTAGCGAGAAGAAAGAGAGAAACTCGGTGAGGAATGACATCCTTGCAGCTGTAGCGTGGGTATGTCGTAGTCTTATGCTTGACTCTGTATAGACAATGTAGATGGGTGATGGAATTGTTGATGACAAGTTTCAGTTGGTTGGTGTAGATGTTGGATGCCTGCACACTGTGGGGATATCAATTGTTTGTATGAAAAAGAGGTAGTCAAAGAAGAAGATACTGTACAGGAAAAAGAAAGATACCTATCATAGATTTAATACAACACGAGTGCTCATCCAAAGAGTGTTAGAGAAACATGGGAGACCGCAAAATGACAGACTCTCAGGAGTACGAAAGACGTCCCAATCCCAAAGGATGGACCCCTCCTAAAGCTCCATATAATCCCTATGATCCAAAGGATATAAGACCTCCTGAAGGATACCCTTCTGAATACAAAGTCCCCGGCCAACAGCCCCAAGGGTTCTCTTCCATACCGAAGAATCCCACCCAGTACAAAAAAGTCAACGAAACCATGAAACGGTTGAATTATACCCCTCGACCCGCTTCCGAACTCTATCCTGGTCAATATAAGGTGTTGAGAAAGGTGGACACCAACCAACGTTTGAACACGGGGTCGAGATGGTTCGGGTCGTTCTTGGGAGGATCCATAGTGGTATACTTTGCCTTTTTCCACCGGTGGAACGATGGACGTGAAAATGTGATGTCTGACTTCTATAGGGCCAGATTAAAGGTGAAGGAACGGTTGATGGGGTTGACAGACCAGGACTACGATGATTTGTACCATCCCAAGGAATCCAATATGGTGGTCAAGAACGTGAGGGATACAGACTATATTCCGGAGGATATCAGACGAACAACAGAGAATGAGTATGCTTTGAATAGACCTGCCGAAAGACATGTTTTGGAGGCCCAGAGATTACAACAGGAGCTGGAAGAGAAGTTGTTGAGAGAGATGGACATGCATAGAAAATATGCCTTGGAATTGATCGAACAAGGTGACTATCAGCCAGAAGCTGAAAGAAAAAAAAAGTGGTGGATATTTTAATGAAGGTCATAAGAATATCGAGTTGTGGACCAAAACACTTATAAGGATACTGAAGTAATGACCACTCGTTCATGACAATATTGACGTCAGCTATGCTTTGCTCCAAAAAATTTCACTGTTTTGCCATCTGACTTCTCAGAAATTGTAAAAAACTACTCTTCATCTCGTTTCATGTAAATAATTAGACCGCGAAAATAAATCATAGACTTAATACCATTCCTTTATCACACTATTCAATGCCTTATACCAAAAGACATTCCATACTAAGAACGGTCTTCAATATCGTTCTTCTCCTAATCCAGCTTCAGTATGCCTACATATACCGCTTTGTCTCCCGATTTTTCACCAAATCTACACCCTTAACCACGCAATCAAAATCACACGATACAGTTGATCTTATCGTCAACGCCAACGATATTACCGAGATCGTTGCCGCCAGCGGGTATATCGTGAGAGAACACGTCGTGACCACCAAAGACGAATACCTCTTGGTCATCCATAAGCTCGAGAAACGGGGCCAGACCTATGCTGGAAACGGAAAGATTGCGTACTTTCATCATGGGCTCTGTACCAATTCAGAGTTATTCGTGCTTGGATCTCAAACCAATAAGAATCTCCCGTACCTCCTTTTGGAATTGGGATGGGAAGTGTGGTTGGGAAACAATAGAGGCAACAAGTACTCTCGAAAACACTTGAAGTTGTCAGTATCTGATCCTCGCTTTTGGGACTTTTCACTCGATGAATTTGCCTATTATGATATTCCCGATACCATCGACTACATCTTGACATTCTACGAACCCAAGGATACCGTGACGTATATCGGGTTTTCTCAGGGGTGTTCACAGCTTTTCGCAAGCTTGAGCTTGAAGCCGTCGCTCAACTCCCAGATCAATCAATTTATAGGGTTGTCTCCCGCCATAATCCCCAAGAACTTGAACCACACCGCGTTCAAGATTATCTGTGACTATTCGGCAAAGGATAACTCGTTCTTGCACAGCATCTTTGGCTACAGGGCCATCTTGCCTTCGGTATCGTTCTGGGCTTCGATGTTGGGCCCAGTGTTGTATGAGAGAGTGATCAATGCTTCGTTGGTACTCTTGTTCAACTGGAAATCGCAAAATATCTCCAAGACTCAGATGAAAATCGGGTACCCCCACATGTTTTCTATTACATCAGTAAAGACAGTGGTCCATTGGTTCCAGATCATCACCGCCAAACGCTTCCAGATGTTTGATGAAACCTGTGGAATTGGTCTCACCAGTTTATCTACAATGTCCAATGCAAAGTACGCAGTGCATAACGCAGCACCATTTCCCATAGCACACCATCTTAACGTGCCCATGCTTTTATTCTACGGAGACTCAGATATCTTGGTAGATATCGACCAGACCAGCAAACTTATTTTGGAGCACAACGAGCGGATGTCGTCCAAACTAAAGGTGGTGGGATGTCCTGGCTACGAGCATATGGATGTTTTATGGGGTAACGATGTTTACGAAAAGGTTTTCAGCAAAGTGGTCGAAACTATGGAGGAAACCTGTAAGGAAAATGTACCCAATGGTTATCATAACAAAAAGATAACCAATGGAGTCCATGAGAACAATATTTCTAACGGAGATGCATTTGAATATTGAGTCAGGGGGAACTTTGGAATGTAAAAGTGGGAGTTAAAGAAGTAGAGATACCATCATTAGAACACTAGAACCGTCCCTTCAATAATAATTAATGTTGCAAAATGAACATTCGTATAGTACAATAAATCACTTTGTACTTTGAAGTAGTATTTGAAAAATGACCCATCTACATATGGGGATCCTGGTATATCACAAAAAAAGGTTATAACCTCCACTATTACTGGGATAAGTCTGTAAATTAGCCTGGCATTACCTTAAGCAAACTATTCTATTATCTTACTTCTCTTCTCTCTCACCCAGTCAACATACCCTACTCTTGACTATAATACAATTTGCAAGCAGCACAGTTACCCGGATTTCGAGAAGAGTATAAAAACGAGCGATGTCCCCAGCAAAAAGAATTCGCTCTCTTCTTTAACGCAAAAATCACAGCCATTCGTGACGTTAAAGCATTCCTTTGAGGTTGAACCCATTACGGCGTTCTGACCCATGACCAACGGAATATTGTTACGCTTTTTTTGGATGGTCTGGAGAACAAATCGGTTGATCTTGGGTGCAGCATTTCATGGTTAACTATGTTATTAAGGGATTACCTTCGTGTGCCCGTATGGGATTTGATGCAATGATCGGCTAGACATCTGTAGAGAAGTAGGCAACTACGATTGATTATATGAATCAGCTCAACTTTTTTCCTCTGTGTTAAGGTAAAATGACTCGTAATTCCGACAATAGTTGGAGTATTGAGTCCAACTCACCAAGAGTGACCGCTAAACAGATCTTAGATGCATGATAAGAGCGAAGCTCCGTCAGTGTTACCTACGTGACATGTATAAAATGGTGGCTTGATTATTTAAGTGGCATCTGATAGTGTTATTTACTTGATTGCAGCATCAATCTCAAACGAGAACCTATAGGTATCTTCCTAGTAGAACCGAATTTCTAAGCTAAAGCATTCATTTGAAAGTTTGTATTGAGAACTAAATATTGGAAGAGTAGAGGTATTACATATTTAACTGTAGATATTCAAACGATCCCAAGTCCTGGAATGCTTTGGAGAAGGAGGAAACGACAACGACACATCCTTGCCCGTGATATTGGACCTTGCAGCGCTGTCAAGAATTGATTTGGTCTCCTCAATATAGAGGTTTGGGTCAGGAGGGAGAAGGTTATAAAGTTTTTTGATTCAAGTAACCAAGCCAAAGGTCAAGATGAACTGGTGGTTTTTGTAAATGAACAATCCTAGGAGCATAATGTATAAGATCCATCGAGTCTGGAAAGATCATGTGAATGATTATCAACACTTTTCAAAGCTCTCGCGTACGAACACATCAAAAGCATGTAGCTAGTTAGATTCGTCTATTCTCATCATTTCTTCCCAGTGATTGGCCAATGTTAGTTTGAAGTTTGGTATCGTCACTTATGATTCCTCCGCAGTATCTTGATTCTTTGATTATTTTTAAATGACTCTTCACTCTTGATCATCTCTCCGTCCAGTCTCCATCCTTCTTGTGGTTTCACTTGATCAAGTAACTAGAAAGATCGTTGTTCAATTATAATTCTATGACTAATTGTTGAGACATCCATGGGATTAGAAGTTCAAGGTTTCGTTTAATCCTACGAACTTTCTTGTATGACGGGTTTTCAGGATTCTGAACATTGTTTCGTCCTGTAAAAATCCCAGCACAGCATAGCGATACATGTTTTTCAATTCCTGCTCCTGAATCTCAGGACTCAAGAAGCTCCAGTACTCGCTTTCATTGAGAATCCAGAATAATGCCATGCAAATGTTGGCGAGCTTGATATTTCCCTCTTTGATGAAGTTAGCTGCAAGATCTTTAAGCTGCAAAATTTGGACGCTGCTAATGTCTTTGAGAATTGAAACACGATTGTCAATTCGTTGAAATGAACAATATGCCTGAATGAAGTCTTCTTGTTGGAAGTCGCTCAAGGCGAACTTCATTTTGCCTACCTCAATATATTTTGATTCTGGCGAACTGTCTCTTCCATTTGTCTTTTTCATTTCTTTTGCAACCTTTTTTTTATCGGTCTTGGTCAACAACTTGCCTTCAAACACTTGAGTGCTTTGATTGACATCACGGGCAAGTCTCCATTGTTTCAGAAACTTCAAAGGACTGATACTTCCAAATCCACCATCTGGATACATCTTCTGAAGTACCCGTTGATAAAGTGATCTCTCCTTCAAAGGCACATCTCCTTTGGAGTTGACGTATTCAATGATATACTTTCTGTCTTGACTAAAACAATGAGTCCCAATTAGGCCTGGATGGTCTATCTTATGTTTTAAAATAGGAGTAACTTGTTCTTTGTTGACAGCTTTGTCTTTGGGTTTCTTGACCTTGCATTCTTCTTTTTGTTCTTCGTCTTTTTCTATATTGCAAGTATCTAGGAAATTGTCAAGACATTTGATAAAAGGAGAAGCTTGGGTCCGGGAGCTTAGAATAGGATAATCATCCTTGGACGCAAACTTGTTAGTCTTGTTAATTGATGGGGGAGCAATGTCAGTGTCATGTTCTGAAAAGACTGTTATTGCTGAAAATCCAGACTTTGACCCTACCAAATGGAAATTTTCTTGAGGGACGAAGGAAATAGGACTGGTAGGCTCTGGGATGATAAAATCCTGAGCTTCGTTGTTTACGAATTCGATAAGTGTACAGTCCGTAGTCTCTCCCATTTTAATGGTGTTCACTTGATCATTTGCAGCTCTAATAGATAAAAATCCAGGCGAGCTATTAGTAACTTGACCATCATCTCTCACCGATTTAGAAATGATTGATCCTACATCTGACTGGGATTGATATACCCAATCGAAAGTATTAACGGTAATTGAAATTGAAAGGGTACTAGCGAGAGTTTCACAATTACTTTCTCCTTCGTTCAACCAAAAAGTAGTGGCGGTATGAGGAGGAACAATATGTTCTGGAGACTCAGAATCAGATTGGTAGCCTTGGAACCCCCATTCAAAGGTATCAATAGTAATGGGAATAGATAGAGTGCTGGCAATGCTATTACAATCATTGCTCTCATCACCTAACCATACTGTTGTTCCAGAGGAATTTGGAGGAGCACACTTCAACAAGATGGCACCTTCATTTTTTTGAAAACATTCTCGAGTTTCGAAATACAAATGTTCAGGTAAGCCGGCGTCAGCGTTTTTGTTATCAGCTTTATCTTGAATACGCTCAGTAGTAGTAGAGTGTTGAGATTGGTTGTAGTTGGTAGTCTTCTTTTCTTGTCCAAAGGTGTGGACACAAATGGGGGCGGTAGTGGGCGTAATGTTAATGCCCTCAAGAAGAGAAGCTATGGTAGTATTAAATACAAAATTCTTGTAAGTAGCATGTTGGGCTTGTGCCTTTTTCTGCATTGGTTCAAGTACATCTTCAATCCAGCCTTGAAAAGCACTTTTAGTCCAATCTTTACTTGGTCTATCTTTCTCAAAAGTTGTTGAGGATTGTCCGTTAGACTCACCATAGTTGTTGGTGGACAAAGGAAAGCTCGAGGTGCTACTAAACAGCTTCAAGCTCGATGTCTTCTCGAATTCAGAGGATCCTAGAGACGTTTGTGAGGTCCCAGGCGATCCATTGCAAAGGGAAGAAGTGGAGTTATTAAACTCGGCGGCGGTTGTTTGGGAACACATTATAGGTTGTTAAGGAGTAATAGCTTGGAGTTTGGAGGTGGATTGGCAAGCTTTAGGGTATAGACGGTAAAGAAGAAGAGCCTTTGGAAATGTTTGTGGAGCTCAAAATGACCAAATATATGTTCTTTTTGCAACCACAAATAGACTAATAGTAGGAATGCGAAAAGGGAAGGTGGTGAATAAAGTGTACAGAAAGGGATTGAGATCCGAATAAAGGTTTTGGAGGAGAATAAAGGTATTATAAATTCTAGAGTGTATTAATCAGTATGTAGAACAGTATTTTGTGGAATAAACCATACATTTTCACCCATTAATGCAGACTCAATCTGTATATATCCACACCTCTTGAGTAGATAGACTATAGTGACAGAGAGAGAGCCTGCCGATAAAGCAGAACACGTAAATATAACCTGCTCATTGATCCAATTAGAACCTCATAAAAACAATACTGGATATATAGACTCAGACAATTCACTTGTCTCTCTATATAAAACACACTATCCATCCTCTACTTGACCCTTCTGTTCTCCTCTCCCTCAAATCCCTATACATTTTTTCCCATACTAATTTCACACCATCGCGAAACAAATACCATATATTCTTTGATTACTTCCACGAACCATGGCATTTCAACTCACTTCCACAAAATGAGAGTGCACCGACTAGCCCCAATACTACTTCTACTGTGTGTGGTCACCGCCTTAAGAGCACAATCCCATTTGCTCCAGACCCTGGGCTTGGACCTCGTTTTTCGTGATAATGAAAAGAGTCCTCCAGACCAAACCAACGATTGTGGACAAGTCCACCTGATTCCGTCCAACCAACAGTGTGCTTACGTCCGACAACATTGTAATACTGAGGAATATCAAATAGGAAGAATCGGTTATCTTTCCATATACTATTGTACGGGATTTCATACCATCTCCATAATCCCTCTATTGATGTTTTTGGTGATGTTTTTCGTGTCCTTAGGACTAACTGCCTCCGACTACTTGTGTCCCAACCTCTACACCATGTCCAAGTTTTTGAATTTGTCCGATAATCTTGCTGGTTTGACGCTTTTGGCGTTGGGAAACAGCTCGCCCGATGTGTTGAGTACTTATAAGGCGATGAGTGTTGGATCCAGTGATTTGGCACTCTCAGAATTGATTGGAGCTGCTTTATTCATCACCACTGTGGTAATTGGATCCATGGCAGTTATTCATCCTTTCAGGGTGCCCAAAAACGCATTCTTGAGGGACGCAGGCTTTTTTCTTGCTGTCACAACCCTACTTTTCATATCATTATTTGACTCATACTTGAGTCTCAGCAATTGTATCATCATGCTCGTGGCTTACTTACTCTACGTGGTGGTAGTATTATTGAGCCATTCCAGGCTGAAAGCAAAGTCAATGAAAAAATTGAAGGATCAAAGAGCAAGAACGAACTTTATTCTTGAGAATGAAACTGCTGCAGTTCCACAAGATGATGACGTTTATCTCGATACCTTTTCCAATTTACCCAGTATTGAAGCTTTGCATTTATCTCGAGACATTGACGAGGACGACGATGAAAGAGATGAGGAGTCGGAATCTGGAATTCCTGGCTCCTATGGCCTCAAAGTCCTTCTCAAAGAACTTAGCAAACATTCCCATGCCCATCCCTCCCATGGTGTCGTCAGGTTAGGAACCGATCGTCCCCATATTTCACCGGTTTTATCAACAGCATTGCCTGAAGAAGAAGTCAGAGCCATACATTCTGTTCCCGCCAAATTTCCCACCAATTCAAATCCATTCCATGAAGAAGATGATGATGATATCCACAGTCCCATTAATGATTCCGAGCAGGTACCAAGAAATTCTTTGTTTATGACTTCGAAGGAAAAAGTCTACAGCATACTCAGAAATGAAGACAACATTGCGGTTCGATTGTTTGCACCTCAGTTGATTGATTTCGGGGATCTTGATCTTTCCACTAAAATTCAAACCATCGTTTCACTTCCTAGCTTACTTCTTTTAAGAATTTCGAATCCTGTCAGGGACCAACCAACCCTCTTGGTGCTAAAATATAAAGAGCAAGAAAGTGTCAACTCAGCATTTCTGTTCGCAAACCAAATTCAAGAACCCAATCCCGAGTTTGATGATGTTGATCTTGATTTCGACTTCAACATGGACCGTCTTTTACTCACTATTCAAAACATAGTCGGCATTGACTTTCTCTTATTTGTCTTACCTATTCCTTCATCCAACTTCTGGAAATTTACATTTCCAATCTGTACGGCCTTTGCATATTTGATGTCTTGTGCTCTTAGAAAAAATTATCAAAGTGCTATCCTTTCCAATCAAATATCAAATCCATCTTCATCCACCATACTATTCACGGCTATACGCAAAGCCAGAATAATCAACTACGTCGGATCATTTATCGGGTTTGTGATATCCATCTCTTGGGTCTCAGTTTTTGCAACTGAAATCATTAGTATTTTAAAAAGTATTGCAATCATTTACAATCTTAGTGATGATATCTTAGGAATAACGGTGTTTGCTGTGGGTAATTCCGTTGGTGATTTCATTTCCAATTATACCATCGCCAGAATGGGGATGCCAGTTATGGCATTCGGTGCCTGTTTCGGAGGCCCTCTTTTGGCCATCTGTTCCATGGGACTCAGTGGTCTCCTGTTAATGAATAAAGATTCCAACGGAGGACTTGGATTCAAAATAGAAAATACCAACACCATCAAAATCACCTCCGTTGCATTGTTTCTCAACGTGTCAATGCTCTTTCTACTTGTTCCTGCCAATGGTTGGAAATTAGATAGAAAAATTGGGATCATACTCATCAGCAACTGGGTGTTGGCAACTACAATTTCATTGGTTACAGAAATATTGACATATCATTAAAACCAATTATTAATTAAAACCATATTTAAATAAAAACCTAATACACAAAACCTATTATCTTCGACTAGCTGGTTAGAAAGCGTCTAATCGACTTCTTCGACAGTTGGACCGGCATCTGGGGCTCCACCACTGGCACCTGCACCAGGGAAGCCACCAGGAGCTCCTCCAGGAGCTCCTCCACCAGGGAATCCACCGGATGGAACTCCTCCTGCTGGTGCTCCGCCTGCAGCGGAATATGCAGCAGAAATTATAGGATTAGCAATGGCTTCAAGCTCCTTTTGTTTGTCGTTATACTCATCGGTAGTCGCAGTCTGTGCACCATCGAGCCATTGGATGGTTTCATTGATAGCCTCCTCCAACTTAGACTTGTCACCTTCGTTGATCTTATCCTTGATTTCACCATCAGTGATGGAGTTCTTCAAGTTGTAAGCGTAAGATTCTAATGTATTCTTGGCTTGGATTCTACCAGCCTCTTTCTCATCTTGTTCTTTGTACTTTTCAGCTTCATTGACCATTCTCTCGATATCCTCTTTAGAAAGTCTACCCTTGTCATTGGTAATGGTAATCTTTTGAGTTTTACCAGTACCCTTCTCCAAAGCAGATACATTCAAGATACCATTGGCATCAATATCAAATGTAACTTCAATTTGTGGAACACCTCTAGGAGCAGGAGGAATACCTGTCAAGTCAAACTTACCTAACAAGTTGTTATCCTTAGTTTGAGCTCTTTCACCTTCAAACACTTGGATAAGAACACCAGGTTGGTTATCAGCGTATGTGGAGAAAGTCTCGGACTTTTTGGTTGGAATAGTGGCATTTCTAGGAATTAACTTAGTCATGACACCACCAGCAGTTTCAATACCTAAAGACAATGGTGCAACATCCAATAACAATAAGTCTTGAGTCTTGGATGAAGTGTCACCAGTCAAAATAGCGGCTTGAACAGCAGCACCATAAGCAACTGCTTCATCTGGGTTGATAGACTTGTTTGGTTCCTTTCCATTGAAGTAATCAGAGACTAACTTTTGAATCTTTGGGATTCTAGTAGAGCCACCAACAAGAACAATCTCGTGAACTTGAGACTTGTCAAGTTTCGAGTCCTTCAAAACCTTCTCGACAGGGTCGAGAGTAGATCTGAATAAGTCTGCACACAATTCTTCGAATCTAGCTCTGGTGATCGAAGTGTAGAAATCAATACCCTCGAATAAAGAGTCAATTTCAATTGAGGTCTGAGCAGACGAGGACAAGGATCTCTTGGCACGCTCACAGGCAGTTCTCAATCTTCTCAAGGCCCTTTGGTTGGTGGATAAGTCCTTCTTGTTCTTTCTCTTGAATTCTTGAATGAAGTGATTAACCAATCTGTGATCGAAATCTTCACCACCCAAGTGTGTGTCACCTGCGGTGGCTTTGACTTCGAAAATTCCATCATCAATTGCCAAAAGTGACACATCGAAAGTACCACCACCCAAGTCAAAAATCAACACATTTTGTTCGTGAGCGACGCTTCCTTTCTTGTCTAACCCGTAGGCAATGGCAGCAGCAGTAGGTTCGTTGATAATTCTCAACACATTCAATCCTGCAATCAAACCAGCATCCTTGGTGGCTTGTCTTTGAGAATCGTTGAAGTAGGCGGGTACAGTAACAACTGCATCCTTAACGTCTGTTCCCAAGTAGCCTTCTGCGGTTTCTCTCATTTTTGTCAAGATCATGGACGAGATTTCTTCTGGAGTGAAAACCTTGGTTTCACCTTTGAACTCGACCTGGATGTTGGGTTTTCCACCTTTGTCGATGATTTTGAAGGGGAAATGTTTGATGTCACTTTGAACCTCATGATCATTGAATTTACGTCCAATCAACCGTTTGGCATCAAAGACTGTGTTTGAGGGATTCATAGCAGCTTGATTCTTTGCAGCATCACCAATTAACCGTTCAGTATCGGTGAATGCAACATAAGAAGGGGTGGTACGATTACCTTGATCGTTGGCAATGATTTCAACACGATCATTTGTAAAGTGGGCCACACAAGAGTATGTGGTACCCAAGTCAATTCCGATAGCTTTGCTCATATTGATTATTCAATTAGACTTAGTATTCTTTAGTCAGTTAGAACTTGTAGTGTAAAGAAGAACGTTGAAATGAATCAAGCGATTGGCTGCAATTTATATTACTGGCCAATGGCTAAATGGTTGCTCGGTGGTTGCGGTCCCCGCACATGTGGTGTGACCGTGGAAGGGGATGGAAGGGGGTGGAAGGTGATGGAAGGTAATGGAAAGCGTTGGAAAACGATCGAATCCAGGGAGAGAAACTGACCTAAAGCAGCCCAATATAAGTGGCTTCACAATAGTGACTTAACTATGGCCAGGTAGTCAAATGTGGGCTATTTGGAAGGATTAGAAGATGCCAATTAAGGGGTTAGCTAGGGGTAGGGTATAGTCTGGACTACGGTTGCAAAAAAGTTGACCCAGGGGTCAATGGAAATGGAGTAGAGAGAAATGTTCCTCTACGGTACCAGTGGTGGCAATTGGTTCCATAGAGCAAAGAGGCGAATGGTAACGATACCTGTTGTACTTGAATAGTAGTGGTTGATTAGAACGTTCTTTAATGTTCGATCATTACATCAATGCGCATTGAGTACTACATACAAATTACCCCCATCTTTAGTATTATGAGTGTTGAAAAAGAGCACTGAGCTACGAACTAATAACTAATTAGCAAAAATACTACAGATTGAATTCTAACATTTAATAAGCTCGTCTAAGTATATAGGCTTCATATTGAGTCTAAATTTAAAGCATTGGATGAATTCATACTATGTTTGTCTAGAAACTTCATGATTGTTACTCCATAATTTATTCGGTTTTCAAAAAAGCCAAATCATTTTCTGAAAATTTTGCTTTTCGAAGAATTATCGAAGAATCTTTTTTTTCATCTATTTACCGTTCTCTCCACTCGGTCCACTCCAACAGTGATTATCCGAACGCTGAAACGTCTTCTTCGCTCTTTTTTTATTCCTCTCCTGACTCAGTTTTCACCCATACCAATGATTTTTCATTTCTGATCACGTGATCAAAACACATTTATATTAACAACTAAAATCAATAACAACAACTCACTTTTTCTATTAATTACGTGTCCAATGTCGTCTACCCCCCCTAGAGCCGTACCAGGATCATCCTCCTCAAGCACCGGAGCTTCTGCCCAGGTACCATCTTCATCCTCGAGCGGAGGATCGGCATACTTTGAAAAACAACGAGATTTTCTCATTCAGGAAATTTCGAACTCCATGGACTCAGTGGTTTACAACTTGGACATTCTCAACCGGTCGTTGAATGAATCCATCCAGGTTGGCAAAGAGTTTGACGACGTGGGACGGTTGTGGTCACATTTTTACGATGGAATGAATCAATTGAAACAACGAAGAGACGCGACAGGCGATGTACCTCAAGACAAGACAGCAGAGCGTTTAGACAGCGACGATGTGCTGCAAGTCGCCGAAAGCTCCTCTTGAGTTAATTTCTCATTCAATTCTACTCACTGGACCCGTTTACCCTACATGATAGCATATCAGGAAGCATTGTGATCTTAAAACATCCCCTTCGTGAGATTTATACAATATACTGTTCAATTCATTTAATGAGCAAAAACTCTACAAATCACCCCTGGCAGACTAAAGTGATAGATTCGATCAAACTTGCCCAAGAATTAGGAATCTCAATTGGAATCAAGCTTCTGACAGCCAAGTTCACTGGTTTGTACCACGATTTAATTCTGTGCCGGAACACCTTCAACACACCGACTTCAAAAACAGCCCATTAATCCCACTACTACATTAATTTCATTTGCTGAACACTTACCGGGTCATATTGAATCATGATGTTGCTACAAACATTCGGTCGTTTTTAAGCATATTTTATTCATTCAACCACTATCTATTCTTTCATACAAGTACTTCTTGTTCTCTGGACAACTTATCATGTATTATATCTTTTCTTTTTTCATTCTTGGGACAAGCAGCAAGAACACATAAAACAGGTGAAAACAAGGATACTGTACTAGTGGGACTTTATATAATTAGATATAAATAAATAGAAAGAAAATAGAGCTGGTGAAGAATTGTAGGTAGGACTGGATGAAAGTGATTAGAAACACTTGAGGTGAACGATGGAAGGTCCAGATTCGTCGTATTCTTGTTTTGAGATCCACATTTGTTGGAAAGTAGACAAAGAAGCCAAGATGGAACCACCGATCCAGACAGAGTATTTTCTCTCTGGTGGAGCAATGATCTTGACCTTCATGGAAGATGGAGCGAAAGCAGTGATTTCCTTTTGCATACGTTCAGCGATACCTGGGAACATGGTAGTACCACCAGACATCACAATGTTACCGTACAATTCCTTACGGACATCGACGTCACACTTCATGATCGAGTTGTAAGTAGTTTGGTCAATACCAGCGGCTTCCAAACCCAAGTCAGATGGACGGAAGAGGGCTTCGGAGGCTCTGAATCTTTCGTTACCAATGGTAATAACTTGACCATCTGGTAATTCGTAAGACTTTTCAATGGCAGAAGATTGAGAAGAGGTTTGCATTTCTTGTTCGAAGTCCAAGGCAACGTAACATAATTTTTCTTTGATGTCTCTGACAATTTCTCTTTCGGCAGTGGTGGAGAAAGTGTAACCACGTTCAGATAAGATCTTCATCAAGTAGTTGGTTAAGTCTCTACCAGCCAAGTCAATTCTCAAGATACCGTGAGGTAAGGAGAAACCAGCGTAAATTGGAACGACGTGGGTAACACCATCACCGGAATCCAAGACAATACCAGTAGTTCTACCGGAAGAGTATAAGGAAAGAACAGCTTGAATAGAAACGTAGAAAGCTGGGACATTGAAAGTTTCGAACAAGATTTGGGTCATCTTTTCTCTGTTGGACTTAGGGTTCATTGGAGCCTCGGTCAACAAGACTGGGTGTTCTTCTGGGGCAACTCTCAATTCGTTGTAGAAGGTGTGGTGCCAGATTTTTTCCATATCGTCCCAGTTGTTGACGATACCGTGTTCAATTGGGTATCTCAAGGTCAAGATACCTCTCTTGGATTGGGCTTCGTCTCCAACGTAGGAGTCCTTTTGACCCATACCAACCATGATACCGTGATGTCTTGGTCTACCAACGATCGATGGGAAAACGGCACGTGGAGCGTCGTCACCGGCGAACCCGGCCTTACACATACCGGAACCGTTGTCAATGACTAAAGCAGCTACTTCTTCTATACGGGGTTAGTATATGATAATGGGTGTGGTAAACCCTGCACCGTACTCCAATCATATGTGGAAAGAAAAAAGGTCGTGCGCAACACAGCCAGCTCCGATCCAACAAAATAACAAATGATAAGCATTGGCTTGCTCGGGGTAAGGGCAGGGGTTGATTCGAGGACAAAACCAAGTAGGGCCAAGATTGTAGATTTGATTAAACATCACGTCATCCAAGCATAATGACGAGGCATTACGTTGATTGATTGAGTTGTATGGGCAAAATTTAGCACAAAACAACCGCCCGTCAAATTGAGTCGAATGCTGAAAAATTTGAAAATTCGACATCCAAACTGGCCACCAAAGTCAATCAATCCCAACATTGTATTCAATGGGAGTGGAGGCTTTCATGTAAGGTTTGCAAGGGTCTTCTGATTACGATTCTATCCAAATTTGGTTTGAATCGGAAATTGTTAAATGAAATAACCCACGGAACAAGATAGTCTCGAGGGCCGTTCGACGCTCGGAAATTCGAATCAATCAATCAATGAATCAATCAATCAATCAAAGGCCATACTGGCAGAGTCCAGGGCTGAGGGAAGATACATACCACCGTCCATTTTGAATTGTCTATTGAATTAATGTATAGAAATATACTAGGGAAAGGAAAAGAAGAAGAAAGAACAAGTAATCCAAAAGTCGAAAGCGTTGACTTTAAATGGACGTCGGTGCGAAACTCCTATACCTTTTTCGCGGGTGGTAGTTAGTGCGGGAGGTGCGAGTGCGGGTTGGGAAAAAAGAAAAATTTTAGCAATACAATACGATGTTAGACGAGGTAGAGAAAAGACGAAGGGGAGAGAAAAGTGGATAAAAGGGGGGTAGAAGAGCGGGAGAAAAAGAATAGGATGGGATAAGCGTGGTGTATAGAGGCGAACGGTCGTGGTTTCCGGCGATTTGGAGCTTTTTTGAGGCTCTTTTGAGTACCCCTTGTGAAAAGTCTTGATGGTCCTGTAATTGGAAAGTGGGTGGTGATTTACCCGGCCTCACGTTTTAAGCAGGCATGACGCGTCTTTAGGCGCAGCCTATGATTGAGACTTTTTGCAGGACAGTCACGAGAACGAGGAGGTGGTACGACCGGAAGTGATATACTTAGATATGGGTGGGTAGCGGGTGTCGCGACAGAGGCTTTATGAACGACAAGGTGGGTTAATGCAAGGGTGTACAAGAGATAGTTGCAACAAAATTGCAGCTTATTTGTTTCCATCCAATTGCAACCTTTTGTTCGATCATCAGATTGGTAAAAGTTGACATAAATTTGCAATAATAGGAGAGAGGGGTACCTACCATTTAGGAGTCATTACATAATTGTTAAGGACCGTTCGGTCCATTCGGTCTAGACTAAAGATATAGGAGTCGAACCAACGTGAAATTAGTTTGAAGTCATTCGTTTTGATGGTGAAGAACGGGCTGTATATATGAACCATCAATGGGTGTGAAAACTGTGAATAGGAGTAGAAAAAAGATAGATCTATAAAAAGAAGTATTGGTAATCTATTAGATCGTAGAGCATGATGATCTATGTCATAAGTTAGGTGACTTAGGAGAAGCTGAGGCGAAGTGATGTCTGATGGATGGTACTGAATCATGTGACTGCTGGTAGATTACTGATGTAGCCTTATTGAAAGGTCTATGATTACAGGACGGTGAGAATCATCAGATCATTGATGTGGATCAACTGTTAAAAGTAGCTGGATCATGATATTGATGAAAAATCGGTGAACTTTTTGAGCCAACGTTAGAATCACATAAAGGGAACGGTTATCTCAAGATATCGTCTTTCTTTTCCTTCAAGTCCTCCAAGTCTTTTCTCACTATAACCACGATCATTCCACTTCTTCCTCTACTATATTCATGGGCCATCTATCTTTACTTTGTCTCCAGGCCATTCTCAACTCTACTTTTTAACCATCGCAACCGAATGCTCATCATCCCGTCCTCCGTCCTCCTTCCGTATATTACATCACGTAGCCTTTCCTACCTACTTGTCTGTCTCTAAAGATAAAGTTCGTTATGTCACTTCACTCTGTCGTTCACTCTCTTTAACTTACACATGTTCTTCCACATTTTCGCACCCCTAGATCATCCCTGTACCTCCCTAAAATCCCGGCTCATTTCATTTTTTCCTCACGAACCAAGTCACTCAAGCCAAAAATTCAATTCGTTCTCACTAAAGAGTTAATGGTCCCTAGCGCTTTCTCCAGTCCATCATAAACCAAAATGTCCTCCTCAGTACCATACGACCCATATATTCCCAACCAGACCACTGGTGAACAGTCCAACTCCAGGACGGCAGCTATCCAGGCAGTATGTATTCGAAACGCCACTAGCTGATGATAGAACACGACGTTGAAACGTGTTGAACGGTTGATCAACGAATAAACCTACGAACCAAGGGGTTCGAAGGATACTAAACGGTTACTACGGATCGTTTTTTAAGGATTTCAACCGTTTGGCCAGATCGATGGATGGAATGTCCAGATCCCGACGTACCAAGGTTTCAATTGATTACCTCATAGTTGTCCGGTTCAACTATTAACCATCTAACCCATACTAACACCTTTAGCAAATCGATGATACCGTCGGTATCATGCGTGATAACATCAACAAGGTCGCTGAACGTGGAGAGCGTTTGGATTCCATAGAAAACAAAACCGATAACTTGGCTATCAGCGCCCAAGGTTTCAGGAGAGGCGCCAACAGAGTCAGAAAGGATATGTGGTGGAAGGATTTCAAGATGAGATTATGTTTAATATTTGCTGTCATTATTGTTTTGATTGTGATTATTGTTCCAATCGTGGTCCACTTCACCTAGACTCCCTTGTACAATTTGATATTTACGTCCGTTTATGTTTACTGCACCATCCCATTGGTGTACCGGCCCAGAGATAACCTTGAAAAATCACGACAAACCTTTCCGCCCTTTCCATCGATTCGATATCAATTGTATCCGATATTTCTCGTATCTACAGTTCGATGGATGAATGGAGCTTTGAAAAATCTTTTGGCGTTTTCTAATATTACTACTATAACCCTTTCCTCCACACGTTGATGGCGTGTTTCGTGATAGGCTGTTGGCTGAGACAAGACCCAGGAGACTTTTTCAATTTACTGAGTCTTCACGAACTCATTTATTTTCTTCTATTTTGCTAGTCATGTTACTTAAATCTATGTGTTAATTATTGCAATGTAGGCTTCAAGCTAAAAGATCCACACCATTGAAATGGCTGACCACTGCCATATTAATTATCATGTTTTTCAAGTAAAGCATTGATTGAAACCTACTATCTACTGTTACTGTACTCTACCCCGTGAAAAACTAGAGCTTATGTTAGTGCACCTTGAATTTTGGTTTTTGCCTGTTTAGGTAGTTGTGTCAAAATCAACCAGCAATACAAAACAGTGACACTCTGAGAATTATTTGCAGTGGGAAGGCATAGAAAGAAAGAATAGAGGATGAATTTATTGGAGATTATTAAACATAGTATGTATTGTAAGTGAATTACGATTTTGCAGAAACAGACATTTGAAAAGTCAGATGAACGGAACTCATCAAGATCAGACGAGATTTATTGCGAGGATGTAAATAAGACTTATTTTTTGTATAGCAGTAAGAGTTTCGGTATTTTTGTATATTTAAGAAAGCTAGAATGGGTATGGTTAATGGGTATGGTTAATGGCTGCGGCCAATGGCTATGGTTTGAGTAGCTGGAAGTAGTACTAATACTAGTAGACTAGTGCACATGATCCTTCACGTGCCTTAGCACCTGGTGGCTCTACTTTGACTCCCTCGGCCTCCCTCGCTTGACTCCCCTTCCCCGAGTCAATCTCGCGATAATTTTTCGTTCCACTACAAAAGACAGACCCTCTCCACTTATCTACAACTAGTTTCATTCTGCCACAATCTATTCGATCCCGTCTAAACCCATACCAAAATGTTCAGATCAGTATTAAGAAGTGTTCCTCTCATCACCAGACCAAGCACCCGCTTTCTCTCCTCATCCAGAGTCATTTTGAACACCACCAATCATAAATTGAACACCGATTCCCGTGTCTACAAATACTTACAAGAAGGCCCAAAGATCGTGAAGTACACCGCCGAACACGAATGGTTGGCTGTCTTCAAAGATGACACCGCTTTTGTTGGAATCACCAAATATGCCAGTGAGGCCTTGGGAGACGTGACATTCGTCGAATTGCCTGAGGTTGGTGACAGAGTTGAAGTAGGTGATACCATTGGATCAGTGGAATCCGTCAAGAGTGCTTCTGAAATCTATTCTCCAGTTAGCGGTGAGGTTGTTGCTATTAACACCGACTTGGAAAGTGAGCCACAGCTCATCAACAACGATCCTATCGGTGATGGATGGATTGCTCAAATTAAATTGAGTGCCCCAGAAACCATTGAATCCACTGAAGAATTATTGGATATTGATGCTTACGAAGCTTCTTTGGGTGACCAATAATCACATTAATTAACAAAAGAACCAACATGTTACAATAGGCATTACTTTATTTGAAGCTAGGAATAAAAATAATGTTAAGAATGTATACTATATAATGAGTTTCGATTTACGGAAATCTTTTCTTTAGAACTCTAATGCGGGTGTCTTACCCTTAACCCTACCTAGAACACAATTTTTCGTATACTTTTCGATAAAGTTGTCTTCGTGCAACATTTCAAAACTCTCTGTAGCGTCCTTACCAGCATAATTGAGAATGGACTTGTCACCTCCAGGGTGGTCCAGGAGGAACGGAGTCAAGTCCAACACCACATTCTTGATGATTACCCAGCAATCGTCAGCTGAATTGTGTTTTGCAACCTCCTCAACAGTATACTCTTTGGCAGGGATCTCAAATTGTTTGAAATCAGATTTTGATGTCTTACCAGACGATCCGTCAGAGCCAGCCGCCAGAGTCTCATTCTTGGAAGATGATTGAGGTGGGTTTGGATCCAGATCATTCTTCCCGTCACCCCATTCGACCACTACTCGTTGCGGAGAGCTGGGGTCGATATGCAAATTGATCATTTGCAATCTTTTCGCAGCCACTTGAGTATTGGAACTCAAACTCTTTAAATAATAGCTCGCTGCTTGATCTGCTGCAAGTCTTCCATAAACAACACATGCCAAAAGAGAAGATCCTCCTAAACGATTGTGACCATGAACTCCACCGGCAAGTTCTCCTGCAGCATATAATCCTTCGAAAGGAACAAATTTGTCTTTAGATTCCTCGTACAATACTTCAGACTTATCATTAATCTTAACTCCACCCATAGTAAAGTGCAATACTCTAGTGATGAACGAAACATGGTACTTTGCGTCCTTCTTAAACAAAAATGGAGTAGTTGGGAAGTACTTCTTGCCAAAAGGATCCTCGCGGTCTCCCTTTGCAGCCGCATTGTACTCATTGAGTTGATCAGCCACTTTCTTTTCATCGCCTCCAAGTTCCTTAACCAATTCGCTACCGCTGATAGTCTTCATGAGGTTTCTCGACTTGTAGTGCTTAATATGAAACAGAAGATTCTTTTCACTCTCTTCACTCAATACCAAACGAATAGGTCCATAGCCAGCCTTAAGTTGTTTTTCCATCTCTCCACTGACCCAATCTCTAGTTCCCAATTCGTCAACAAACCGTTCACCCTTACCATTGAACATGATACCCCCCTCACCTCTTAAAGCCTCTGCTCCAAGGAAAAGGAACCGAGGTTGCGATTTACCTGCAATTGTATCAGTATCATTCAAGTCAATCAATCCTGTGGGGTGTACCTGAACCTTGTCCAAATCAATGCCAACCCCATTGTTTTTCATGATAATTTTCTGACCGTCTCCCGTGGCATGCACACCGTTGGTAGAGGGTAAATCGATGATATCTGGTCTGTGTTTGCGCAATAATGAATTTTTGGTGAAATCAGCAGCATATCCACCAGTACTCATAATAACAGGACCTTTGATTTCATGCTTGGACTTATCCTTCAAATTCTTGTACTTGACCCCCGTAACCTTGTATTTGTCCATAAGAAGGTCTAAAACCTGGCTATTCTTCAAAATAGCAATTCTGGTAGGCTCTGATTCTGCCAACAGCTCTAGAGTCTCGAGAAGCTTATAAGTAATGGCCATTCCAGGAAACTTGGAGTCCTTACCTCTGTGAGTTCTTGGCTGCGAGTGGCCACCCAAACGGGAAACCACACTGAGATCCAACTTGAATACTTCTTGCAACCAATGGATAGCGTCTGCAGAATGGTAGGTCAAAACTCGAATCAAATCTGGATTGGCTCTGTCCTTTGCGGTAGCCAAGGTATCTTGATAAAACTGGTCAACAGAGTCCTTGATCTCAAGATCCACCTGGGTCCGAGTCAACGCTCCATTGATACCAGAAGTGGCCTTCCCACTGTTTCCACTGAGAAACCCTTGCTTGTCCAAGAGAACAACATTTGCACCTCTTAAGTATGCTTGGTGAGCAGCTGATAAGCCCGCGAGGCCTCCACCCACAATAATGATGGGATTGGCAGGTAAATCTGACATTTCAAAAACCTCGAGTGTTTGGAGTCAAAAGGGATTGAAAAGAGTCGATTAATTGTTGATTTTATAACTCACGTCAATGTCAATTACACCGAGGTATTCAGAGTATATCCAAAGTGATATTATTGCTTATTACTAGAACAAGCCCATTGGTGGAGTAGAAAGTGCGGGGGAAAAAGTGTTGGAGATTGTGCACATAAGACATCTTGTGAAAACCCTCTTGGTTTTGCAGTCATGCCCTCAGTTAGGTCTTAAGGGACCTCATGGATGTCAAACTGGGTGGGGTAGGGGCGTTATCGACCGAGGAGTCGATGTTTTGTGTCTATATTTACATCAATATGAAATTATATAATTATAATTAACTACATAACTTCACTTGTTTTCTTGCTTTCGTCAAACCCCTCCCCCTCCAATTATGCATTATCTTATCAATGTGATATGTATTGAAATGCGAATGAAATCTCATCGTGCTCCGATTCCTTGGCAACCAAAAGATCTTCGTTATCCTTCAAAGTTCCGCGACTCAAATGGTTCCATGTAGTAGGGTCTCCGTAAAGCATAGCCGGCGACTTGCGCATTTGTCCTTCTTTGTTACACCGCACACAGTTATATGTATCATGAGTATCACACTCGGTATTAGGCTGGTAGGTGAAAAGCTTCTTAAGACTATCGGCATTGAAAAGACGCTCCACGTCTTCCTTTTCATCAACAACACAACTGGATAACGAAAGCTTCACCGATTGTCTTTGGAAAATCTTCTCCTCAATGGTTCCTGTAGATATAAACCGATAAATAAAACAATCCTTCTTCTGCCCATCACGCCAAACACGCGCCAACGCTTGTTGATCGGCAGCAGGGTTCCAATCCGGATCTATCAAAATCAATCTATTGGCTCCGATCAAATTGATACCACATCCACCTGCTTTAGACGACAAGAGGAAAATGAACTCCTTGCCCTCGGGGTCATTAAACTTGTCGACTAATTTTTGACGTTTGTTGATATTCATCGTACCGTCCAATCTTAACGACCCGTACTTCTTATGGCGACACATCTTATCAATAAGATCAAGAGTTTGGGTGTAATTGGAAATAAGCACGATTTTATCGTTGGTTTCTGTACGGATTTGATGCAAGAACCGTTCTAAAATCAAGAACTTACCACTATACCATGATTGGACTTCCTTTCCACGACCATTTCCAATTGAAGAACAATAATCTTCTGGAATGAACTTTTCACTACCTTCTAAATCTTCAGGTAGGTCGAGTAAATCTGGATGATTGCACAACTTCTTGAGCATACCAATAGCTTTTAGTGGCTGTGAACCCACTCCTTTCATCAACTTTTTAATCTCGGGTGACGTGATAAAATGTTCATATAGCGCCTTTTGCATAGGTGAGAGTCCGGTAAATAAAACGTACTCGTACTTCACAGGTAAGTATTTGGAGAGAATATCGTTGGTTCTTCGTATAATGAATTTGGAAACCATTTGCGACAATTCTCCCAACTTAAGATCTCCCTTTTGCTTCTCTTCATCAGTTGCCAAAGAGTCTCTTCCTCTTAAAATCACATTTTCGAAGTTCTTCCTGAAATCCATTCTTGTCCCTAAGTATCCTGGGTTGGCAAAATTCAAAAGGGAAAAATATTCCGATAAATCATTTTGGATTGGTGTACCAGAAAGAATAACTCTTCTCTCACAACGAAGTGCATTCAACGCAGTGAATGTCAAGGAATCACCATTTTTCAACCGATGACCTTCATCGGCAAGCATGAGTCCAACTTCAGTGCCTGCTAGTTTGTCGACATTTCTTCTTAATGTCTCGTAAGAGATAATCAAAACTGGTCTCACTATATTTCTACCCTGGGCAGTAGACCATTGTTGCAATGCAGCCCCCAATTCAGATGTTTTAGTACTTTTACCATCAACAGCTAATGGAGTAAGTACACCTTCCCCTAACCACTTGATGATTTCATTGGCCCAATTACGTACTAATGACGACGGGCAGACAATAATGCATTTTTCGATGGTTCTTTTTCCTCTAGGACTCTGCTTCAATAATGTCCACATCAATGCGATACACTGCAAGGTCTTTCCGAGCCCCATTTCATCGGCCATGATACAGCCTTTGGCTCTAGCATCTATAAGACCTGCAGTACAACGGTACAAGAACTTGACACCAGAGATTTGATGTGGTCTCAAGATCTTTGCCAATCTGGGATCAATAACTACTGGAACATTGGGGAACTTGGCAAGTGCTTCCTCAGGATTTTTCACTATTCCTAACATCTCTGCCAATGATTTATGGGTTCTTTTACGCTTTAATGATTTTTCTGGCACTGCAACTTCCTTTTCTTCCTCCAGCAGTTTATCTTCCTTGACCTCTTCGTCCTCAATTTTCGGAATTACGTCTACTGTGGGGTCATAAAGAACTATTGCAAACTCACTCATGGGATCGTGAAGGGCCCTTGGAGGCAAAATAGCTCTTCTCTTAGTTCCCAATGGAGGTGGAGGACCGGTGATTGTATCCTCTCTTTTCTTTGAAAGCGGTACAGTAAAGGCTTTTCGCAACTTTTGTTCTGTATGTATGATATTATCCCCATTCAACATCATTCTTGGGAGCAAGACGCCTCTTCTTTTTCTTGTTCCATCCTCGGGTTCTGGTTCTTCCAAAATAACGATTTCTTGTCCGTTTTCGTCAGTTTCGCCTTCGATAGCATAGCTGACCACTTTCCGGGCTGCTCTCTTCATTCCGCGGTCTGCGTGCTCATTTTCACGTCTTAAAAATGGCACTTTAAATGGTTTTGCAAGCCGTACACCACTATCCGTGACGCGTGGCGGACGTTTATCTTTTGGGACACCTGCTCCTGATCCCAAAGGGGTGGTGAACTCCTTTAGGACTTTTCTGTAGACCATCTATGAAGTTAACCTTGCGATCTGGTTCCTTTTTGGGAATGAAAACGTTTTTTTGGTGGCGTAGGAACTGGTTGATGTTTGTTTGTATTGATTTATAAGTGTTGATGTTTAAAGCATATACGCGCATCTGTATTTTTGTGGGTTATGTAATCGATTTTAAATTGAAGCAAGACGGGAGAAGACATGAAGCTTGATATGGATTATTTAAAGGTAGGTACGATCCGCGAACGTGAAAAAGGGTTGACACTACTATAGAGAGATAATGTTTTCTTTGAATTGCCTCTTTATACCAATCAAAAATGTTTATAATGTGTATGTGCTGTAGATTGAATGGCTGCGAATTACATTGAGTTAGGATTGATAGAAAAGTGTTGTGTCTTGAGATCTTGATAAACAATGTAACTTTCATGATTTGCTTTTACTTTGATTGACTTTCCTTTTTTTATACACAACTAATGTTAGACTAAGTAATTTTGAACATCTTTAAGAAGTAGCAATCCAGAACCATATTTCTACGAACGGTTAGAAAATTTTCTTCACGGGTACGATTGTAGAAGTAACATCCGTGAAAATTAGCATTATGTAATTAGTAATTAGATATTACCATGAAGCTTCTTATTAATACTATTAGTTTGAGTTTTTCTTTAGTTGCTCTTAGTATACTGGCATAGTTTCCTGCGATGGTGCAAATAAATTTAGACCGGAATTGAATAGATCACAAGGTAGACTATCAGTACATGATAAAAACGTAGCTATTGAAGATTATTTAAGATTATCAAGTTTACTCATAATAATACAACTATCATTCATCAACTTTATCCTATTGTGAAGTTTCAGTTCGAAATCCAAAGATTTCCCATACAGTATCGTCGTCCAGTATCCTTACCCGGAATTAGATATCCGTCCCAAAGTTCCCGGATTTCCTTCATCTGAACCAGATCAAGTATGTACTAACTATTCCCTTAACCGTTCGATTCTAAGCAATACTCCTTTATCAATAAACCAGGAATGGACCAAATATTGGCAAAGGCCAGTAACCAGGCAGTCACGTTCGCCATAAGATCGGGGATCTCCTTGGCTTCTGGGTATGCCATCAAGACCATAACCAAGTTCATGGATAAACTACCAGAAGCAGACAAACAAAGAATTGTCAAAAGTCGGAACAGGTTACAGACGAAAATAGACGTTGTATCTGTGTCAATTGACCTAATCAAACTTGCAGCCGCAAGAGGAAACACCATTTTGGAATCGACTATGAATATGATTCAGGAATTGGCAGAAGATATAGAACGGTTCCACGGAAGAATCGATAGTATTACCGACGAATTGACTGGGTCCAATCAAAAGGATTCTGTCAAAGTGGTAGAGGACCAGATGAAACGGTTGGAGTTACAAATCAATGACGTTGTACCTCTATTGAACCTCTCTTTAATCACTGCCGGGGTCAATATGAATGGAAGTATAGGCACAGGTATTTCACCTGGTAGACTTCTTCAAGCCAGTAATCACTTGGCGAAAACAAATGAAAGAAGTGCAAGCTTGGAAAATACGGTGGGTCCAACCTTCGATTTGGTGATGTATACGATTTTTTACAACCCGAGCAGAATGAAATACATCGAAGGAGCAAACGATGAATTATCGTGTATTACGTGGAAAGAGACATATGCCAGATCTCTGGTAAGTATAAAGAGACTCAAGAACCAGAAATATGCGTACAAGTTCGAGATCCTGGAGGATATCAACGATGGAAGATATCACGAAGAACCAGGGACGTCTAAGGTCTACGATGTTAAAAAAATAGAACGAATATTCTTCAGCGCATCTGGCAAATTATTGAAATTAGATGGACGAAATTCCCCGGTATTAATTATAAAATTTGTGGATGATGATGTAGAAGAATGGATAGCATTGGGCGAATTGAATATTGGTGAATTTGATGATGATGACGATAATCTGGATGACGATCTGAATAGTGACTCAGATGAAGAAACAACCATCCCTAAGAATACATCTCTATCGCTACTCGAATATATTTTGAGGCTAGCAAAACTACAGGAAATAGAACACGAATCAATTTTGAACATCAAGGACGAAGTTTTGGCTCTTTACCTTCAAGATGAAAAGAAAAATGATTTGCCAATAGTACCCAAGAGCAAGAAAGAGAAAAGAGTTGAGGATGAAAAGAATTTAGCAAAGGAAAGCACATTGGGATTAGATTCGAATATCGAAAGGTTAAAGTCTCTTGACATTAAGTGATTCGCACATATAACAATCAAGATGGTATTTATACATTAATAAATAAGTGACTGGAAAAAAACCTATATAACTAGAGATATCAATATCTCGTTTTTGACCCATAACGAACGAAGTAAAGTATAAAAATAAATATACAAACAATTACCAATTACCGTTGGACAAAAAAAATAGCTGTAGCTGGAACAAAAATATAAATAAAATAAACATATAAAAATACATTTTTTGCACATCAAAAACCTTGACTGGGCTTGTTTCCTTCATACATCGGAGGTAAGAAGTCATTCAACATAGGAACTGACATGTCGTATTCGAAGGAACTCTGATTCGGAGGGATTACATCCGTCGTAGAGTTATCTCCTCTACCAAGGTAGTTCTCATCTTCCCTATTGCCGGCATCATTTCCCAAGAGAGTATTTCTAATGTCATCTGCACTTGTTCTGTTCTGTTGCAAATACCCCTCCAAATAAGAAGACGACGTGGAGGTAGACCTCATTCTTTCACTTTGACCGTTGACATTCAAAATCTTATCCACGGAATGTGTTTGTTGCACTTGTGTGGGTTTACCATGAGTAGTACTATTTATCTGGGTTGGGAAATTCACAAACGAAGAAGATGTACTCAATGTGTCGTTGTTAGAATTCATAAGATTATCATAGAATAATAGCTCCGCATCATCTTCTTTGTCTGACTTTGCTGGATCATTCACATTAGTGGATGAAAGCACGGACCCAAGTCCCGTTCTTCCAAAATGGTGATAGTGGGTACTATTGTCATCATTCAAAGCTGCAGAAGATTCATCCCCACCAAGAATTCCAGAAGATGAACTGGCATTCCCATTGGCATCAAAATTTGGAAATGGGGCACTAGGCGGGAATGCCGCAGAATTGGAAGCACTTGGGAGATTACCATTGATAAAAGATGAGTTGTGGTTGTTGTGATTGATATCAAACGATCTATTGGACGAGTTTGAAGCAATCGATAGCACACTTTCTGGTCTCTTTGGTCGTATTGGTTGGTAATGGGTTGTGGATCCATTCACAGAAGACGTGGTTGACGATGAGGTGGTGTGTGTCATGTTTGATGGACGGAGTGGTTTTGGTTGTTGAGGCTTTGGTTTGAGTGGGAAGTCATGAGATCCATTTAGGTGAGCTTGAGACATCTGAGATTGCAAATGAGGTGGAATCGAAGCAATTGGGTTACTTTGAGAATTACCACGGGATTGCGTTCTGCTCGAAGCTTGCGATGATTGAGAGCGCGACCTTGATAAACCAGCCTGAGGTTGATCGGGGATTGCCAGCAATGGCTTATTGCGATCATCCTCAAAGCTGAATTGTCCAACCAACGGAAACAAAGGAAACATATGATCCACCAAGTCTATTTCAGTAGGGGACAAGCGCAGAGTATCCAAAGAACTATAATCATTCATATCAAACTGGAAAGTCGATGTCTGGTTGGCTGAGGTCCCATTCTTGATGGGAGATGGTGTAGACTTCTTATCCAGAGAATTGCTTCTGTCATAACTTGCGTCAGGAATATCCTTACTGGTCAAATAAGATGTTGTTCTTGGTCTGCCAGTGGTTGGAGAAGGGGTGTTCGACGAATTAAATACATTCTCGTTGAAGTTAGGATTTGAGCCAAACTTTTCTGAGGAGTTTAAATCATAAAACCCGTTTTCAGACTCCAAAGGAAGAACATCTTCGATGATGAATTCCTGCTTAGAGGCTGGAGCAAAGGATGGAGATTCTTCCTTATTACTCTTGAGGTTCACCAGACTACAGTTCGCACTATCACTAGGGTTGCTGGATAACGACAGTTTTTTCTTGACTTCTGCGTTTGCAGCTGTGATCAACGACTGTTTTTTTGCCTTTTCAGACGCAGTGAGATGATGAATGTTTGTATTGGTGGACTGGCCTTTAGTGGTAGAAGAACAGGTGCAGTGAGATGTTTTGTAGCAGAGACAAGATGCCAGGTGAAGACCTGGGGCCTTGCCCTTCTTTCCACAGGTGCATGAGGCATGGAGGTTCTTGACTTTACGTTGGTCACGACAGTGTTGGCACTGGGTGGCCGGTCTTCCTTTGGGTTTGATCATGGTCAATGGCTGGTCTGTATGAGTACAGGTGGTGACTCTGTGGCCACGAATACAACGTTCACACGCGTACTTGACGCCGTTAATTAACACCATTATGAAGGCTACCAAGCAACAAAGGAGGGAATACCGAGAGGGGGATATACGAGGTGGGTCAGAATGCACTGGAGTGCATCAGTTAATGGGTAATATCGGGGAATTAAAGCAAAAAAGGATAAGATAACGGGTGTTAAGATATCGGGATCGGGATGGATGTGTCCGTTGAGGTTAAGGGGGTGGTTATAAGGACACAGTGATGATAGGTGAAAGGGATAGTGATGTTGGTAGTGCTAAACTAGTGTTTTATTGATGATTTTGGTATTGATGGAAAGGTACGACTTCGGGGTTTCAGGTGAACCACTCTGGAGGAAGATGGGCAAATCTGAAGCAGAGATTTGCAGAGAACTAAGCGGATATTCTTAACGATGATGACAATGATGGTGATTACTTGAAATAATTCCTCACCCAGGCTCTAGCCAATACCACACCCAAGCAGTAGGCAAATGAACCGAAACAAGTCCTGAGACGACGACTAATGCGACGGGGACGACAAGGAAATGGCGATGCTGGAGACGCTGACAATAGAGGTTGTTTGGAGGGAATTTATACTGGAGGTGGTTGGACCAGAAGTAAAAAATTTTATAGTGGGAGGTGGCAGGTGGTAGGGTATAGGGTAGGGTAAGTGGGAGTGCAGGGAGAAAAGAGGTAGGGAGAAAGGTGGGAGGGCGCGGAAATGTGTGGTAGTAAACGAGAACAAGAGATTGCATAGTTAGGGAGAGCACTATTTTTTCGGTGGGGTGACGTCGTGGGAGCGGTTCTGCCGTGGCGAGAGAATAGAAAAGAAATGATTAGTGCGGTGGGAGAAATAGGACGGGGGGGTGGTGGATTAGGGAGTAGTCTGGAGTGTGAACGGTTTCATTAATATTAGGGAGTGAGAGGAAGGGTAGAGTAAATTTGAGGGCTAGAGTATGGAGGGCTAGTGTAAAAGGAGGGCTAGAGTATGGAGGATTAGAGTAAATTGGAGGGAGGGAGACGATACTAGGGAGAAACCTGGAAATTTTGTGTGTATGGTGCCCACATATACGGCGATGGAGCACTGAAGCGGTAGGTGGTGGTGGTAATTGTTACTAGGCCAGCGTGGTCGTGTCGCGTCCAGGCTCTATTGGTTGAGAAAAATCGCGCGAAGCCGTCGACTATTTTGGGATTGAAACGGACGAATGAGAGCAGGATCTCGTGATCATAGACCCAGGCCCAAGAGCTGACAATACACAACCACGAGTCAACGTCAAATAGGGGACAGCAAGGAGAAATAGGGGGCCAGAGGTAGCGGTAGCGGTAGAGAAATAGGTTCTTTTTGGTTGTTCTTTTCTCGTTTTTTGGTGGAAATCCGGGGAGCCACGCTCTCTAGACCCTTGTAATTGGTAGCGGTCTCGCTATAATTAGACTACGGCTAGTTGAGAATACCGGACGATGAAACGATGGTCCCATGAAACGACCCGGGTGCTGGCGCTTCGCCACCTTTAGTTGTACGAGATCAATAGGCCTGGATCTAGGCTTACCTCGAGGTTAGTGTAGGCTATAGTTGTGTCAGTGCGGTTAGTTATGGTCCGCCGTGCGAATTACAGTGGTGTATGACATCATCTTTAGTTAGAGTGAAGTGTAGGGATTTAGAAAGAGACAAGGAGAGTAGGGATTCAAGGGGAAAAGAGTAGGGCTTGAAGGCTTTAATAGAAAGAGTAAGCTTGATAGAGAGTAGGCTTGATAGAGAGTGGGCTGGGGTAGTGGTTCACTATTCTTCTACTGCATCAGGTATCAAATTGATCCAAATCTCGACCTTCCTAAATAGTTCTATCGGCAATAAAATCTACGTCTGCAAATCGTATTGATGTGCTAAAACGCCGACTTACCCGGACGGCTGGATCCAGCGGCTGTAGTCACCGATATACCCAAGATCTTCGATTTTTCCAAGGAATTTTGGTCCTAATTGCAGTAGCACAAATGATTCTGGACCGTCGTCCCGTGATCTTTATTATACCATTCCACCTAGAAACAATTCAAGTTTTCCTTCAGGCACTATTCGGCGACACGTTGAAAAGACGAGGGGATATCAGCCCGCTATATCCGCGACCAAGGTGTCAAATGTTCGTAATTATTGTTTCCAAAATAGAAGTCCATAGTGCCGTACGTTTATGGCGGATCACTATAAATAAACCTGCGATCCATCCATCTTTACATACTGTTCCGTTCTTGTCGGCCAACCGCTGAGTTCGCACTAACCGCGTATATCTCCTTTGGGCTATAAAGTATTATTTCCTTTATAGTTAATAGATCTAGCATAATGTTCGATCAACTACAAAATTGTTCTAAACAATATAAATTTGAAATTTGTTCAAAACAATAAGTACAAAATTTATCAATAGTCTTATTCAAACCATGATACTCTTCTAACTCTAAATAATTTGCTTTATAGGTATTTTCAGAGCTTCAGATTGAATTGTGGATGCTCCAATGGCTCATAAGCCTTTCCAAATAATTTGTCTTCAGAAACCTCTCTTCTTCTAACGTCAATGAACTGTTCGTTCAAGTCCGAGATCTTGGTGGCTCCCAAAAGTCTCATACCCATGATCATTTCGTCTCTCAAAATTTGAATGGCCTTGTACACCCCGTCGTCTCCATACGTAGACATGGCATAAAGGAATGGACGTCCGATTCCAACCCCCTTTGCCCCCAAACATATGGCCTTAAGCACATCCGTAGCACGACGAACTCCCCCATCAATAAAAACGTCCATTTTCAGTCCTCTCTTCCTCAAAATTGGCATCAATTCAATCAATACTTCGATTGGAGGTGGTGAATAATCCAATTGTCTTCCACCATGGTTTGATATAACAATTCCATTCACCCCATGCTCGTCTGCAATCAATGCATCTTCCACAGTCTGGATTCCTTTGAGAAAAATAGGAATTTTAGTAATGGTTTTAAACCATGCAACATCTTTCCACAGAAGTGAAGCGTCCATAAACGAAGAAATAGCACGAGCATTACCCTGGGACCGGTCTGCATCTTCGTCGTCATCTTGAACATGACTCAAATCTTCAACATTTTTTGATCTCATATCCTTTTCACGACGTCCTAATTGTGGAGCGTCCACCGTAATGAATAATGCCTTAATTCCTCTCTTTTCAGCATGTTGTACCATGTTTTTACATTTTTCACGATCCAGATTCACGTATAACTGAAACCATTGGTCCTGCTCTGGAGATGCTTCGTCCATGATTTCGTCAAACGAACACGATGATAACGTAGGAATCATTTGTATGATTCCTTGTTTGTGGGCACTTCTTGTCAATACCTTTTCACCATCAGGATGTCCCAATTTACCAAGGGCAGTTGCAGTAATATAAATTGGCAATTCTACTTTGGTCCCGATCATTTCAGTAGCGACATCGATGTTGCTAACGTCCACCAATACTTTAGGCTTAAAAAATACCCTCTGGTACGCCAAATGATTCTCTCTCATGGTAATTTCATCATCACATCCAGACAGGTAATAGGCCCAAGCAATCTTTGGCATGGTATGACGGGCAATAAATTCGAAATCACTAAGATTGTAGACTTGACTGATATCAGGCATGTCTCTGACATTACGACGACGTTGAAGCTCCTCCTTTTCAGGCGGGTCATCATCTTCATCATCATCGTATTCTCTTCCAAACTGGTCGGCCAATGGAAGATCTTTGACATTGATCACTTCCTCTTGTGGCTGTGCTTTTGCTGTTGGAACATCAGCAGGAGACAAAGAAGTAGTGGCATTTGCTACAAATTGCTGGGGTACGGGAATTGGATCCAATTCATCCTGTTCGTCATACTCCACATCGAATTCATCAACAATCCTTCGATTAGTGCTTGAACCTGCGTTATCTTGACCAGAGACCTCGATTTTGGGGCTATTTTCTTGCGAATTGGGCTTGGCAACCTTAGCTCCCTTAGCCGCCTTGGGTGGCATATTGACTTCTCCCAAATGGTACTTGGCATCTAAATATCTGGTCAATGTGTCTGGTGGATGAACTGGATCGAATGCTTTAGTTGCGTCCTTTCCAGCGTACTTCAAGATAATAGCCAGTCCTCCAGGGTGTTCATCCACAAAATGAGTAACATCATACGCCTTGCCGTGTACCACCACCCAGCAGTCTTCCTTGGTGTTATGCTTATTTACTTCAGTGAATTCCAACATGTTTGAAGAAAGAAGTCAATAAAAGACCCTTAACTTTTTTGTATCTATATACTAATGACGTTACCCCGCATTTTCGTTATCTGCTTTATAATTATTCGCAATTTATTGGCTGGAACCAAACAGGAATCAAGACAGTCCAAACAAGCCTCGGAAAGAAAGTGACACCTCGGCTGCCAAACTGGTTGATAATAGGCTGTGTTACTCTTATTGTTCAAGGTCTTCCAACTCCAGTCGTGGGTGTGGGGAAATCCAAAATTATTAGTGTTTTTAGTAATGGTAGCCAGTGCGAATGTGATAATAATTTGGTTTGTTGGATCGTTGCAAAATGTTATGTTGGTATTTTGAGGCTTAATCATCATATTGAAGATGAATTATTGATCACAAAGAAAAAAAAGACAATAAGAATCGTTATTGTAATTTTGACTGATTGCTTATTTCAAGTATAATTGAAAATAAACATTAGGAAGGTGTAACCAGCTTTTGGTGTAGCAAGTATAATTACCCTTTTTAGTTTTCGAATATATACTTGGTCGCATAATATGTATAGCAAATATGTATCAACATTGTTCAAAAGTTACACTTATGAGTTGTACCGAGGTCAATACATCCTAATTGAAGATGAACATGAGGCCAAAGGATTGACACACTAAAAATTCACTTTCATCATTAGAATGTATCCGACCGTGGCATCTCGTTGGCAGTAAGGTCCCACGGCACTATTAATCATGATAATAGAGTAGCGAAGATACAATTGCATTCTCTAAGCACTTCTTGCTCGTAAAGAAGCAGAGATCAACAATAAAGGCAATCGTGCAGTGCTGATGCCAAATTTGATTGAGTATATTGCATAAAAGCTCATTAATAATATTCGCGATCTTGCGTCGCCATACGCTTCCTCTGCTGCACGAGTCTCAACTTCATCGGCAAAATGATGTGATGATCAAGCCTCGGTTATGATATCTATTGTTTTTTATTTCAGGGTTTGTTAGCTTGATGTAGACGGTGATTTTGAGATAGAGCGTTGTTCGTCCTTCAGGCTTCCCGGAAAGCTGAGTGTCATTTGCAAATCAAGATCAATGATTTTTTTTGGATCACCTGAAACGGTACAAGTCGGGGCAGTCTGGTGTATTCGAATTGAACTTTGTTGTCTTTCGATGTGGTTGCATAATTTAATGTCTAAGGATTCGGAAGTAGAGAGTGTGGGATGCGCCAGTTTTACTATAGAAGCCTTTAGATCACTCATTATGATTGATCACAAGCTGAAGCTTGGTGGTATGCGGTGGGAAGGCGATGTGGTGATACAACTTAAGCAGGTCTGTAAGAAATGAAGTTCTAACGAGGACTGAACACACCTGAGAAGCGAATCTGACAAAGAGAAAACGACGTCAGTGGGTTGGCAATAGTCCAAATATACTATATGATAATTCATAATGGCATGTTCAGGTAATAGTACTGATTGAGTATGTGATTTTTGCAGCATAATGGTGATGGTCAATAACGGCGATTCGTATTAAAATAAAGTCCTTTAAAAGCGGTGGAATCATAGTTTATATTGTAAAAATGGGATCACGAGGGAGTGCACTAGTTCTAATGTCTAAATGATAGTATAGCCAAAAGTGAACGTAGATGGTCGATCGAGGGGTTTAAATCACTGGATATGGGACCAGCTGTTGATATTCTTAAAAAGGTGCAATATGCAGGCCTCGAGGGTTGTTTAAGGCTGTTAAAACACATATCAAAAGAAAGACGTGACAATGTGATCATAGAGCGAGGCAAGGGTAATACTGGACAGTGGTAGTCCAGCATTTTTAAGGAATGATCTCCTCAAGGAATAAATTTTGGTGTTAAATCGACCCAATTCACTTCTGACATGTCAGTGTCGCATATTGGTGTGGTATTCCTAGTGTCGCATTTAATTGTCGCATTTGAGAATACCAACCTTCACAGTTCCTGTATGCAACACCAGTCTCGTGACTTGATTATTGTCGCTTACGCGACATTGATGCCTGACAGTAGCACTTAGTGATGGTTGTCAGGCCATCACCAAGGCTCCCAAAAACACCCGTCGTAGCCCCAAAATACATCCATATGTCCCACCGAGAGATGGCTGTCAGGCCCTCCTCAGAATCTGCCGCATACAAATTCCCCCCCCCGCTTTAAGGTGGACAGAACTGTTCTATTTGCAGCGGTTATTGAAACACCTTCAAAACAAAGGTTTCACACAAGTCGCTAGTGCGACACTGAAAACGCGTCGAGGGCTAACCTGTAACAATATGCCCAGATCCAAAGAAATGACAGAAATATAAGCTAAGTAGCAAGGGCAATATTGAAGATAAATACATGAGAAAAGTTGATATTATGGTGTAGAATTGAAGGCTCGCTAGTGTCAAGATCTTAGACCCCCAAAATTCCTTTCCCTTCCCAGTTTTTACTACCCCCAGGCGGTTTTCTGTTCTCATCACGTAACCTGCATTTCTCCATTTGAACCCGCGTACACAACACTACGACGATCTGTAAAAAAATCGATTCCAAACAAAATATAACCAGTGTGCTGTTGTTACTAAAGAACCGGATCCATCCACTTGTCACAGCAGCAGGAGGTCCTCACGTTCAGCTATTCGCGTCAAGACATCCATACTGCAATACATCTTTCCGCAAACGCCACGTCACCGCCACGAGAACGATCCGTCGACTCGTCCCCCTGACTACCTTCCCCTTGACCAGATCACCTCCAAAAAACCGTCAACCTGCGTCAGAAAACCGTTCAATCTGGCTCCAACCCACGTCAATCGATTCACAGTACCAATAAACCTGGAATCACCAATAAAAACTGTGTTTTGACCCATCAACTAGGTAATTCTACTTTTTTTTTGTTGATCTGATTGATCCAATCAAATAACAAATCGGCCCATACAAGAATGGTCTCCGTTTACGATGTGGGAACCCGATGCTGGTACCCCGATGAAACTCTTGGGTGGATAGGCGTAACCGTCAAGTCTAACACCCAATCGGGCGACAAACACTTGTTGGAGTTTGTCTCCGAAACCGACGAATCACAAGTGTTCACGGTTGAAACGACCGAATTGTCAGAAGAAAATGAGAAGTTGCCTCCTTTAAGAAACCCTCCTATCTTGGAAGCCGCCGAGGATTTGACCTCTTTGTCTTATTTAAATGAGCCTGCAGTCTTACATGCCATCAAGGTCCGTTACGCCCAATTGAATATTTACACCTACTCAGGTATAGTGTTGATTGCCACCAATCCGTTCCAAAGAGTTGACCAGTTGTACTCACAAGATATCATTCAAGCATATGCCGGTAAGAGAAGGGGCGAATTAGACCCTCATCTTTTCGCCATTGCTGAAGATGCATACAGATACATGAAACTCGATGGTAACAACCAGACCATTGTGGTCAGTGGTGAATCCGGTGCCGGTAAAACCGTCAGTGCTAAATACATCATGAGATACTTTGCATCCGTAGAGGAACAATCGGAATTGCAACAAAATCTCGGAACTGAACACAAGTCTGACATGTCCGATGTTGAAAAACAAATCTTGGCTACCAACCCTATTATGGAATCTTTTGGTAATGCAAAAACTACTAGAAATGATAACTCCTCGAGATTTGGTAAATACTTAGAAATCTTATTCGATAGCAAAACCTCAATTATTGGTGCCAGGATCAGAACTTTCCTTTTAGAAAGATCAAGATTGGTTTTCCAACCGAGTACCGAAAGAAATTATCATATTTTCTACCAAATTTTAGCTGGTATGAATGAAGATGATAAGGCCAAGTTGGGATTAACCAACGCTGAAGATTACAAATATACCAACCAAGGTGGCCTCCCTCAGATTGATGGTGTTGATGATGGCCAAGAGTTCCATATAACAAAGGATGCTCTTTCTTTAATTGGTATTAAGGATTCCAGACAATTTGAAATCTACAAGATCTTGGCTGCCCTTTTACATATTGGTAACATCGAGATTGCGGCAACCAGAAATGATGCCATCTTGTCCTCCGATGAACCTAATTTGGTCAAAGCCTGTGAATTGTTGGGAATTGATCCTGTTAATTTCGCAAAATGGTGTGTCAAAAAACAAATCACCACCAGATCCGAGAAGATCATCAGTAACTTGAATCACAAGCAAGCTTTGGTTGCAAGAGATTCTTTCTCCAAGTACATCTATTCTGCATTATTCGATTGGTTGGTCGACTACGTCAACGCTGACTTGTGTCCGCCAGACGTGGAAGCTCATATCAAATCGTTTATTGGTGTTTTAGATATCTATGGTTTCGAGCATTTCGAAAAGAACTCCTTTGAACAATTCTGTATCAATTATGCCAACGAAAAATTACAACAGGAGTTCAATCAGCATGTTTTCAAATTAGAACAAGAAGAATATATTAAAGAAGAGATCGAATGGTCATTCATCGATTTTGCTGACAATCAACCATGTATCAACTTGATTGAAAACAGAATGGGTATTTTATCCTTGTTAGATGAAGAGTCCAGATTACCAGCCGGTAACGACGAATCGTGGATCGAAAAGATGTACCAAACTTTGGACAAGGAACCAACTAATAAAGTATTCAAAAAGCCAAGATTCGGACAAACCAAGTTCATAGTGAGTCATTATGCTCTTGATGTTTCTTATGATATCGATGGATTCATTGAAAAGAATAGAGATACAGTTGGTGACGGTCATTTGGAAGTAATGAAGAACTCCAAGAACGAATTGTTACAATCCGTTTTGAGTATCATTGATAAGAATGCCGCCGCTCTCGAAGCTTCTAAAGCCCAACAACCACAATCCAAGGCCAGAGTTTCCAACAAGAAGCCAACATTGGGATCCATGTTTAAGAATTCGTTGATTGAATTGATGAAAACTATAGATTCCACCAATGTTCATTACATTAGATGTATCAAGCCAAATGAGCGTAAGAAAGCTTGGGAATTTGACGCATTGATGGTTTTATCGCAATTAAGAGCTTGTGGTGTCTTAGAAACGATTAGAATTTCTTGCGCTGGTTTCCCAACCAGATGGTCTTATGTTGAATTCGCTGATAGATATCATACGTTGGTGCATTCAGATCTCTGGATCAAGGTTATGAGTGGAAACACTACTCAGGAATCCGTTAGTGGATTGTGTAACACTATTTTGAATGAAAATATCGAAGATAAAGGCAAGTACCAGTTAGGTAACACCAAGATTTTCTTCAAGGCAGGTATGTTAGCTCATTTCGAAAAGTTGAGGTCTGACAAGTTACACAGATCTGCTGTCACCATCCAAAAGAACATGAGAAAACATTACTACCGTAAGAAGTACTTGGAAACAAGAGAATCTCATATCCAAGCCCAAGCTTTGATTCGTGGTCACATCAAGAGAACCCAGATTAAACGCGAAAGAGAAGCTGGTGCTGCTACATTAATACAAACCTTGATTAGATCTCATTTAGTCAAGAGCCAGGTCAAGCAAACTTTAGAATCAATTGGTGTATTACAAAGATCCATTAGAGGTTTACAAGCAAGAAGAAATTTCACCCATTTGAGAACGGAGAGATCAGCTTTGGCAATACAAAATGCTTGGAGAGGATACACGGTCAGAAAGCAACATCAAAAGGATATGAAGTCGATTGTCTTGATCCAATCTTGCTTCAGAAGGAAGTTAGCTGTTGCTGAGTTCAAACAATTGAAGGTTGAAGCCAAATCAGTTAACAAATTGAAGGAGGTCTCCTATCAATTAGAGAACAAGGTCATTGACTTGACACAATCGTTGACTGCCAAGATTCAAGATAACAAGAAGTTGGTAACTGAGATAACGAACTTGAAGAGTTTGTTGGAACAACAAGGAGCTGCTCATGAAGCATTGAAATCTCGGGAATTAGAATATTCTGAAAAACTCGATTCGAAGTCACTTGAACACCAATTGGAAATTGAGAACTTGAATCGTGAATTAGATGCCATCAAATTAGAATACTCCTCCGCTGAACAAAAGATTGAGCAATTGACCAAGGAACAAGCTGACTTGAGACAAGAAGTTCAAAAGAATATTGAAGATTTGAACCTGGCCAAGGATGCATTGGTCAAGCGTGACACAATTGAAGTTGACTTGAAGTCTCATATCGAGCAATTGAAGTCTGAAATTGCTATTTTGCAGACTCAACAGGTTGCTACTGCCGCAGGTGCTGTTTCCAAAAGAAATATCAGTGGAAAACGTCATTCAAGTGCATTGGCTTGGAACTCTCCTAATTCAATTGATCACAATAATAGACCAGTTTCTGTTATCGCTGTTTCCCATGATGAGGATGCGAACATTGATGACATTAATGATGAATTATTCAGATTATTGAGAGATTCAAGACAATTACACAGAGAAATCGTCGAAGGGTTATTGAAGGGATTGAAAATCCCACCTGCTGGAGTTGCAGCTGATTTGACCAGAAAGGAGGTCTTGTTCCCAGCCAGAATCATCATTATAATATTGTCCGATATGTGGAGATTAGGTTTAACCAAAGAAAGTGAAGAATTCTTAGGTGAAGTCTTATCTTCTATTCAACAAATTGTTTCTACTTTGAAGGATGACGATGTGATTCCAAACGGAGCCTTCTGGTTATCGAACACTCACGAATTATATTCATTTGTTTCATACGCCCAACAAACCATAATTGCTAACGATACATTATCGCACGAGATGAGTGAAGAAGAATTTGATGAGTACCTAAAATTAGTTGCTGTGGTCAAAGAAGATTTCGAGTCTCTTTCTTATAATATTTATAACATGTGGATGAAGAAAATGGAGAAAGACTTGGAAAAGAAGGCCGTTTCTGCGGTTGTATTATCACAATCCTTGCCCGGATTCATGGCCCCAGAGAACTCACCATTCTTGGCTAAGGTCTTTTCTCCTGGTATCCAATATAAGATGGACGATATCTTGAGTTTCTTCAACTCTGTTTACTGGTCTATGAAGTCATACTTCATTGAACATGAAGTGATGAACGAGGTCATCATCGAGTTGTTGAGATTTGTTGATGCGTTATGTTTCAACGATTTAATCATGAGAAGAAACTTTTTATCTTGGAAGAGAGGGTTACAATTAAATTACAACGTCACCAGATTGGAAGAATGGTGCAAGGGACATGAGATTCAAGAAGGTAGCGCCTACTTGAGTCACTTGTTGCAAGCTGCAAAATTATTGCAGTTGCGTAAGAACACCCCAGATGATATCGAGATAATTTACGAGATTTGTTATGCTTTGAAGCCTATTCAAATCCAGAAGTTGATCAGTCAATATTATGTTGCTGACTACGAAACCCCAATTGCACCTAATGTTTTGCAGGCTGTGGCTGACAAAGTCAAGGCCAACGATTCTACTAATGCTGATGATTTGTTTGAATTAGTATCCACTGATGGACATTTCAATGATCCTTTCAGAACCATCAACTTGAGACCCTTCTCAAGAGTTGAAGCTTACGTTCCAGCATGGTTGAACTTGCCGGTGATCAGAAGAATCGTGGAGTTGGTTGCTAAGAATGCTTCTGCCCAGGAGCCAAGTCATGATGAACTTGAGAATGGAGAGGTTGGCAATGGAGTGGCATTGGCCAACGGAGCTTAGTTTATATAGTGAAGCTATATTTTATATGTACAATGTTATCGATTAATGGTGTAGCTTATAAACCTTATTTAGTTGGTCTTTCGATCTGATTAAAATCTAAAGACTATTCCCAAAGACAGAGAGGTTACTGATTTAATATACGAGGATATTTTGATTGAAATGGATAACGAAGACTACGCGTTCACTCAGTTCTTCTCATTTTCAGCTTTTGGTTATTTACTTGGCCATTTTGGCAGCCTCTGCTTCCGTCTTGGTCTTCATCTGTAAAGCATGAAGTCCGTGATTCTTAAACTCATCATCTAATAATTGGTAGATGAGTCTATGTCTAGAGGGCTGGTTCTTTCCTTCAAACTCGTTGCTGACGATATCGAGTCTGAAATGGGATTCCGTCACATTTGAGGCGCCTCTTAATCCCGCGTGGTGGGCATGTTTGTGGGAGTCGTTGGCCACCTTGAGGTAGGAAGGGTTTAAGGTGGTGATGATTTTGTCAATAATACCTTTTTCTATTGGACCTGGGGAATCGGAGGTTTTTATAGTGGGCGAGGCCGAAGCCGAGGATACGGGGATGGTAGACATTGTGCGGCTGGTGAATGTGAAGACCTTTGATGATACGAGTCTTCTGAGCATTGGTGGGAAGTAAAGAAGAATAGTGAAAAGCTGGTGATAATTGATAAATTGGTGGTGCGCATTAAGTGTGGTAGAATTAGTGCGAGGGTAAGGGAGGAAAGGTGTGAGGGAGGCAGAGATGGGATCCTGCTCGAGAAATCTGGGAAGTAAAGGGTTATCTGAGTGGTGGAGGGTGATTGGGAGATCGAGCAGAGTTGAATGGACTTTGAATGGGGGATTTTGGAGCCAAATTGAAGAAATTGGATGGGTACTAGTCAAGAACAAGGTTGAGTAGAATAAGGTGTCTTTGTTGATTGATAGGACCATCGTTGTTCTTTTATTTCACTTCCTTCTTCACTTCCTCTGTCCTCTTTCCACCTCTTCTCTCAACTCTCTGACCCCGTTCATATTCTTCACTATACTCACTTGTTGTAGAGTAAACTCATCGTGAGTTTCGAGCAATTGTTTCAAAGGCCGGGTGATTGATTTTACCGATTGGGTCAAAAGAGTATAAGGGTCCGACATCTCAATTAGGCCAACCTCAGAAGATGTCGCCGGTTTAACTGGAAGATTTCAGGCTTCAACTGGAGTGACTATCAGCTTATACTATAGTGTTTACTGGTACGCGGTTTATTATGTGACGCGATGTGGTCAGGTGATAATCTCGAATTCTGATCCAGATTACATCGTTCTTTCATCATTAAACGTCACCAACGCTATTAATACCAAGTGAACCGTTGCTGCTACTCGTTAATATACATGGTGTCCTTCTACGAAGATGACTCTGTCTTTGAAAACGACGAAAACGACCCGGAATTGCTCAATCTTATCCGCCAATCGACGCATCAAACCAACCAGTACCGACCTCAAAGAACCCTCGAAGGTTTCATTCTGACATCTCTGGCGGATCAACCGGTGCTTCAGCCAAAAAGAGTGGTTGCAGTTATTCCTACCCACCATGTTTTGGACCGTGACGCCCTTTCCACCTACATTTACCCTACAAACTTCGAGATTCGTGACTACCAATACAACGTAGTACGACGAGCATTCTACGACAATATATTGGTGGCACTCCCCACGGGGTTGGGAAAGACCTTCATCGCATCCACAGTGATGCTCAATTTCTTTCGTTGGTTCCCCGAATCCAAAATTGTTTTCATGGCCCCCACCAAGCCCTTGGTAGCCCAACAAATCAAAGCGTGTTGCTCCATTACTGGGCTTCCCACCTCTGAAGTGGCGATTCTCCTCGACAAGACGCGTCGTAACAGAGGTGAGATCTGGGACTCCAAGCGGGTGTTCTTCACAACGCCTCAAGTGGTCGAAAACGATTTGGCTTCAGGTACAGTGGACCCCAAATCCATCGCTCTTTTGGTGATCGATGAAGCCCATAGATCCAAAGGAAACTATGCGTACAACAACGTGGTGAAGTTCCTTAAAAGGTTCAACAACTCGTTCAGGATCTTGGCGTTGACCGCCACACCGGCTTCTGATGTGGAGGGAGTTCAAGAGGTTATAGATAATTTAATGATTTCTAAGGTGGAAGTGAGGACAGAAGGAAGTATTGATATTATTAAGCACATGAAAAGAAAAAGAGTGGAAAGGCGACAAATAGGTCAGTCTCCCGAAATTCTGGAGTGTATTGATTTGCTCTGTACTGCCATTGATCCAGTACTTAAACTAGCCAACCAAAGAAAAATCTATGATATCAGTGATCCGCTGAAAATCAACTCCTTCCACTGCTTAGATTCGTCCAAAAGGCTTATGATGAACAAGGGGATGCCCGAAGGACAAAAATGGTCTGGATTCTTTGTGCTACAATTATTGGGTGTTGTAGGTCAATGTCTTCGGAGACTCAATATCTATGGGTTGAGGTCTTTCTACACCTATTTCAACGAAAAATACCTCGAATTTACCACCAAAAATAGCAAGAAGAAGTCCAAGAATAAATTGGCGGTTGAATTCTATCTCCATGATCTGATCCATTTATTGATGCAGCGGTCTAAGAAGTTCATGGAGGATCCCAGTGTTTTTAGTCACCCAAAGGTTGAGGCATTAATAGAGGAATTGGGCGAATTCTTCGGGGCTGAAAACAAGCCCAAGGATTCAAAGGTCATTATTTTCACCGAATTCAGAGACTCGGCGTTGGAAATAGTTCAAGCAATTGAAAAATCTGATCTGGAATTGAAGCCCCATATTTTTATCGGACAATCTAAAGAGAAGGATAAATTTGATGAGGCTAATGTGGGGAAATCCAAAAAGAAGACAGCCGCCAAAGGAAAAGGGAAGAAAACAAAAGCTGATGAGATTATAGATGACGATGAAGAACAATCAAGGCCTCTGTCGAGGACTAGCTCAGAAGATGCCCAAATCAAAGGTATGAACCAAAAATTACAGAAAGAAATTATCAAGAAATTCAAAGCAGGCGAATATAATATCTTGGTCGCTACTTCGATTGGGGAAGAAGGTTTGGATATTGGTGAGGTTGATTTAATCATATGTTACGACTCGACGAGTTCGCCTATCAAAAACATCCAAAGAATGGGTAGAACTGGTCGTAAAAGAGATGGTAAAGTCATTCTTCTTTTCTCAGGAAATGAAGAGACTAAATTCGATAAGGCTATGGGGGGGTATGAGTATATTCAACAACACATTATGAAAGGAAACTTGATCACATTGGCAGACAGAAACAGGATGATTCCGTCGCAATATGAACCGAAAGTCGTGGAGAAATTCATAGAGATTCCTGATGAGAACCAGGAGATCGATGCAGTAGACGATGAAGATGAAATCATCAGAATTGCTACTGAATATATGATTGGTAGTACTCCAGGAAAGAAAAAGGCCAAGAACGGAAAGGGTAAAACTAAACCCACCTCAAAAAAACACGAGAAGCGTTTCTTTATGCCCGACAATGTCAATACTGGATTCAGAAGCGTGACTAGCTTATTGCAAAGTCAAGCACAGCATGAACAATCTGCTAGTGGAGACAAACAATCTGAGCGGGGCGCTTCAAAAAAGAATCGGCCCAAGGATATTCTTGATTCGTTTTTGGATTCGGACAGCGATTGGGAGGGTAATACGTTCGAAGGAACCAAGTCTGCAGGACAAGCAGGTAATGAATCCAGGGCTGAACCATCGGAATTTACAGAGTGTGGGGTTAGGACAAATGAACCCCCAATCATTGAATCAGAAGGGGAGATAAGTAGTGATGAAGAATTGGAAAACTTAATCAATAAAGAAAGCCCAGAAGGAATCGTTCCAGTAAAAGAATCACTAGAAACTCGAAAACAGAATCCCAAGAAATTGGATTCTTCCAACAAATATCAACCAGTACTAGAACCTTCTACAGAAATGGCTGCGAAAGGCATCAAGAGAGTGCGTACAGTTTTAATGCCTGTTGTAAAAACAAAAGGATCATTAGGCTTGAAACGGCCTCGACATCCCAATGTTGTGGATCAGTTAAGACTCCTCAGCTCGAAGCTGAGTAGGCAATCTTCGGAGCCCATTATCGTGGAAGATGATTTGGATCTTCCTGTCTATATATCAACTGCCAAGGTGCAAGAAAACGAGCTGCAACCAGAATCCGATCCCGAGCCTGCGGACGAACATGAGGATGACGACCATAATTTATTTGATGACGGGTTAGATGAGGAGTTGGCCATGATATCGGAGGATAACATTAAATCGCTTAACCGCAGAAGCGCAAGTCCAGAGAAGCGAGAGGCTGATCCGCAAGAGGAATTATTCAAAAATAACTTTGATCCACCGGATGGATTATTGGATGAAAACCAAAAAATGGAACTTTACACTTCCTACTATACTACTTTGGATCCTGAATCTAGAAGTTCAAGATATGATCCATCTAGTGGGATTCATAAAGATAACAAACACGATGCCTTTATAGTTAAAGGTATCGTTGGACACAGCAAAACAACCAGACGACTTCTTGGAGTTTCAGAAAAAAACCCAACCATCAGTGCTGCCACCTTGGCTATTCCTTCAGACGAAGGGTCTCTAGACGGAATAGTCGATATTTAGAAACCATATAGACCTCTTACGATATGACGATAATTTATGATTTTCACGTGATCTCGAATATTACCCGGACATCATGTCAAACCTATAAAAGGAACAAAAATTTCCACCGTTTTACCAATTGCCTCTTCTTCTCTATCTTTATGCAGGGGCATTACGTGTATCAGTGAGGATTTATCCGAGATCATGTTTTTGCTGGTTGAGAACTATACCTGACAGCTCCTTGTGGTTGTGGCCTCGTGTCACGAATCAGAAGGGAATTTTTGGCAAAACCCACACTTAAAATGGATGGAAATTGAGTGAATTCGACTCTTCTTTGAAGGTCTGGTATTTCATTCAGTGAGGCCATTGAAGAACTACCGAGGAATTGGAAGGACAACATGTACAAAATGTTTAGTGAGTCAAATCAGACAATCCAGGTCTATTGGAACGAAAGTGGATGATTGTTTGTCTAGATTTAGCCTGTTTTGGGGTTAGAAATTGAGACTAGTCGATTCGTTTCTCCCTCTTTTCTCTCTTCTTATCTCTAAGGTGGGCTCGTTCTGGTTGATCCAGCTTGCTCTCTCGCCTTGTGCCTCGCTCGGTCTAAGTTATATGTTAGATCTTGAGCTGGATACGTTATTCTTTATGAGTAATTGTAAGGGGCCATATCGATAAGATTTCCTTTGAGTGCGGTGACACCAAGGTTAAACTGGATGGTGGCATTGCAATTATTAATCTTGACATTAGTGAAATTGGTTGACTATAGTACTGTAGTAAAAGGTACAAGTAAAAACGATCAGTGGAGAGGTTGTTTGTATTAAACCACATAATGTGAGACGAGCTTCTTATGACTTTACAATTGGTGATGGTACTTGAATTTTACCAACAACAGGATCAAGTGGAAAGCTTTTGGATAATATGGTCCCAGTCAAGAAAGCATAATAGCAAAGTTAGGGTCTTATTGTTGACCATAGTTAACCATAGTTAACCATAGTTAACCATGGTTAACCTTGTCAACCTTGTCAACAGTTCTAGTAAACAACGATGGGCATCTGTATACACCTTCTTGCACTCCTTTAGTATGTAAACCTTTTTCTTTCTCCTCCCTTTCCTTCCCTTACTGGCTTCTCTTTCGTACTCCGAAGATGGAGTATCGCACTAAAAAATTTCAACCTTTTGCGAGATTGAAAAGTTGAAATTGCACCTCTTCCAACGTCTCTCTTTCCAGCAAGAAACATCATCCAGCCAATATGTTCAAGAAATTCTCCAAGGATGAAATCCATTCGCGTTCAAACATCAAGTCGTCTGTCCAAAGAGGATTGAAAACCAAATTCGTGTCGCAATTCGAAGCTTTGGAACCGGTTATCGATACACTTATACCGAAGAAATCACAAGCTATTCTCATCAAGTGTGAGGATAAGATCCAGTTGTATTCCATTGATGAAGAGGTGGTTGTTTTCCAGCACTTCGACGATTTGATTCCTGCCTTGAAGGTGGTGCACAAGTATCCTGACAGTTTCCCTCGCGTGCAAGTGGATAGAGGTGCTATCAAATTCGTGTTGTCGGGTGCCAACATCATGTGTCCAGGATTGACCTCTGCCGGTGCCAAGTTGCCGGAGGAGAACTTGGAAAAAGATACCATAGTGGCCATCTATGCTGAAGGCAAAGAAACGGCGTTGGCAGTCGGTAAATTGATCATGAGTACTGATGAGATCAAGAGTATAAATAAGGGCATTGGTATTGAGGTATTGCATTATTTGGGTGATGGGTTATGGAACTTGGTGGAGTAGGTGCTATGAAGATTGGGGGATGACAATGTCGTCAGAAAAGCTTCATCATGTCATGACTCATGTGGAGTACGAAAGCAATAAATAAAAGGTATCACTACATAATAAACAATACGTTGAATTGACAAACTTGATTTCAGCATGTATGAACCAAGTAATCATTCACTTTACTTCTGTATCATTTATCCCATTGAAACTCTATATCTTTCCATTGAAATTCTATATCTCATCCACATACAAGTTTTGTCTCTCTTGAAACCCATAATGGTCGATCAACGACAGTCCATCTTCCAAGTACTGCTTGAGTTTGATACTTGTATTTTCAAACTCGTTCACATAATAATATATTTTGAAATGAAGAATCGAAATGCCCAAAAGCTTGGATATCACTCCTTGCACCCGAAGTATCGTGTTGTCTATCAAGAATGTGCGGGCAAACTGACGATTTGGGAGGTTCAATACCAAGGTGAGTTGTTTGAGGGAAAGAGCAGTTGATGGTTTCGTGGGGTTGACGTGTTCTCGTGTATACTGTTTGATTTGATGTTTGCTCAATAACTTTTTCCATCTTACGCTTGACGTATCGTAGGTATAGGTATTCAGTTGCACTTTCGAGATAAAGTACAATTCTGCGTTTGAGATCTCTTCATCGCTGAGAAAACTTCCATTGAGTTTGTTCAATCCCGTTTCAGACTTCTTGTCAGAACACTCGAATCTAGAAATCAATTGGATGGTCATTTCATCTATGGAAATCGCATCAAAAAGCACATTTCCATTGATTCGAAGTTCTCTTATTTCCGGGAAAAGGGTGTAGATTTGATCAATTATGGTCCATGAGTCTATTTGATTGTGTCTGAGATCAAGTGCTTGTACGCTGGGGTTGGTGACCATTTGAGGCATAATTTTATCCATGAGATTGTCTGAAAGGTTAATTGATGTAAGTGACCGGGAAAGTACCGGAAATGAGCGTAATTGATTTAATGAAAGGTCTACTTGGGTAATATTAGGTGGTATTTGAAGTAACTTCAAGTCTTCGTCAGTATAGCCATTGTCTGCCAAGTATAATTCGCTTAACGACGGGAATTTTTGAAGCAAGGAATTGACTTGTGCTATGGGTATTTTCGTTGATGACAATTTAAGTGTAGTTAACGAGTGGTGGGACTTCTGAAAGGCTTCTGAAGCGAGTTGGTCATTCTTCACGAACCGATTTCCATTCAAAATCAAAACCTTTACATTAGTTAGATCATCTAGAATATCCCAGATATCATTGATGTTATTGAATAAATTATAGCTGAGATCCAAATGGTCAACCTGTGATAAAGCGGCAAGGACCGAGCTCTCTGTTGGGCTAACATTATCATTATTCATTAACTTGTCCCTATCATTTGTTTCACTCCTTCCAATTATGCCCTTTCTTTGCAAAGAAACACTCTTCAAATTTTTGAAATCAGCCTGCTTTTTGTTCAATTTGTCAAAGCCATAACCCTCGGCCACCTTTGTTCCAAACTTTATATCTTGTTGGAACTGGTAATTATCATTATATGTCATAGATAAAGCATCACTAAATGTAGGTCGTATGCGTTCTATTTTCTTGTTTGAAGTTTTTATAAAGGACCCTGATCCCGGTACACTTGTCTGGAAGTATTCAATGCCGTCCAAAGTGCCATTGTTCTTTCCTCTTTCGTATTGATCCCATTCTATGCCTAAAACAGGTGTATTTGATCCCCATTGGGGAAGATATCCGGTATATCTCACCGTTGCCAAGTGCTTATCGATTGATATTCGGTCTAGAACTTGGTACATAGCATGAGAGACCTATGGAGTAGTTTCGGCTCGATTCAATGGGTTCAAGGTGGATTTGCTGGGTGGTGTTGAAGTTGTAGATGTATAGTAGGTTAATTTATAGAGTACGTTTTGCGACACAAGTAATACATGAATCACGACAATAAATGCGACAACATTTTCAGACACACATATTTTATCTAATATCATTGTACACCATCTTTTCATCACCAAAACAAGTCAACTAGCACCAAGCCTTGATCCTGATAGAATTATTACTTATACCTTGTACCTACTTAACCACAAATACACTTCTTTAGCTTCTCCCCTCTTACCTGTCTATTTCTGCCGTATTATGTAATATTGTGTAAATCCTTATTAATCGAGAGTAAATTTCAAAAGGTCCCCTAATTTCCAACAAAATATAAGAAAAAAAGTAAAAAGATCTCTAGTAGGAAGATAGACTCCATAGATTGCTCTAACACCTTCATCAGTCTCGATTCCTTCCTATTTTACGAATCTTTCTCTTGATTTACGTCCAAGGATCGCTTATCACGTGACGTGATTCGACATTGATCCTACATTTTCTTTTCTTTTCTCTTTGCTACCCTTCAAGCCCTACAGCACCACTCAAATCCATCAATTTCACAGTGTACCACTCATATCCAAACGGGCTAGAAGTACCTATAACGGACACACGACTATTACTTCCCGTTCAATTCGGATTTTCCCGTGATATTCTGGCATTTTTACGAACACTTTTACCTCCCGGAATAGCCTACCATCATCAATCTGGGTTATTTTCCTGTTCAAAGGTCCAAGGACTCGTCAATCGCTCCATTAACACCTATATCTAGCTTATTGCGTCTTTCCTGACGATATTTGTCCTCGGCTTTTGTGTGCCCTCAAATGGATTTTTTATCTGCTATACCTAATATAAGCATACGAAAGTAGTGGAATCATATTACGCAAAGAACACCTTGCCAAAAGTCAAAGTTCATTTTCAGACTCCGTTTTCTTCCTTCATCAATTCATTCTGTAATGTCATCAAACGGTCCTGAAAAGTCTATAAAGACTCCTAGGAACTCACTAATCCTAAACAGAACAGCTAGTGCAACCACCGGAATATCCACTCCCGAACCTGTAACCCCCAACCTTTCGTCCACAGAAACGAGCTCAGTTTCCAATAATACCAGTCCCGGAAACTCGCCCATTGAGTCTCCCAAACAATCTGGAGACAAGGATCTAAGACATAATCTTTTTGGAAAAGTTTCCGGCTTATTACACCGTTCAATCGACAGATCACAAAGCCATTCGAACACTTCAAACAATCACGTTTACAGTGACGATCAACGTTCCGTTTCGGAAACTACCATCAAAAGAAAATCATCCAACGGTTCTACTTTTAAGGCCCAGCCAACTACCAGTACCACTACATCTCACGTGAGATCTCCAGGCACAGGCAGCCCCAAAGTGAGGTCTTCAGCAACAACAAGTCCCAATATCCCAAGTACTCCATTGGGACATCAAGCAGCAACGAGCCCCCCTGTCTCTCTCAGAGACAGTCCGTACCATCAAAATCCGGTGAAGGAAACGAATAGAGTATTTTTGGAGTATGATCCAATCAGTAAGAGAAGAGTTCTCAATACATACGAAATTTTACGAGAAATAGGCCGAGGGGAGCATGGAAAAGTCAAGCTTGCAAAGGACTTGATTCACAATGAACTAGTTGCCATCAAAATCGTCAATAGGAAGTCAAAGAAAGACAGACCAGCTTTAAGATTGAGAAGAGACTCTATCACCAGACCTGTCCAGTTTAACGAATCTGAGCTTAAAATCAAAAGAGAAATCGCCATCATGAAGAAATGTAATCATAAGCATATTGTCAAATTAATAGAGGTCTTGGACGATTTGAATTCTTACAAGATATACTTGGTTCTAGAATACTTGGAAAAGGGCGAAATAAGGTGGAAAAGATCAAAAAGAAAGCACAAATCACCAGTCAAGCCAAAATTTCCGGTGAATAGCCCCGTTCAAGCATCCGACCAAGCACACCCTGACGATATTCCTTGTCGAGGAGACCGTCAAAGAAAATTCTCGACACTCGGATACGATCCAGATCACGACGAAGAAGATGAGGAAAATGATGATTGCTTTGATCAAGATGATTATTTGTTATCCAATGAGTTCTCTCCGAATTTGACCTTTAAACAAACCAGAAAGATCTTTAGAGATGTCTTGCTTGGTTTGGAATATTTGCATTTACAAGGCATTGTCCATCGAGATATAAAGCCTGCTAATCTATTGGTTAGTTCCAATAATGTGGTGAAAATAAGTGATTTCGGAGTTTCATTTGCATCTACTTTAGGTGAAAACGATGAAGGTTACCTTATCAACGAATTGGAGCTTGCCAAAACGGCAGGAACCCCCGCTTTCTTTGCTCCAGAATTATGTCAAACCAACTTTTCCTCATCATATGATAGTAGTAGTTCAAAAGGTTCGGTTTCAGCAACATCATTGGAAGCTTTGAAAAACGACCAGTTTGCAATAACCAAAATAGTTCAAAAAATTGATCACAAAATTGATATTTGGGCCCTTGGTGTTACCCTTTATTGTTTGCTATTCGGAAAGGTTCCGTTCAATGCGGATTCTGAATTTGCACTCTTTCATGTCATTGTGAACCAAAAACTCGAATTCCCGAAGTCACGTCTCGATTTCAACTCGCCTAGTATTGTTACTGAAGAGGAATTTGAGTTGGCAAAGGACTTGTTGAGTAAAATGTTGGATAAAAATTCTAAAACCAGAATTGAGATCAAAGACATTAAAACGCATCCATTCACGTTGATGGGATTAGAGGATGATTTGGAGCTGTTGAATGATTTATTGTATCTGAACAATAAGGAAGAAAGTGGTTTATTGGATTTTAATATTGATGACGATGAAAGGAATGATATTGTTACTAAAGATGAGATTAACAACGCTGTTGTTGGAGTCGGTAGTAGGATCAGAAAGAGTTTGGTCAAAGCCATCCAAGCAGGAGGTGGAAAAGATTTTGATGTTAGAGAAAAGTTTGCAGCTTTACAATTGGAGCATTCTAGAAGTACTTCGAGTGAAGATTCTTCAAGCAGTAATTCCAATATGAATTCTACGCTAAGATTAAATCACAGCAGTGGAAACCATTCTTTGATTCTTTCTGAAGCTTTGCAACATTCAAATCCTGTAAGTGGTTCAGGAAGTGGAAGTGGAACGGCCAATACCCTTTTGTCAAGAGGTGGTGATTACTTTTCAACTCCTTATATCTCGTCTAATTTGTCCAACTCCCCACAATTAAATCAGGCCCAACATAACTATTTCGCTCAAAGTCAGAGTATTGGTCTCGGACTCGGACAAGTCCTGAGTCAAACGCAAAGCCAAATCCAAGGTCACAGTCAAAAACCGTCACGGTCTTCTTCCTACTCTATTGCTGGCATGAGAGAAGGGAGAAATCCCAATTTGGTTTTACAGGATGTGATCGACTCAGATACTGCAGCCTCAAGTAGGAGAGGCAGCTCTTCTGGAGTCATTGAGGCCCCTCAAATAGAAACTAAGAGAAATGTAGGAGGGGACTTATATCTCAAAAATCAATCTGCAGTTGAAACAATCAAAGGAATTCAAGAACAGGATAATAAGAGGAGAAGATCTTCAAGCATCTTTTCAACTGCTTCTACAGCACAGGGGAGTAAACACTCTAGTTCATCACAAGGCGGACTAGGGGAGCTTAATCCACTTTTGCTAGTCCCTCAAGTGGCGGCACCAATTCCGGTGCCAGCAGCTGGAAAGCCTAATATCAACACACCACAGGGTCCGCTGGACTATATTTCTAATAGGTCAGGTAATCAGTTGAAAGTTGGACCAATAGGATTCGATGATGAGGCCAGGCCAAGTTCTGTGATGTCCTTGCCATTAACCGAAAGTTTCGCATCATTGGATAGTATCAATGATAACTACTTATTGTTGAAGTATCAAGAATTCGCCAAACATGGGGATGGACAAGCACAAAGCAATCCTGGGCCAACCCAAAATATTAGTCGGAGAACAAGTAGTCTGACACAGTCAGATAGCAATTTGCTCATGCAACAAGAGAATAAGAGGGATGGTATCGATAGTATAAGTCAGAAATTCCAAACCTTCGATTTGAGTAGTCTGATGTCCAAGGGTATCAAATTTGACTTGAATCATAACGACAAGCGCACAAGAGCTGATGAACTTGATGGAGTTGCTCCAACTTCAAGACCTCTCCTGAGCGTTTATAGAAAGAATTCGTACTCCTCGACAGGAAGCTCTTCATCAGTTTCAAGTGAAAGTGAAAGTGACGAGGAGGACGGGGATTTAACTTTGGCGTTTTCGTCCAAGGTGGCAGCACCATCACGTCCCAAATTCTTATCGTTGGCTAATCGTGCCAAGTCTCATGAGTCCAATTTACCACGGTTAGTAAGTAACAGCAGTATCCCGCAAACAACATACAATGTTCCAGTGATATTTACAGACAACTTGGCAGAATTTGAGGATATTCCTGCTGGATTGATGGCCAATGTTCCCCGTTCAAGTATCTCTGGGGGAATTGGTGCTGTTACTATGACACCATCCAATTCGGTTGCTTCCAGTACCAGTACTGACTCCAATATGACAATCACACCTAGTAACAAAGGGCTTGTTGATCCTGCGCCAACGCTGCATGGATTTGGTAGAGGAGTCACCAGTAAGAGACAGCCTTCACCATTGGTGAGCAATGCGCCTGCTTCTCCCTTCTCTACGGTCAATGCACATTTATTCAAGGCTCAAGAATCCAATTCAATGAGAAAGGATATGTTCAATAACCAATTCAACAACCATTACAAAAAGGAACCGGTGTATTCGCCGTTTCCCAACGCTGTGCACTTAGGCAATGATAAGGAAGAGATTCTGAATGCAACGACAGAAAAGCATATCAAGAACAGACCCAATTATTACCGGTCGAACTCGGTGTCCGTGGGTTTATTACAGCATCGAAGATCAAGTTCGGATACGACGTACAACGGAACAAAAAATGAAAGAGAATAAAGTATTAAGGGATAGAAGTGGAGCATTTGATTGACCAATTGTGAAGGATATTATTGGTATGATTACTAATATAGTAGTAATAATTCGATTGTAATAATAATTAAAAAAGTAGCGTAATTAGCTGTCCAGTGACAAAAACATAATCGTACCATACTAATTTGGTTACTAGGGCCTAATACTGGTAGTAGTTATGAGAAGTCCACTCATCTGTATCTATAACCAAAGTACTTGTGTGGGATTTGACGATGTTACGAGTCACCAAATAATCTTTTGTGGTCCAATTTTCGAGGTACTATGTTAGACCAAAAAGTTCTCCCACGTTTACAGACATTTTACTGAATCCATAGACCTTCTTACCCCTTTTCTCTTCCCTTTTCCACCTCTCCCTCTTCACTCTTCTCTTTTCTTCCTTCTCTTCCTTGGTATTGATTGCTTATATGCACTCTCAGCCCACCATTTTTCTTTGTTTACTCCAATCTCATTTTTTTGTTTTGGTCAAATCAGACGAGTTTCACGACACCTCTAGCCACCCCTTGTTTGTCCCCAGAACACCGTCATTTCGCTGTCCGTACCACCAAAACCCCCGTGTCACGTTTTTCCCCTACCCGGCTGACTACGTACCCGTTCTTTGGCTTACGTAACCCCTCCCATTGCCAGACTATTGAAGTGGGTAATTTTTTTGACAACACTCCTGATCCCGTCAACGAAATCACAATCTAAAAGGCAAACTTTTTAGTGTGGACTTGAATCTTTGGTATCTACTACCACCGTGCTCTTTCCACCATTGTTGTCCAGTCTTCAGTGAGAAAATTCATCAATTTTCAAGTGAACAGGACAATCTCTTACAGCATCAACACATCCCCTAGAATCGTTAAACTAGGTCAATCCAAGATCTATACGAGTTTTTATACCCTTATTTAGAGCACCTGGTTCGATCCTCAATACTGATTCGACTTACCATTGGAACACTGAATTACTCCATTTTTCATTGATTCGAGTTAAATACTTGATTCAAATTAATAATTACCACAATACTCTACAATGTCATCCCCAGATGATATCAGAGGTCAGCTTTCAGATATCCAGAAAAGACTCTTCTCCAAGAAGTCGACGTCTTCTTTAGCCGAAGCCTCTAATGATCAGGAAAATTTTCCTCCTCCAGCATCCAAATTACTGACCACACAACCTACTCATGGTCTTCATTTACCCCCTTTGCCTAAGCTCAGTGGAGCTCCGGGAACCCCACCTTCATCTGGAGCTTCGGGCCACAAAAAGTCACATAGGGCTCCGATGCCTCTAATTCCATCAATTGCTCAGACCCCACCAGCTCTTGGTCCCGAATCCAAGGGTAATGATATGAACTTCGTGGTAGGTCTCTCGGAGAACTTATTGGGAGAATGCAGAAGACTCACGGCAGAAAACCAAAAGTATAAGTCGAGATTGAAGAGTTCCTTGGATGAAATTCAAATCTTCAAAGACGAAATTTTCCAGTTGAAAAATTCGCGTACGTTTCAGATAAACAACGAAAGTGATTTGAAAGACAAAAATTGGGAATTAGAATCGAACTTGATCAACTTAAATGACCGTGTCTCGTCTTTGTCTTCTAGCAAAGAGAAATTACTCAGATTGAATCAGGAATTACAGGTACAATTCACCACTCTTCAAAAGGAAAACGATGATCTTGTGGTCAAAAACCAATCAGTATCTAAAAACTATGACAATCTCAAATCTACTTTCAACAAGGAGATAAATGAGTTGAATGACAAAATTGAAGAATTGAACGATGAAAATGATCAATTGCATCTCAAATTATCTTCTAAAGATACGCGCTCATCAATATCCCAGGCTGATAAATCTTTAACATTAGCATCTCAAACGGCATTATCCATTGGTGATGATTCCGACGATGAGGCAGTTGATTTCGATAGTATCTTACTTGATGCCAAACCTTTTGAATTACCTAATGCCGATCCTGCGAACCCGCAACTTGAAATCGAAAACTTGAGGGCTACCTTAACACATTCCAATAGAACCATTTCTAAGTTAAGGACAGTTATTTTGAAATCAAGAAAGGAAGAACAGCAATTGCAGCAACAGCGTAAAACTCCTTTGAAGTTACAACCCTTGAAATCCAACAAGAAGATGAAATCAAGTAGTGAAATCAAGGCCAATCTGAGTAGAGCTTCAGGAGGAGTTTCTCCATCAAAGAAAAGCTCAAGATATACCATAGTGGACGATGAAAATGAACAAACTCCTCATTTGAGCGGAAAATGGGAAGATTTCATCGGAGATAATATCCAGAACACTCCTTCTAAACCTCCAAAGTTGACCGATGATATAATTAATGTTTCAGATACCGAATCTACTGCCAGCAGAAGCCATAATATCACTGCAATTACAGGTGATTATAATATTCCATACTTGATTGATTCATCTGATTCTGATGGTCATTCTGACTTTGAGATAGATAAGAGTTCACCAAGCTCCAAAAAGCCTATTTTATCCAATGAATTACATTCATCAAAAAAACAAGTGGAATCATACGCTTCTGAGAATAATATGATCATGATTCCATTCGAAAAATATGAAGAATTAAGTAATCAGAATCTTCACTCGGTGTCCGATGATAAGCTAATTAAGTATACAGAAGGAAAGGGCTACGTTGTTTTGAAGAAGCAAGCTTATGACGATTTGAATGATGAAAAGGAAATGGAAAAGAGGTTGGAATCGAAGGGTTTGGTCACGTTGCCTGTTAAAGAGGTCGAGGAATTAAAGTCATCCCATGAGCTGTACCAAAACCCAACAATCGAATACCTTGCCACTAAGGCCAACTTTCATGATTATGAAATGTTGAAGAAATCAGAGCTCTCCAAACTCACCAAGTCACATACCAACTACACCAATCCTTCACAGAATTACCTACTTACCAAGTGTAAGGAAAACAAATTATATCCATTATCGGAACCCGAATATAAAGAATATCAAAGGATTTTGGTGGAATTCGACAAGCCCAATAAGGCTTATTTGACGGATAAGGCCAATCAGTTGGGACTTATTTTGTCTCCTTCAAAGTTCTATGATGAATTGGTTAAATTGGCACATGAACCACCACTTGAGCATATTAAACTGAAGGCCAAGGATTTGGGTATGGTAACTTTATCTGAAGAAGACCACAATACATTGATTAACCCATCACATGAAACCTTACAAACACTTGTTGAGAAGTATGACTCAGCCATCGTGTCACATTCGGAACATCAATCCCTCTTACATCCATCTATAGAAAAGGTTAAGGAATTCGCGAAATCTCAGAATTTGGTGACTTTACCCGAAACAGAACACATTGCATTAATTGATTCGATTGCAAACCCTACTTTGGATTACCTTTCATCGAAGTTAGTCCAACATAATCACACCCTTATTCCGACAAAGAATTTGGAAGATTTAAAAGCGGACATTGCACTGCCCTCGATTGAATATCTTAAGGATAAGGCACAGCAATGTGATCACAACTTGGTACCTAAAAAAGAATTTGAGAAGTTGTCAAAGTTAGCGAACGAGCCTTCAATGAATCATGTCAAATTGCAAGCTGGCAGACTTGATTTGGTTACTTTGACCAAAGGGGAATACACAGATTTGTATAAACTTGCAAATGAACCATCTGCCGAGCAGATATCAACTCAAGCTTTGGCTAAGGGCTACAAGACTATTAAGTCCAATGAATATGAAGCCTTACTTAATACAGCTAATTCACCTACGATTGAAGAAATTATTTCCAAGTCTAGTAATTTGGGCTACGATGTGATAAAGAAAGAAGAACACGTCGAACTTTTGCAATTGGCTAATTCTCCTGGTATAGACCGTGTTATTGCACATGCTAAGAACCAAAATCATGTTGTCTTGAGTGATGCTGACCATAGTGCACTTCTTCAACTGGCCAACTCTCCATCAATTGAACATATAACTTCCCATGCCAAGTACCAGAACCATGTCGTCTTGAGCGATTCTGATCATTCCGCACTTTTGCAATTGGCTAATTCTCCATCAATTAAACACATAACTTCCCATGCCAAGAACCAGAACCATGTTGTCTTGAGCGATTCTGATCATTCCGCACTCTTACAATTAGCCAACTCTCCAAATATCGACCACGTCATTTCCCATGCGAAAAATCATGATCATATTGTTTTGAGTAAAGAGGAACATTCTGAGTTGACTTCTTTTGCTCATAATCCTTCGATTGAACGCTTGACTGATAAAGCAAGAGGACTTTCACATTCTATTATTAAGACAGAAGAACTTGAGAGTGTGCAAGCTTTAGCTCAAAGTCCGCCAATTGAACATGTGGAGGCCAAGGCTAAGATACTTGGGCATCAACTAGTATCTGACCAAGATTTTTCGCAGTTGAATAGACTTGCCTACTCCCCAGAACTTGATCACATCAAACAGGTGGCCGCAAAGCATGATCAATCAATCGTTGACACTGATTTATTGAGTCAATTGGAACAAAAAGCAAATTCGCCTTCGTTTGAACAGTTAACCGACCACGCTTCGACAATTGGATTGGTATTGATCAAGAACGAAGAATTGAAGGAGTTAAGAATGACAATCGAAACCCCTTCGAAGTCCTTCCTTGAAGCCAAATCCAAATTATATGAATGTGAAGTTATTGAATGTAAGAAGTTGCAATTACTAGAGCAAAAGGCAAACTCTCCATCGTTTGAAGAATTAGCTAAATTTGCATCCAAGCAAGGATTCGAATTGATTACGATCGAAGAATTGAAACAATTGAATAAATTGGCACATTCTCCTGATTCCAAACATATCGAGACCAAATCAAAGCCTCTCGGCTTGGTTTTGTTGTCCTCGAAAGACCACGAAAACTTGACAAGTTTGGCCAATACACCAACAAAGGACCACTTATTGAAAAAGTCCCTGGATTTGGGTTTGGTCTTATTAGAGAAAGAACGTCATGATTCATTGTTAAAACAACTTGACTCGCCAACAATTGATTATATTCAAGAAAAAGCTAAAGTGCACAAACTTTTGACAGTTCCAGAGGAAGTGTTCGCAAAATTGAAACAGGCGGCCGAAACTCCAACAATTGAACAGGTTAAGGTACACGCAAAGAATCTCCAATATGTTGCTCTTCCCAATGAAGAGTACACAAAATTGAACCAAATAATTGAAAGTCCAACCGTAAATTTCTTGACTGAAAAGGCCAAACAATCGGACTTATCGTTGATCCCAGTAGAAAGACTTAATGAATTGAATTTGATTGCTACCTCGCCAACATCAGAATTTCTCGAATCAAAGGCTAACACTCTTGGATTCAGGCTTGTGAAACAGAAAGAGTTTGACGATTTGGTGGAAGTAAACTATAGACCACAATTGGGGCATTTACAAGAGAAGGCAGCAGTATTGGGTTACGTTTTAATACCTGATGATGAATACGAGAAATTGAAGAATCCTACGATTCAGGACATTGAGATTCATGCTGCCAAAAACAATTTGAAAGCGATATCAATCAATGAACATGAAGAATTGTTGAGAAAGGGCGAGAATCCAAAACTTGAGGAATTGAAAGAGCATTCGCTCAAACATGGACATTCTTTGGTTGATGACAAATCCTTGAGGGAGTTGTGTGACAATGCTAACTCTCCATCGATTGAACATATTCAAAGCAAAGCTTTGGGTCATGGGCTTGCAACTTTACCAATTGAAGAATTAGAAGAGTTAAGACAACCAACTGAACACGACTTGAAGACGTACGCACAAGGATTGGGTTTACTTCTTCTTACTACTGAAGCACATGATAAGTTAGTCACCCCATCGAAGGAAACCCTTGAAAGACAAGCTCGTAATCTCAACCATGATTTAGTAGACTCTTCAGTCCATAAAGAATTGAAAGACACACACTCCAACCCATCGAAAGAATTCATTATCGAAAAAGCTAAGTCATACGGATTAATAACCTTGAACAGTAAAGAGCATACTGAGTTGACCAACAATGCCAATGACCCAAGCAAGGAGCATGTGATTGAAAAAGCTAAGGGAGCTGGTTTGATCGCAATTCCAACCTATAAACATGACCAAATGGTTGAAAAGATTGAAACACCTCCAAAAGAGTATTTGGAAACAAAGTCGAAGGCTTTGGGACTTTCGGTGATTACAGATGAAGTTTATGAAGACCTCAAGAAAACAATCGAAACTCCATCGCTAGAATTTTTGAACCAAAAGGCACTGAAATTTTTCAATTCAACCGTCATTAAGAAAGAAGATTATGAAGACTTGCAACACAAATTAAATGAACCCACAAAGGAATTCATCAACTCTAAATCTGGACCTCTAGGTTTGGTAGTTTTGTCGAAGAGTGAGCACGATGAGTTAGTCGCTAAAATTGAAAAACCAACTCTTGAAAATTTGAAAGCAAAATCTTCTGAATTGGGTCAACTTTTGATACCCGTGAAAACCCATACCGAACTATTGGAAAAGGTGAATAGTCCTACAGTTGAATATTTAAGAAATGAAGCCAAGAAGCAGAAGTTTTCAATTGTCCCTACAGAGGAGTACGCCAAATTAACTGCTTTAGTAGCATCTCCTTCAAGAGAACACATTGAAGAAAGGGCAGAATCTGCTGGATTGATTGTAGTACCAAAAGGGGAATATGAAAGCTTAGTTCACCAATTGGAAAAGCCAAGCATAGATCAAATTGAAGGATATGCTAACCAATTACTGTTGAAAGTTGTCCCTCTATCAGAATTCGAAAACTTGGAGTCGCGAATTGAGCTGCCTACTCATGAATACCTCAAATCCCAAGCTACCAAGACGGGCTTCGAATTGATCAAGAATGATGAGATTGCAGACTTAAGGAACCAAATCCAATATCCAAGTACAGAATTTTTAGCTACAAAGAGTGCAAGTAAGAATTTAGTGCTTGTACCTAAGCAAGAATACAATGATTTGAAGGAGTTGGCATTGAGTCCAAATATTGAACATTTGAAAAAACATGCAGAGAACAAGGACTTCTCATTGATTTCGACAACAGAATTGAAGCAATTACATCAAAAAATAGAATCTCCAGAGTTGAGTTATTTGAAGGAAAGGGTAGCAGATCTTAAGTTGACCGTGATTTCTGTACAAGACTATGACAATTTGGTTGAACCAAGTAAACAAAGAATTGTCGAATTAGCTTCTAAGTCTGGCTTAGAAACTATTGAAAAGCATGAATTATTGGCCTTACAACAAAGCATTGCGTCTCCAACCCTTCAATACTTGCAAGAGAAGTCCAAGGCTTTAGGAAACCTGGTTGTACTGAATAGTTTGCTTGAATCATTAAATCAGTCCCTTGAAAATCCTAATGAGAATTATCTCAAAGAGAAGGCCGATTTGATTGGATTTGAGTTGATCGAAAGAGAAGAGTTGAAAAACTTGAGACAACTTGCACACAAACCAGACAAGAAACACATTTCTGCGATGGCTGGACTTTTGGGATTGTCGGTATTGGGAGCATCAGCTTATAAAGATATCGAATCTAAAGCGTTCGCACCTTCGGTTCAGCATCTTCAAGAAAAGGCTAAGGATCAAAATCATGTAGTTCTTCCAATTTCGCAACATAACCAACTCGTGGAGAAAGCTAATAAATCGGTGGAGCAAAGAGCTAGAGAATTGAATTTATCGCTTATTGAGTCTGAGAAACTTGATCAATTGCACAAACAATTGAATGAACCAAGTTTGGCATACCTTGAACAAAAATCTAGTGGCTTGAATTACGAAATTATAGGTATTGAAGAACTCCAAAGTCTTAGAAAAGAAGTCGCGAAATCTTTGGAGCAAAAATCTGAAGAGAAAGGATTCAAATTGATACCTATTGAAGAATTTGATGATTTGGTCTCGAAATTGAAGAGCCCAACAATAGAATATTTGACTGAAAAATCCAAATACTTTGGTTTTTCACTCATTGATAGTCAAAAGTTGATTGAACTCGATTCATATCACAAGACACCTGTGGATGAACTTTTGAAAGGATTAGGTTTGATTGGACTCACCACTCTGGAATTTGAATTACTTGATAAAAATGCAAACTCTCCTTCTTTAGACCATATTTCTGCTAAAGCAACAAATTTAGGATACTTAATTGTACCGCAATTTGAGTATGAACAACTTGAGAAAAAATCAAACACGCCAGATTTGGACCATTTGGTAGCACATGTCGGCAAACATGATCATGTCGCCATTCCATTGAATGAGCACGAAAAATTGACCAGATCATTCAACGAGTCATTGGAGGAAAAGGCAAAATCTGATGGTAAAGTCATTTTGGAGCAAGGGAGGTACGATGCGCTTATTGAATGTGTAGAGCATCCTAAACTTGAAACAGTTGCGACTAGTGCGGCAAATTTGGGATATGTGATTATCAACCAGGACGAGTTAGTGAACTTGAGAGAAATTGTTAACTCACCTCCACTTGAACACATAAAGGAAAAAGCCGAGATGTACAATCATAATGTGATTGACAGCAATCACTTGAAGGATTTGAAACAGAAAGCAGAAAAACTGGTTGAACAACTAGCAGAGGAATCATCTTTCGCGCTACTTCCAAAGGAAGAACACTCTAAATTGATTGAAAATGCTAATGAATCGTTGGAATCAAGAGCCGAGAGAAACAATTTAAAGGTTATTCCCGTAGAGGAACATAAGAATCTTTTGAAACAAATTGAATCTCCTGATTTGCAACACATTACTACCAAAGCAAAAGATAAGGGACATGTAATCTTGCCGATTGCAGACTTTGACACTCTTCACACAAATGCTAACAAACCAAGTATTGACCATATCAAGGAAAAATTGATTGACCATGTTGACCATTTGATAGTTGGGGCCCAAGAATATGAATTATTAGTTCAAGAATCTCAAAAACTGATTGAAGAAAAGGCAGAGATAGAACAGAAGAAGATCATTTCGAATGAGCAGTTCGATGAATTGACAAAAATGGCTCAAAATCCAACGTTGGATCAAATCAATAAACACGCATTGAACCATGGAGTTGTTACTTTGAGGACTGAAGAATTGGAAGACTTGAACCAAAGAGCCAAAAATCCAACTTTAGATCAAATCAATGAACATGCTACGAATCTCGGAGTTGTTACTTTAAGCACTAAAGAATTAGAAGATTTAACGCAGAGGTCCAAGAATCCAACTTTGGATCAAATAAAGGAACATACCTCGAAGCTTGGGGTTGTGACTATACTGGCCCAAGAATTGGAAGATTTAAACCAGAGGTCCAAGAATCCAACTTTGGATCAAATAAATGAACATGCTACGAACCTCGGGTTAGTCACAATTTCTGTCGAAGACCTCGAAGAATTGAAATCTAAAGCAAGTGCCACATTGGAAGAAAAGATAGAAGAACAGAAGATCTTGAGATTAATTGAGATTTCAGAGTACGATGCTCTATTGATTAAAGCAAATAAACCCTCAATTGAAAATATCAAAATGAGCGCAGCTAGCAATGGGTTAACGGTTGTTCCTATTGAAGAATACGAGTCGTTGAGGTTGGTCTCGGAGGAAAATATTCAAGATAGGGCCGCACAACAGGGATATATTGCCCTTGAAAAAGAAAAATATGATGAATTAGTTGAAAAATCCGCTCCAAACCATTCACAATTGGAGAAGTTGGCAGCATTGTCTGGTTTTGCGATGATATCGAACGAAAGTCTCAAGGCCCTTAATGATCATTCGTCTAAGAGTGTGGATAAAAGAGCTCAAGAAGAAGGAAAGGTGGCAATTAAGGAAGAACATTACAATAAATTGATCGAAGAAAATAGACAATTAAACGAACAAGTCAAACAACTCGAACTCGGTGATGAAACTCTGATTAACTTGATTACGAACAAGTTGAAAGATGCTGGGTACGTTGTCATTGGTCATGAAGCTTATGAGCAATTAGAATCAAGGAGAAGAAAATCGGTGGAATCGGTTAATTTGAATGAATTTGCGGATGCTGAAGATTCCTTCATATTAGATAAAGAAGAGTTAGCAAACAGTGCTTCCAAATTGGGTTTGGTGGTTATTGATCAAAGTGAATACAATGATCTTAAGCTTGTCGATGAATCGAAATTAAGAAAACTTGCAGCTGCGGCGTCTTTCTCAATTATTCCTGAAGTTCAACTTCTCAAGTTGAAGCAATCTATTGCAGAAAAAGACTCCCAAATTTATGATTTAAAACAAGATCAATCTAGTGAAATTAATCAACAAGTATTGGTTGAAAAGCTGGCAGACTTGGGATTAGTAGTCTTGCATAAAGATGAATATCAAGAGTTGAAAGCTCTTTCACTTATTGGTAAGAACCCACCCCTTCCAGTATTGACTGAAGAGGAAATCAAGGCAAAGGCAAATGACTTTGGATTAGAATTGATCTCTGAAGAGCAGTTCTTGAAGTACGAAGAATTGACCAAGATGGTGCAAAATAAGGATGAATTTGGTGTGGTGGGTAAAAACTTAGGTTTGTTGTGTATTCCAACATCTGAATATGTCTCGACCACTGTATCTCCAAATCCAGATTCGAGTAATGTCAAGGTTCTCCCTGTCAGTTATTACCAACAATTGCTTAAGTTTAAGAGCATGACTGTTGAGAAGATGTCAGATGAAACATTCAAAAAACATGCTGAAAAGCGTGGATTTCAACACAAGGATGATATTGTGACTCCGGTGATTGTTCAATCTCCTTCATTTATCGATCTCCCAAGTAGGACTACTCCAGATCGCCCTACTTCCGATATCACTCTGTTCAATAAGTTTACACCTCCAACATCTGCCACAACTGCCAGATTGAGAAACACTCCACCTTCCGGAGGTTCATCAATATCTCGCGGTGTTCCCAACTCCAATTCTGTCAGATCTAACTTATCCAACCATTCTAAGGTGCAAAGTTTGACTGACTCACTTCAAACTGCTGGAGCGTTTTCCATGGCTACCAATGTTTCTTTGACAGACAGAAGTATGATTCCAGCAATCACACAAGTGGTGATTGGAGAATACTTATTCAAATATTACCGTCGTTTGGGACCGTTTAGTTCTATATCTGAAAGTCGTCATGAACGTTATTTCTGGGTTCATCCATATACATTGACACTCTACTGGTCTGAAAATAACCCGGTATTATCCAACCCAGCGTCGGTGCGTACTAGGGCTGCAGCCATTGTGAGTGTTGAGAGTGTTGAAGACAATAATCCTCTTCCTACCGGATTATACCACAAGAGTGTAATTGTCCACTCCCAGGATAGAAGTATCAAGATTACTTGTGCTACAAGACAACGTCATAACATTTGGTATAATGCCTTGCGTTATTTAATCAACAGAAACGTTGATGATCTAATGTTTGAAACCGAACCACAATCTGAAAATACAACCAAGACAGGGGAGTCACCGAATAGTATTAAAAAGGCTGAACCTATGTTTGATACTGCTGAACGCCATGCCTATCCAAGACAACGGATCAGCTCTGCGCCCTCTTTGAACAAAATGCCTTCTATGTCCAAGATCAATAGGTTCAGTTCATTGAGAAGATGAGTTTTGAATATTGCTTTATAATCTATAAACATAAATGTATGAAATCTTAATTATACAAAATGCTAATATGCATACGAAATGCAAGTAAGTAATAATACATTTTGGATCAACCAAGCCGATGGTTGCCAATAAGCCCTTGCACATTTGATTTCGATTCAATTGAGCTGTCTGGTTTTTTTGAAAACATATAACCTGTGATATCGAAGTTAAATTGTATGACACAGATCAATGCACTTAATCCAATGAAAAAGGTGAGTTTGAAAATAGAATTGTAACATTGATTTCCAACCAAACATACGAGTTCTCTTTTGACATCTAATGCCTCACCCAATGGTTGCGAATTGGAATCATAAATCTTTCCAAATAAATTAGTGAAGTAAAAACTTGGGATTATGGGCGCAAGTCCCACAATCCCCCAATTTGCGGAATAGTTTTCCATTCCGAACGTATCACCCACAATAATAGGTAAGATACAAAAAGTGAATCCATAAAAGAAGCCAGTCATGAGTGAGTCCAACGATAAGTCGGGGTAAAGGCTCACTTTGAAGCCCATAATTTGGGTAAAGATCAACCCAAAGCACGGCAAGAATAAAAGCGAAGATCTTGATTTTTTAAATGACTGGGTTACTATATCTCCCAATATTCCGGAGGCTATTCTTCCAACACAGTTTGCTATTGACAACAAACCCACTTGTAATTGTTGATCTTTCTGAATTATTGGTTCCAACTCTGTCAATGACGCGATGGTGGCTTGGGTTCCGCTGGATGCCACTTGATGGATAATCAATGCTTTTACCATATATCCAACGGAATAGATGTACATTTGACCCAATGAGGCCAAGGTTCCAGTGACTATAAAGATCATCCAGAATTTGAAGGATTTGAACAAGTGTATGCCACTCAATTCGATAACTTGTGAGTGTTGTTGATACAATCCAGAGCGGCCAGATTTGTGGGGGAGATTGGAAGCATTCAAATTGCTTAGCTCGATAGACTCATGCTGCTTATGAAGTGTTCTCCTTGCTGGCTGGTTCCTATCACAGAACATCACACAGGGGGCACACAAGGTGAAAATGGCTATGGCAGAGTATGCTAAAAAGCCCAATAAGCCCGAAGTGTCACCCGGGTAGAAGATGGATGCTAGAACCGAGTAAAACATGGCACTGAGGCCATAAAGAGCTAAGGGTAATGATGTGGCCACACCTCTGATACTGGGAAAGTTGACGGCACAACACTTCATGCATGCGGAGTTGATAAAGGTAGATCCGGAGCCTATGGCGAAGATCAAAAATGCCGAAAGTGGAACACTTGAGTGTTGACGGTCATACTGAACCTTCATGGCAAAATAGCCCAAAATGATCTCGGCACCGCCAATGAGTAAAGATGGAGTATATCCCGCTTTGTCGACCACAGTTCCTGCCAAAGGACCTGCCACAGCTACCCCTAGGGAGCCTAATAGTGCTATGAACGACGAATCTGTCACGGAGTATTGTAATTGTTTGGCGAACTGAGGACTGTAGGACGAATAAAGGTAGAGTGTTCCACATATCAAACCGAGGAAGGTACATGATAGTAGGACGAACGCTTTGTGAACAGCGGGCGATAATATTGACGTAGACATGGTGAATTTGCCGGTGGATTAATGGTAGAAATGAATGTGGATGAAAATCTATTTAGATCAATCTACGTGGTGTTGTAATTTGTGTGGAGTGGGTATTGGACTTGTTGAACTTGTTGCACACTCGGTGTTGTTGGAGTTGTCGACTTGTTGTCAATTTTGTTGTGTTGTCCTTATGATGTCAATTCTCGGACTTTTCCTTTGGACACGTTGGTGTAACCTATCATAAAATCAATCAACAAAAACAGGGTATTTTTGAAATATCAAGGTACCTACAATCTCTGTACTTTGGTCTTGTTTAACTTAGCTTGAGGTCGAAAATTTTGTCATGGTTTGATCCACATATATCACCATAATAGTACAAACAAAATAGTATCACGAACAATCTAAAAATACTTAGATTGCACCAGGGCATTGAAAGTGGGTCAAGTTTATGCGCGAAAAAAAAAAGAGAACAAGAAATTGGAAAGATCGAAATCTGGGGAATCTGGGGAATCACTAATTTTATCTGCTTTCAGATGAAAAATATTGGGTGAACGATGGACAAGCCATGGAAGGATATTCCTCATTCAATGGGTAGTGGTTGAATATTCAAGGAATGGAATGTTTCAAAGTGAGGCATTGTTGTGGGTTGTTATAAGGGATATTACATATGATGAAGAATGGCGAAAGGTGGTGTTCGGTACATAGAATGGTGGGGATATCAGAAATAGGTCTGATTCTGCTTTATACTAGTCATAGTGGTCCAGTGAAAGACCTGTTTTATTATCTCTACCAGGACACATTGATCAAAGCAAACTTATTGTGTCTTAAAGAGACATGAACAAGTGTGTAAAAAAGTCTTAAATCTTTCAATAGGCTTTAGTCTATTTCATGTGTCTTTGCGAGCAGAGTTTTCGACATTCGTAGTGATTCCGAAGGAAGAACTGGTGCAAATATGGTGTTTTTCAGTTCTGATTTTGCAGCAAATCTGTTTTAGCCAACTCTCAGATCCAAAGAGGATTGCCTCATTTTTCTCTCACGCGATTCAAGTCTGGTGTCAAAAGATTGATTTGATTTGTAATATAGTACCTATTCTTAAAACATATAATAATTTCACTTGACGGTGTTATGGAGACCAAACGAGAGAAGGTGGAAAGTATCGTTCGACGTGTTTCAAAAGACGAATTAGTCTCATTCACTGGAATTCGCAGTGCCAGTAGCGACTTGAAGAAGCCAAAATCTGCTAGTACTATCATCACAACTTCAACTTACCTGCTGAAACGGCTGATATTTGTAAGTTGATAGAGGGTAATATATTATCTGCGACTTAAACATTATTTTTTGACTATTTTAATGAAAGGTTCAAAACAGACGGGCAATTATTTATACTGATACAGAATAATTTCAAAAATTTTAAAAATCTTGAAAACTTGACAAAAACATAAAATAACTACTATAAGTTACCAACAAGCATGGGGAACACTTTCTTCTTATCAAGGTGATTAGTGGAGTAAACAACACTCAATTTTAGCCTCTTATTTCACTTCCTCTAAACCTTCTACTAACTAAACTCGGCCCCCACATTTGATAAATCCACGTGATCACTTTTCGCTTGGTTCAGCAGGTATTGTCTTGAAATAGTGTGCGATACGCTTAACATAGAAGAACAACTCAAATCACATATTACTACGCAAGCAACCAACAATTCTTCGTACGCCTCACCAGTTAATCGGGGATCAACTCCATTTAATATCATTCTGGCCTCTCATCGCTCAAACTGCCCCGTATTACACATTTCAGCATGCTTTCCAAGGAAAAAATCGACCATTTGATCCTCAACTACTTCATTCAAGAAGGATACGAAGAAGCAGCGATCAGTTTCGCCAAAGAAACAGAGGTCGACCTCAACACAACTCCAGTACCCAAAGAGCGTCTCAATTTATTTGCATTCGACAAATTCGCCAGTCTGGACGAAGATTTCTCCGCAATGGTGGAGGAATATTATGAATCACATCAATCGGAGAATCCTCGTATAACCAATGTACGGGAGAACTCAAAGTTAGTGGCAGGGTATCCGACCATCAAGCAAAGAAAGGAGATCAAATTGCTTATTTTAAAGGGAAGAATCACCGAGGCCATCAATAAAATAAGTGAGAATTTTCCCACCATTCTTGATTCCAATAATCTCCTTCATTTCAAACTTTTGAGATTAAATTTGATCGAAATGATAAGGAATCACAAGCTTACCAGCCTGGAAATAGAATCGGGCGAAGAGCGGAAGTTTCTCGATGCTGTCCTCACATTTGTACGGGAGAACTTAATCAATAAAGTGTCCAACTCGTTTAAGTTGTTGAAAGAGCTTGAGATAACCATGAGTTTATTATGTTTCAACTTTGACCCCACCATAAAGAATATCGAGGATCAAAAGGATCTTCCGGAGCAATTGAGGTCGTTGTTTAGTCTCACTTTGAGAAATCAATGTTATAGGCTAGTCAATAGGGAGATCTTAAATTTATACGATAGGGACGAACTTGCCAAAGACACCAATGAATTGTACCGTGGCCCAAGGTTCATTGACTTTGATTTGAGCAACCTGGACAAATTTGATGTGGACGAGGATACAGAGATGAGGGATGAAATTGACTATGACTATAATAAGGGTGTTGACAAGAATTTGAACCAGGTATTATCTTCCAACAATGAACCGGAAGAAGCATCAACCAAGGTGGACGGGTTGGAAGAGGAGCTAAATAAACTACAAAGTCTATCCTTAGAGTCCAAGCTTGAACGGGTTATCAAGTTGTGGACCATCACGGAACAGAGATTAATGGATTTGAATATTATCAAGGATAAGAGGTATGCGATGAATGAAAAGTCGTTATGAGACTCGTACTGCAAAAAGCGTTTTGTATTTCTGAGGTTGGCCCCAGGTTTGAAAATCACTATATAATAATAATACAATCGATCACATTGCCGGTTTCAATGTGGCTTTTCACCAAGTATTGTAAGTCATTTTCTGGGGTAATTTCTTCACTTTTGTTGTTAAAAACCATGACTTTATCGCCCGTGACTTTTCCTTTGAGGAAAGGCTTGAAGAGTTCCGAATCATTGGTTAACGTAGCCACTCTCTCTCTTAAATGGATGATGGTAGACCCAAACTCCGGATCGTCGTTCATCTCGAAGTCTTCGGGGCTGAACTCGAAATGGTACTTGATGAATTTATTCATTTGGAAGATATCGCTGCCCAAAGTATTCAATTTGTTCCAGGCCAGGAGATTGAATTTGGAACTCTGCTTCAAGGTGTAATATTGCCGTACTTGTTCAAGGTCGGATTCGGCGATGATATTCACTCTGGTATAAACATGGGCACAATGGACAGGAACCTCGGTGAAAATGTCCTTCGCATGGTACTCCCAAAGACCAAGGTAAATGCCACCCCAATAAATGGCCTCGTAACTGATAACTCCCACGAATGCCACTATCAACACTTCTGTGATGAGTTTACTGATTGGAGTAAGTATTAAATTGGAGGTGTAGGCAGTGGTCAGCAAGAGATCTGTCAAATAGTGGTCGAGCCACACGAGAGTTTCCATAATATACATGGCTCCGGAATCGGGAAAGGAAGCGCAAGTTTCGAGGGATAAACACAGATGTTTCATCAATCGTCTTGGTTGTTCAAGATCTTCCCTTAGGTGGTGGTTCCATACGCCTAGGAGTGTATACAGTACGTTTTACGGTTATGTCCGATCTCGAAGAAGTCATAACCGGATTTGGATCTTAAGTGGGGACCTCAATCGAGAGAAATGATCCAAAGAGGGTCCTGTTATAGACGATGTATAGATAAAGGGAGTGATCTAATCTAGAAAAATGTCTCTTAGTTCACTTTGAAAATAGTTGCTAAATCGACTGAAAAATAATCTGGAAATCTCCTTCAAAAACCGAAACGAGACCTCGTTCTAAATACAGATATTTATACGATTTGTAATTGATCATGCTCCAAAAACATCCCGAATTCCACCGTGCTCTATATCGCTTTGTTTTCAGTATGGTCTTTCAAACCTGACAGATGTAAATTCCCTTTTCCCAGGCAGTCTGTTGCATCCACAGACTAGCACCAAGTCTCATTTTGTAGGGACGCGAGTTTCTTCTTTCTCGAAATTGCAAATTTTGAGGCAGCATTATAGACGCGTCAATGTAGCCCCAGATATGATATCAGACCCTGATTAAACTGAGGGTGGTACATTATGGTGAGATCTAACCTACTTCTGTTTTTCAACTGTTTTATGAGTTCTAACATAACAAAAACCTTACTTTTAAAAACTGTCACGTGATTCAATGCACGTGACAAAGTATAGTCAAGAAGATGTGTAACAAATTATTTCTAAAAAAAAGGCAACTTGTCCGAGCGGTTAAGGAGAAAGACTTGAAATCTTTTGGGCTATGCCCGCGCAGGTTCGAGTCCTGCAGTTGTCGTTAATTTTTAATTTTTTGCCCTAGTTACAACTTAAAGACGACAGGTAATTGTGGAAGTAACAGAGCCTTGCAAGCAACCGCCACCTTCCAGTATAGTCAGGAGTAACCTCTTTCGTGTGTAGTAAAGACACGCCCCAATTTTTCATCGCTGTATCTTTCTGATATAGCAAACTGCACAAAACCTCATACTGTTTGCTTGACGAGAATTATTGACGAGATAGGATAAATACTGATCTATCGTCAAAACGCCGACTCAATTGGGATTCGTATCACCCATAGGCTTCACAGCAACTGACAACAACAAGAAATCTTTGGAGACTGAGATCAATTGCACAGAATCTTCATTGGATCATACGATATTAGTATAGATTCAGACATTTCACTCGAGGAGAAGAGAATAGCATTAGCAGTTGGATTGAACAATTTCAAACCTATACCAAGCTGTCTAGTCAATATAAAGTTTCATACGCGCTTAAAATCCCATCAGAGCATCTGTTTTATCCACCCTTCAATATGGTTCAATTGGATCAAATCATCAAGTATAAAGGGTTCGACCACCTTTTCGACTATTCTGGTCCATGGCTATGGTGGTTAGTGGGCATCTACTTCTGTCTCCCAATAATAGCTTACAAAATACTACCATACTTCGCTACTAAAGGCACATTTCATGGTAAAAAACGTACCATATCCATATTCGTGTTGGGAGACTTGGGTCATTCTCCTAGAATGTGTTATCACGCCCAATCTTTCTCTAAACTTGATTATTACGTCAATTTGAGTGGGTATGTCGAAACCCAACCTCCACTTGATCTTATCGATGATATAAACGTGGACATCCATGACATTGAACCCATAAAGAACAAATCGGAACTTCCATATCTCATTTTTGCAGTGCAGAAAGTGTTGCTACAATTAAATCAACTCTTACAATTGACACTCCAATTTAGGGGATCAGAGTACATTATGATCCAGAACCCACCATCCATTCCAATTCTTTTGGTGGTAATATTTGTTATCAAAGTCTTCAGTAAAAATTCAAAATTAATCATCGATTGGCACAATTTAAATTACACCATACTTAACCTCAGATATAGGAATTTAAAACATCCTATAGTGAGAGCAGTCAAGCTTTACGAGAAGTTCTTTGGAAAGTTCGCTGACATCAATTTAACCGTGACACATCAAATGAAAGCTTTTTTAATTGAAGATTTTGGTTTCGACCCTAAAAAAATCATCACACTTCATGATAGACCTGCTGAACAATTCGAACCGTTCGACGAATTAAATGTTACCAAAGCTGAAGTGTTCAGAAATCATGAGATATTCGCTGGAATAGAAAGTATAGAGAATTACAGAGTCTTGGTATCGGCTACTTCATTCACTCCTGATGAAGATTTCAATATTTTGTTAGACGCTTTAAAGTCATATGATAATGCTGTCACTGAAGAAAACTTGCCACCTATATTATTAATAGTGACTGGAAAGGGACCATTGAAAGAAGAATTTTTGAGAAGGGCTATAGACCTTCAATATTCGAAAAACATCGTGATTAGATCAGGCTGGTTATCGTCAGAGGATTATCCCATAATATTAGCATTGGCAGATTTAGCTGTTTCTCTTCATACCTCCTCAAGTGGTATTGATTTGCCGATGAAGATTGTTGATTTCTTTGGTTGCGGGGTTCCCGTTATTTCTTTGAATTTCCCAGCAATTGGAGAGTTGGTGAAGAACGGTGTCAATGGCTTGATAACTCAAGATAAAGATTCGAGTATCAGCCAAAGTAGTGAAATTTACAGATTGGTGCGTAATGTTTTCACCGACAGCAAATTACTTGCAGAGCTCAAGAGTGGAGCTATGGTCGAAAGCAAACGGAGATGGGATGACAATTGGGATGAAGTTTTGGGCAAGAAATTTGCATATGACAGCGCAAGAAAGTAGATCTATGAATGCTTAGAAATAGTAGGACTTGTATATGAATTAATTGAAAGTAACGGTGTATATGATCTGTTTTGAGTTAAACTGACTTTGATAATAAGTTGAGCTCGTCCCTAATATGTATCAAGTATTCCATGGTATTTTCATCTTTCATCTTCTTAGGACTTTCGTTATTGGTGGTCCAAAATTGAAATCCATCTTCTTCATAAGAATCGAGGTACTCATGTTCTGGTATCATATCCCATACAGAGTGATCGTTTAATAACGTTTTTGTTATGTAAGACCAGCACTTGGAAGTTTCCGTATGATTGTATCCTCCACCACCAAGAATCAATACTGGAGTCGTTTCTGTAGACTCCAAGACCGTTTTTATTGCATCGGAGTACCCTTTTATTGTTAAGTTCCATTCCTTGTGTGGATCAGTAGCTAAACCGTCACATCCACTCTGTATAATAATAACTCCAGGATTAAATCTCGATATCAAAGGGAGCACGATTTCTACTATAATGTATAGTAAATGCTGATCACTTAATCCTTTTCTTGTTGGAATGTTATATTTATTGAGTCTCGATGATTCCAACGAGCCAGTCCCCGGATAAAAACCAATGTCATACCGATGAACCGAGCAGGTCAGGACATTTTTGGAAAACTCATAGCCTCGTTCAACTCCATCACCGTGATGAAGATCAAGATCTAGATAAAACACCTTACCAAATGACTTTCGAAGGATCAGTATGGCGAGAATTATATCATTAACATAGCAGAAACCCGCTGCCTTTCTCTTCGTACAATGGTGTCTTCCCCCATACCAATTAATAGCCACGTTCTGTTTCTGGCCCGATTTCTCTCGCACTAAAGTCTTTGCAGATGCAATACTTGAAGATGCTGTTAATTTGACGTATTCTGCCATGAAAGGAAATGGATAACAATCGTGCAGTAAGCCATACACCTCGCAATCTTTAGCGTCTTGTTCGTCATTGATCTCTAGTTCATGATTCAAGTCGTCTATGTGGTCGCTTGGATCATCCAGGCCTTCATCCAAACCTTCATCCAGTTCATCCAGTTTCTCTTCTGAATCTTCATCTGACTTCTTTTCATCTCTATTCATAGGTATATCTTGAAAAAATCTCGTTTTCAAAACATTCGCCAATTCTTTCCTATTGGCAACACCAGCATCAACATCAGGTCGTACTCGAAGCAAACAGTCGAGAAACGTTTTATCATGATAAGTTTCCAAATCGCGTCTTCCAATCGATGGAACTCCAACTATTCCATCGCATAGTTGATCCAATCCATAGGCTTTGATCAACGAAGTCACTAGGGATTGTCTGCCCAAGTTAGAAGGCAAGAGATCGCTAATTAGTGCAAGTTTATCACTGGAAGTCAACCATACCAGTCTCCGTACCTTTCCTGGCTCATTGTTGCACATTTAGGTAGTACTGTGTCATTATTTGTTCATTAATCATTAAATCTATATATTGAAATATTTAGTTTCGCGTTGCAACCCATCTCGATAAAAAGTGCAGAGGAGTAAAGCGTATGGGATATGATTATTGTCAATATGGCTTTGTCTCTATATGAGGAAGGATAACGGAATTTAGACACCGATTCCAATCTTTGATACCCTCCAAGGTGAAAAGCCGTTCTTCTTCCAGTTCGGCCAATCTGTTGATGGCTTCGTGGTATGATAGTGTCTTTTTGATATGGTCAACTAGAAGTAAACACCGAGTACGGTTCCTTTGTTGCAATAGCAAAGTAAGGTAGTCTAGAAATACCGCCACGTCATCTTCATGAGGCCCCTTTTGAAACAAAGTCATAGAGATCCATTGATCAATGCTGGTTTTCATACTCTCATGACTGGTCTGTTTGTTGAAGAATAATGGTGAACGGTTTAATTTGGGTTGTTGTCCCAACCATTCTTCCGTAACCTCATTGACTTTGGGCTGTAACTCTTCATGTCGGGCTACCATCTTATCCCTAAGAGGTACTAAATCAAACTTTTTGATCTTTTTCTTGTACTCCACATCTTTCAAAACTTCTTTTCTGATCGAAGAAGGAAGTTCATTGATAATCGTTGTTGAATATGTATCAGAATCTTCATAAGCTGGTTCAGCAGGCTTCTTCTTCACTGGCAGAATTGACTCTACTCTTTGTCTTTTCAGAGGGGATTTCAATGGTGACTTTGTGGGTGATTCGACAACACGAACATATTTTGGTGCAGCTCCCAACTGTGAAGGTATCAATTGTTGTAAAAATGCCTTTCCTTGCTTCACACCTAACTTTCTGCGTGGTGATGTAGATTTGGGTTCTGGGTGAGCGATTCCACGCCGCTGCAATTCTTGTCGTATCTCTCTTTTTATTTCTAGAGGTAGTGACTCAAAAACCTCCCAATCTATACTTCCGGCATCTGGAATATGTACTTGCTCGTCCCCAGTTCTTGTATTATCTATTCTTCGTGGTACTGAAGTAGATACACGGGGGCCTATTATTGGGGTGGTAGTTTCCGGTAGTATTTTGTTCTTTTTAAACTCTTCAAACTGATCTTTGATACTTGCCTGATTTGCTTTGCTAAATTGAAGTTTGGCTTGACGATTCTTCTTAACATCGTCTACATCTTCCAATTTGGTCATAGTTATAGATATACCTCTTAAATCCTTTACTGGAATATTGAGCATTCGGTACAATACTTTGACTTCTGTTCCTATTATACCCCAATCATTAGTCGCTACACCGAGCCTCGATGACTTGTTGATGAATTCACAAATACCCATTCCGAGATGCTTTTCTGGGTTTACAGGTGCACCAGGGGCTCTTTTGGCCAATCTTAACGATAGACCAGATCCACATATTCCCAAAGATATCAACCGCGAATAAAGCTCCTTGGCCAATCTCATGAAAAACTGTTCAAGCTGTTCTACCGTATCAAAACGTATTCCAAAGTTCACATCCACAGAAATTGATTTTCTTCCCAACATCGATTCAGGATTGCTGGTATCAATCGTGATATCGGTTTCGTCTATTCCTCTTGCATATTCGTAAAGCTTTGTACCAGTTTTGCTACCAAAAACATTGATCAATCTATTCTTGTCGATGCCAAGCAAATCATCGATTACCGGAACTTCATTACTTGGTTTTTTCAACTCGATCAAAAGTTTTTGTTTGATACTCTTGCCAATACCAGGAAGATCCTGGACTTTTACCAGACTTAGAAAATCATCAACGTTGTCATGGAGGTAAAATTGATTATTGGGCTTTGCCTTTCTTAATGCGAGTTTTGCCAATAAGACGTTGTGTGAAACACCAATACTCACAGGGCATTTGGTTAAAAGATATACATCTTTTCGAATTTTAGTAGACAATTCTTCCACCACTTTGATTACATCACCTTCCTTCTCGATACAATAACTGGAAGCATCAATCAACACCTCATCAATCAGGACAGGGAAAATTGAATTGAATCCATCGTATGAAAGAAGGTAATTGTAAAATTCATTTGAGAACCTTTCGTAGGCATCGAAATCATAGGGCAAACATTTCAATTGTGGACAAAGCGATTGAGCTTTTCGAAGCCACATGCCGTTGCGTATCCCAAACTCACGAGCAGCATAGTTACAACTAGCCACATCTGATGTTTTACCTCCATGAGTGACTGCTATAGGGTCCTTTTCGATATCAATTGTGGGATATTTCAAACATGAAGCGGTTGCAAAAAAGCAGTCGAAATCAATATGCATGATAATTTTCTTCTTTGTCGGGACTGATTTCGTTTTGTTTTCCTTGATAATCCTCTTAAGAAACTTGAGTCGAAGGTCCGCTTTCCAAGTACTCAAGTGATGCAATCTGGAGTGTGCAAAGAAATGTTTCAAGAATTCAGGATTTTTCGCATCCATATGACCTCCATCTTTTGGAGGAAGGTCTTGAAGTATTTCTTCTTCATTGACCTCATTTTCATTATGAAACGTATCAGGCTCAAATTCAGCTTGTGTCATTAGAGGCAATTCTTCCCCCTCTTCATCTTCATCTTCATCTCTTTCATGTTCGTCATCATTTGGACTGTCACCATCTGTACTTTCATTTTCATTGGTAACAGCTCCAATATCTAGTCTTTTTTGACCATATTCCACTTCCTGTATTAATCTATACTCTTTCCAGTCAAGTAGTTCGTCCTTGGCAACAGAATCTACAATCCACTGAGCCTTGACTACTTTATAGTTCTTGAACTGAATTCTCTTTCGTGGTGTCAATCTGTCACAAATAATATGGGATGCAGCACCCTTGTTGGTCAAGTAACTTATGAACTTGCCACCATGCCTAATGATAATACGGTGAATTTCATTGATAGACGGGTTGGTGTGACCATTTACGTGAATCACACACCCCTTAAAAATAGGCTTGATCTCGCCACCTTGGTCTCCTCTTCTTTCTTTGTCCCATCTAACATACTCCTCATCCGCTTTCTGTTGTTTTAAATGTTTGTGATGGAAATAGGTGGCATAATCCCCGAAGCCGTGAACTTTACCTACCGATTCGTCTTCATCTGTCAGATCTTCAGCTTGTTCATCCTTCTCTTTCTGTTGATTCTGACCATTCACTCCTCCTACATTCAATAGCAACTCGTCTAACCCATCGTCAAACGGATCGGAACTCAACAGTCGAGGCAAAACCAACGAACCGTTGAGTGGTGTGGACATTCCCTTTGGAGGCAAGTTATCGTTGAGATCATCATTGATAGTTCTCTGCAGAGCCTGACTCAACTGGTGAACATGTTGGATCAACAGTTCATCGTTCAATGATCGTAAAAAGCTTAGGTAATCGCCCAGTGCATTCTCGTTCCCATCCTCCATTCTTGTTACATGGTCTCTCTGTTGTGTAGTACGCGCTTACTCAATCATCGCGTTGGTCAGGTCTTTTTCTCTGGTTTGTAAGTGACTGAATCATCCAAATGTCAGGTCGTGCGCAACCATCATTCCTTTGATGATTGTTAAAGTTGAGCAGTTCAAAACAACAACCGTGTCTTCTCTAGTACCATATAAATCTATACAAAATGGTATGTACTAACAGGGGGGATTTTGGGATACCACCTTTAGGTGTAATGGTCTGTGATGACTGTGTCAGGGTTTCGAATCGATCGATTGACATTCAAATGTTCTTTGCGTCGATCTAAATTTGGAAACTGTTAGAGTACAGCAATGTATGATTCAAATGGGTTTCCATCGAATTGAACCCATTCCCAGCGTAAGCCAACCATATAATGGTTACTCACGTACAGATTTACTAACTGGCAGGCTGAAAAATTATCTGAAAAGCAGATTGCTGAGTTCAAGGAAGCATTTTCCTTGTTTGACAAGGATAGCGATGGAAAGATCACAACCAAAGAATTGGGTACTGTGATGAGATCCTTGGGCCAAAACCCTTCCGAAAGTGAATTGACTGACATGATAAACGAAGTCGACGTCAATTCCGACGGTTCCATTGATTTCCCTGAATTCTTGACCATGATGGCCAGAAAGATGAAGGATACCGATTCCGAAGCTGAAATCGCTGAAGCCTTCAAGGTATTTGACAGAAACGGAGATGGTAAGATCAGTGCTGCTGAATTAAGACATGTCTTGACTTCTATTGGAGAAAAATTGTCTGATGCTGATGTTGACCAAATGATCAAAGAAGCAGACACCAACAACGATGGAGAAATCGACATCCAAGAGTTCACCCAGTTGTTAGCAGCCAAATAGGCTGGTCATACCCTTATGCTTGATGATACCTCTACTATTTACCGTTTACCTTTCTTGATAATCTTTCTTCATTATCCCTTTGTACGCAGCCAGAAGCACCACCTGTGTAATTCTCGGTGATTGTTTTCAAACGGCGATATTTATAATATATAGCAGCTTGGGTCCCAATTGTAATGAGGTAGATGTGGTGAACCTATGACATAATAAATTGATATGACTAAGTACACAAATGTTAAAGCCTGAATAATTCGTGTAGAAAAACAAACGAAACTATTGATCTGAGATCTAATGGAGAAGAAGAAAATATGGCTCTACAAGACACGAAAGATGGCATGAAAGGCTCGAGAGCAAATGGCAATGTTTGGAAAAGTCCCATTGATAATAAGGATGATGATAATGTACCCAAGTTTAGATTTAAAATACGATCCAAAGTGAGTGATGAATCGAAAGATAATGAGCGAGATAAAGGAAATGAAAAAGAATATCAATTTAGAGAGAGACAAAGAAGAAAAGGCTCAAATACCAGATTTATACCAGAAAAGATAAGTTCAAAGCCCATGCCAAGACCAATACCAGGACCAAAGGTTGATAAACGTCCTCATGCTGATGATAAGGCTACAGCGAGAGCAGCAAGGTTTGAAAGTCAACAGAAAGAGATTAATCGCCAGAAAGTATACGGATACGTGAGTCGAGGCGAAGATTCCCGTTTACAAAAAAGTCAGAAGGAAAGAGAAGAGTATTTTCAAAGCATTCTTCTTCAGTTCATAACATATTGTGGATCCAATTCCAAGTCTGTTCTCAATCAGAATATCGAAGCATATATCAAGAGTTCTGATATTAGCGAGTTGCAAAAGGGTACCACGACACACCTGCTGGACCTAGACTCCATTCTCGGGTCACTCCGCAAACTAAGAGAAGCATTGCTTCATGCCCCTCCAGACAATTTCACGAAGAAAGTCTACTTGTTCTCCATCAGAGTAGCATCATCAATTGGGCGGTACCAGACGTATGTTCCCAGTATCATTTATCTATTGGAACTGAAGGTATTACATGAATCCGAAATTGAGGAGCTTTCGACCCTATTAATACTACATGTATCTCACTTCAATAACGATAATCCGAGGGCGTTGAATTATTACTTCAAATACTTGCCTGGAACTAAGACGTTTCTGATTCTAAAGTGTTGGATACACAAGGATTACTATGGGTGGATCAAGATCTACAATACTGAAACCGACAATTCAAGGTCCAGATTGATGAGATTTGGACTACCTACGATACTTCGAGCTTTGATTACTGCAGTGGAGTCTTCATACTTCAATTACGACTGGATTCACTTCTCAGAAATACTTCCCAATGGAATTACTTGGGATATTTTGGTGAATGAATACGAGATCAAGTGGAAGAAAGACGGGACAAATATGATAATCAAAGAGAGAAAGCGGGTGAGCTAGCCCCAGAGAAGTTATACCAACCAAGCAGAGAGGGGTGCTAGGGGGTCAATGAAACATGATTAAATGAGTATATAGAGAATAAGCATCAAGTTGATAGATAAAATAGAGAGATTGATTGAATTTCGGACACTCTCTTCGCACAACAAAGGTTGTGCTGTTAGTATCTAAAAATGTGTATGAACTCGTGATAAATTTCATTTCCATTATCTAATCTCTTTTATCATACCTCACATTAGCCACCCATAAAACACTTTTCGTAGTGTAAAATCTGGTGAGGAAATACAAAAAACCATCCAGTTACTTCAAGAACAATTCTCCAATAATAACAGAGCACAATACATTTGTTATCCTCTCACGATACTACTACTCATATCATCATAACATTGGAATCAAGACCGTCAATTTGACTCTTTTTCAAGCAATTTACATCATATAATCACGAGCCTCTTCAATCATCAAATGGAAAAACTACCCGACCTAATCAAGATTGACGATGTCACTTCGGGGAAGATAGATCCCAACTTGATATACAATGAATTGGACAGGCTAAAGCTCGAAATAAACATCCTACGGAATGACATGGCATTGTTCATCAAAGCATTGGCCACCATTCCTCCAAATCAGAACCAACAAGAATACTACCGAGTGGTTGTGCTGAGATTGAAGACGGTTCAAAGCAGTATAAAAGAGTACTGTGCCCAGTACAATAAGCTATTACCCATCATCAACCTTGCACAGATCAAATTGGGACATGAGGTGGAGATAATACCTCAAAATCAAAGCCAAAACCAGAGCCACAATCAGAATCAGAATCAAAATCAGAACCAAACAGTTGGCACAATAGCTGCTACCAAGGCGAACTTAGCAAAGACAAAGAGAAGCAATTCAAATGGCAAGATAAATCATGCTGCATCAAAGTGAAGCAAATGTGAAGAAATGATGATACAATTAGAGACCAGTCTTTTGAGGGTACCAAGTAAGTTGGTTCCGAACTTTAAAACTTAATGAGATTCCAGGGCCCTTGTCATAATATACATAGGAGTTATCTAAGCATGACTTCATTAGTAGAGCCCAAAATTTTCGAACTTGTGCCTATATATCTATACAATATGAATAAAGAGCTTAATAATACAATAAGAGACTTATTGATACATTGAAAATATACAATACCTTGTACCATATCACTCCCCATGCCAACAAGTACTAGCCTCTCTGCCCAATTTCAATTATCTTCTTTTATCATCTGTACTCCTTAGTCAATCTTGTCATGGTACTCCGCAGTACCTTTCAATTGTAAATTTCCACTATCTTGACTGCGAATACCCCACGAACCAGTTCGGTTGGTCTTCCACCCCAAAAGCCAGGGACTTTCGAGCAATCTTCAATTCTGGGCCCAGAATCGAGGGTATTACGCATCACCTACGGAATCCCATACGATGGTTAAGAATGACTATCATCAGCTGGTCTAGAAGGTCTGGGGTTACCCTGAACTGACTCACTTTTTCAGATTGGTATATAATGTCGAAGCAAGAAGAGATTGCGAATGAAAAATAGATTCGAAATATCAACACTTTATCGAAACTCCTAGTATATCTGATACAAACAAAGCATATAAGTAACAGATTTCATTACTGTTTCGTACTACTATAAACAAACTAAATTATCATATCGGGAAAAGGAGAATATTGTACTGAAAAATTATGTCTGTCTCTTTGAAAGAAACGTTTGCCAGATGCAAAAAAGAAGGTCGTAATGCCTTGGTAAACTTCATTACCGCAGGTTACCCAACTATTGAAGATACCTTACCAATCCTCAGAGGAATGCAAGATGCCGGTGTGGATATCATCGAATTAGGTATTCCTTTCTCCGACCCTATTGCTGATGGTCCTACCATCCAAGTGGCTAATAACGTTGCCTTGGACAATGGTATCACCGTAGTCAAATGCTTGGAATTGGTCACTGAAGCTAGGGCCACCGGTATCACTGTGCCCATTATTTTGATGGGTTACTATAATCCTATCATGAAGTATGGAGAAGCCAAGATGATCGAAGACTCCGCCAAGGCTGGTGCCAATGGTTTCATTGTCGTCGACTTACCACCTGAAGAAGCCGTCAAATTCAGATCCACATGTACCAAATATGGTTTGTCATATGTTCCTTTGGTTGCTCCGGCCACCACCGACGAAAGATTGAAGGTTTTGGCCGAAATCGCCGATTCTTTCATCTATGTTGTCTCTAGAATGGGTACCACTGGTGCTTTGACTGAAGTATCCACCGGTATTGCTGAATTATGTGCTAGAGTTAGAAAATTCTCGGGTGATATTCCTTTAGCCGTTGGTTTTGGGGTTTCCACTAGAGAACATTTCTTGACTGTCGGTGAAGCCGCTGATGGTGTGGTTATAGGTTCCAAAATCATCACTATCGTTGGAGAATCTAAGGCCGGAGAAAGAGGTACCACCGCCTACAATTATGTTAGATCTATCTTGGGTAAAGACTACGCTGGTCTTGCTCCAACGTCTTTCATCAGATCAGAAATTTCTAACGAAACAAGCGCTTCCAGACCAGTTTTGGAAGAAGTCCACAAATATAACCCAAAGTTCGGTGACTTTGGAGGACAATATGTTCCTGAAGCCTTACATGCTTGCTTAGCTGAATTAGAACACGGTTTCGAAAGTGCTGTTGCCGATGAAGGATTCTGGGAGGAGTTTAGATCCTTATACTCTTACATCGGAAGACCTTCATCTTTCCACAAGGCCGAAAGATTGTCCGAATACGCCGGTGGAGCCCAAATCTGGTTAAAGAGAGAAGATTTGAACCACACTGGTTCCCACAAGATCAATAATGCGTTGGCCCAAGTATTGATTGCCAAGAGACTCGGAAAGAAAAAGATTATTGCAGAAACTGGTGCTGGTCAACACGGTGTTGCAACTGCTACCGCTTGTGCCAAATTTGGATTGGAATGTACCGTGTTCATGGGTGCTGAGGATGTTAGACGTCAAGCTCTAAATGTGTTCAGAATGAGAATTTTGGGTGCCAAGGTTGTCGCCGTCACCAATGGTACCCAAACCTTGAGAGATGCCACCTCTGAAGCATTCAGATTCTGGGTCTCAAACTTGGAATCGACTCATTACGTTGTTGGCTCTGCTATCGGTCCTCACCCTTACCCAACCTTAGTAAGAACTTTTCAAAGTGTTATTGGTCAAGAAGCCAAGCAACAATTCAAAGAATTGAATGGTGGTAAGTTACCAAATGCTATCGTCGCTTGCGTTGGTGGTGGATCCAATTCTACCGGTTTGTTCTCTCCATTCGAGAACGACACCGAAGTTCAGATGTTGGGAGTTGAAGCTGGTGGTGATGGTTTGGACACCGCACGTCACTCTGCTACTTTGACTGCTGGTATACCTGGTGTCTTCCATGGTGTCAAAACTTATGTCTTGCAAGACAGTGATGGCCAAGTACATGATACTCACTCTGTATCTGCTGGTTTGGATTACCCAGGTGTTGGTCCTGAATTAGCCTTTTGGAAGAGTACTGGTAGAGCACAATTTGTTGCTGCCACTGATGCCCAAGCCTTGGAAGGTTTCAGATTGTTGTCCCAATTAGAAGGTATAATTCCTGCTTTGGAGTCTTCTCATGCTATTTATGGTGGTGTTCAACTTGCCAAGACTTTACCTAAAGATCAGCATATCATCATCAATGTATCTGGTAGAGGTGACAAGGATGTTCAGAGTGTTGCTGAAATCTTACCAAAATTGGGGGATTCTATTGGCTGGGATTTGAGATTCGAAGCTGACCCAACCAAATGATTTCAAAAGTATTTACTGTATCAACCTATAAAATAACAAATAAAAATAGATACCATCATTTGATTTATTGAACGTAAGTCTGAATAATCTAAATATTTGATGGCATACCCATCATCAAAATCACCGTAGATGTCCAGCCCAAGAAGTTCTTTGCTCTTTGGGCGTTTCCAGTCTCATCATTGTATTGCTCCCAAACGTATCCCGTTTTCTTCCATTCATTGTATATGTTGCTAACCAAATTTATTCTCAATTTCTCATAGGTAGTAGAAATTTTTTCTTGAAGTTCGGCTGAAGCGTACAGTCTAGAAGATTCCCTATAATGCTTTAAACTATCCAAGACCAAGTAGTTGATGTTGATCCAGATCGGAGATCTCCAATAATCTTCTCCAGTCTTGTAATACTCATCGCTTTTGGACAACGATCTTATACCAAAATCAGTCCATAATTCCTCCGGGTCCGATATCAAATCAACAATGCTTTCAATTCTATCAACGCTCTTGTCTGGGATTAACCTCGTTAAAAATGGGAATAATGAAATATATCCCTTGCGACAAAAAAATATATTTTCATCATCATCATTGACAGATATGTCACAATAAGTCTTGTGTTCTACTGACCAATGTAACTTATCTAAATTCTCAATAATATCCTCTTCGGTCTTTTGATACATTTCGAAATCATCAGTATATCCAGAAACTTGTGCGATTAACTTCATAGATCTAGTCATAACACCAACCCAAGATAATAAGTCCACGTTCAATTCTGCAACATCCGCAGGGAGCACTCTGGGGTAGTCATCGAGACCACTAGCAAGCGAGTGGGTCAAAGTACGACCCCTCCACCTATAGCCCTCATTAGTGTCTCCTCTATCAAATTCTTCAATGTATCCTTGCTGAGATTTACGGAAATTTTGATAATATGCCTTCAATTTAGGGTACACTTCTTTAGTATATTCGGCCAATAATTGGGGATTAGAAATCACCACCAGTCCCAAATCATTATCAGTAATCGAATTGTCATCCACATTTACTGGCACATTGATATCGCCTAATGGAGTCTTGTTTTGAACATGCTCCAACAAAAATGTGAAAGCAAGCATCAATGTTGGTGGATTCACTATTTCAGGACTTTGAGTTATAAATTGGTCGGGCACTCTATTTCTCTGTTCGGGCCCCAAAATTTGTTCTCGGGCAATCCACCCGTTTTCATCAATAAGATTGAACCATGATTTCATGATATCCAACACCAAATCTGAATCGTATTCTAAGATTGGAAGCAAATGAAAACCTTCGTCCCACAAAAATCCACGTGGAAAGAAAGGCCTCGAAGGAACCAATGTAAACAATTCATGTGGACCCTCTAAGGTTCCGACCAATTCGTATGATTCAAAGGAATCCTCGTCAAATTCTGTCTCTCTATCTACCTGTTGATCTCCATAAGAGTATGAGAGTCCACCAAGCAATCCCGATATTATTTCTTTAGCAAACTTTTCGTACTTCTTAGAGTCATCGAAAGGTTTGTTCAAGGGGAAAAACTCTTTGAATTTTGCATCGAACTTTGCTAAACCAGTCTTGATCTTGGAATTGATATTTTCGAACGTGATCAACTCTGCCTCGGGGGTCTCAGCATTCTTATAGATAATATCGAACTCAGCTTCACCTTGATAGAACTTTTGGACGAAATGTAAATTGCCTTCAAAATTTTGCAAGTTTCTAAGGATATAAGCTTGCTCAGCTGGAAATTGTTCGATAGCTTCGTATTTGGCAACAAGATCTTGAAGAGACTCCTGCAAAAGAGTCATAAATATGTCTCTAGCTTTCCATACATTATCATCGGGAACAACTAGTGAAAGATGATGAGTTCTTGATGGATTCAAACTCGAATCTATTATCTTGGATCTATTAGGGTGGTTATTTGATGTGGGTCCGTCATTGATTTCAATTTCGAATATGCCCAAATCCTCAGAAAATCCCTGTAATTTGACGGTACCTTCGTAACCATTTGGATCGATCGGATTCTCCAATCTCAAGCTTCCAGTTCTCTCCAGAAGCCCATTAATCTTTTTCTCTCCTTCAAGGCCAGAATACCAGATGAATGATATCTTGGTGTGTTCAAAGCCTCTATGAGGCTTGGATCTAATTTTGACCCCCCAGGACTTTCCATCATCACTCTTGATAAAATCAATAATAATCTTCACATGCAAGTCGGTGTCATCAATGACCTGTCTACCTCCATGTCTCGGGTCATAGTTGATCCAATTGGCCTTTTTCATATTGTCTCCTTGTTCGTAGAAATGTCTTAAATTGCCAACCGAGTTGTAGTCCTCAGCACTGAACCACATTAGACCAGAAAGCAACGATCTAGGCAATCTTGGACGGAGTCCAAAATACAAACTAGATCTGTATGGACCCCAAAGTAAAGAATCGCTGGAAACCTGCGAATAATGATTCGTCAAGCTGTCGTTTTGAATGGAGTTGAGAGTGTCTTGGAAAAGATCAAAAGGAACTTGTTCTGCCGAAATTGACATGCTGAATAGAGAAAGTCCAAGCACCCATGCTAAGACTATTCTTGCAAACATATTAATGGGATCTTGATATCCTTTTAGATGGTAATACCAGGCAATTGCACAACCTCACTTGTAAAGGAAGTTGAGTTTATCTCAAACACGGTTGCAACAAAGCGTTGATTGAAGGTACGCACTACTGATCTTTTGACCGAATTTTCGGTCACGTGAATTTATTGAAATTTTATAAAATTTTGGAACCAGAGGATCTTTAGAAGTTAGTACAATACTAGTAAAGACGATATAACCGAGCGAATGTGGCCCCATAAGAACGGGTTGGGGGTACGACTAAGTTATGGTGTGGAGGGAAATGGGACAGTGGAATTACAGCAAAAAGTACGGCGTCGAAGGCCCGAAATCAACCCATCACTACAATTTCCAAGACGAGATGACGAAGGACCTCATCTACAGATCATTAAAGGGTCCGATTTGGAGCTCCAAAAAAGCCAAATATCAAGATCCGATCCCATATCTAACTCACTCTATGGATTCGAGAAAGCATACTCCAAATCCTCAGTCTCCAGCGTATACGTCCCAAGTGATATCTTGAACTCATACGCGATAGAGTCCCAGACCCTTACATCTAATATTGCATATGATCCTACCTATGGATCTCTTTTCACACTCTTCGAGATTCGATCAAGATACTCTCCCATTCCGGATAGGGCTGCCGCTTATGTGAGCGGGAAACTCGGAAACATTCTAAGCATATCATTACTCCAACATCAAGTATCAGAACTCCATCAAATCCAAGATGATGCGTCGATGATACCAGCAAGTTTTAATTCCAAAGTACTACTCCCACAATTATCAAAACCTTTGCAGATTGCACTTTCTGAGCCTATAAAACAAATCGAGATTAGTCCTATTCTATCGAATTATAACTCATCCACGATGCTCATAAGAACCAATGAAAAGATACTCATTCTCAAATGCTTCAGAGTATCTGAATCAACAACACAATCGAACATATCAAAGATGAAAATCGACGTAATGGCTGAGATCAGCAGCATAAGCCTCAAAGGATTTGATTTTGCAGATGTAAAATTCAATCACTGGGATTTTTCCGTTGTTGTAGCCGTTGATATTAAAGGGAACTTTGGAATGTGGAAATTTTCACGGAAAAGTAAAGATTTTGTTCTGAGAGTCATTCCACCTGTAGATTCATGTGATCCAACGGTGCATGAAGCATCTGAATTATCCAATTGGAAAAGAATCTCGTGGTCTTACGATTCCGATGTCATCTTGATACTTTCCCGTTCATCCATTACACAGTTTACATTGGGGACCACTTGGACAAGCCAAAAGTTGGTCACTTCTAATACATGGTCGAGAATTCTAGACTTTCTCAAAGTGAAGAACCGTGCTTTCATGCTTACGTCAAAGGAATTGATCTGTTTTAATTTGAAGAACTCCATGGAGCGCTTGATCTCGTGGAAACATTATCTTGATGATTCGGATCCATCATTGCAACTACAGGTCAGTGAAGTAGAACAGGATGTGATAATTTGTATGATATATTCACGGCTAAATCCATTGATTTTCGTTTACACGTTTGGTTTTAAAGACAATGAGCCAAAAAGCTTGCGAGACCCGTACTTCATAAAAAAATCGTCAAAGTCCGAACTCCAACAAGTCCTCTTGGTTGAATTGACAAACAAACTATTCTTCCCCAATCCGGAACTACAAAAATTTGACGAAAGCGATAGCTCAAAAAATCAGTTACGAAAGTTTGGTTTATTCGAGTTATCTTCAGATCTATCATTATCGTTCATCTCGTTCACCAATACTCCAGGATTGAAAATCGGTACAACTAAATCAATAGAAATTGGGGGTCTTCAAAAAATAGTTATGCCAATACTAAGGGTGAATGGTTTGAATATCTCTAAAAATCAAGCTCAAAAGTTGAAGAAGTTTAGAGAAATCCCAAATAATCTAAGCGACGATGCTCAGATTGAAGCGATTCAGCAATACGCATTTTCTTTGGGACAGGGTGCATTTAAATTCAACTTGGAGGCAGATGGTGGACAAATAGCTTCTTACTTGTCACTACTTGATCTTTCAAAGGACATTCCGCAGTTTGTTTCTGACGTATCCGAAATAGATTTAATGATCGAACAACTCACTGGGTTCTACGAACAGAAAGAAATCTTTCTTTCGAGTTTAGTTGACAGTGTCTTCTTAAAGAAGTCCAAATTCAGGGAAATTGAAAAATCGGAAAGCAATACAAATGTTAAAACTATCGAAGACTTGAAAAATGATCTTAAATCAGTGTTTTTCCTGAGAAAATGCATGAGGAATCTAAATGGATTAGGTGTGCTTCAGAAAGTAACAATTTTGCTTGGTGCATCTTTAATTAAAGCGAGGACTGAAGGTTTGTCTCAATTACTCCAACAAAACTATGAGAACAGTCTCCAAGACTCATCAATCAAAGTAAAGGCGCTATTGGACGATTGGAACGCGGATATTAGCGAAGTTGCAGCCAATAGCGAACAGAATTATTCGCAATACACCATTCCTGACATATACTCATCTTTACCAACAATCAAACTATCCCAGAGAAAGAAACCATTACCGACAAGTCAACTTCGTAAAAAGGTTCTAACGCAAAATTCTCAGATCGTTCCAACTCAGGACACCGTAGTGATCTCGAAATCACAACTTCGTGAGTCACACAATACTAACAATGTCTCGACACTAGTTTCGTCACAAGAAATTCCCCAAACTCTATCATCAGACCATATCCGGTCTTCACAATTAAGTCCTTCATCTTCCGTACCAGGATCTCAAATTACTCCATCTTCCGTACCAGGATCTCAAATAATACCATCTTCGAACGTAGGGTCTCAAAAACGGTTTGCTTCATCACAATTCGCAAGTCAATCCAAGCCCAAGAAGAAGAAAAAGAAGGGTGGTTTTGCATAGATTTCATAATCTCTTTTGTAATATAGTGTATACTAGGATTAATATTTATCAATATTGACATCATATTTCGTCAATTTCCTTTTTGTCTCTTATCTTTGCTGTATCAAGATAATGCTGATTTTGTCTCATTATTGATATTCTTGATCTCGTGTGCTAATGATTCTGGGTCTACTCCGAGATCCAATAACTTCACACACAATTGGATCGTCGAATCGTCTATTTCAGTGATATTGATGAGTTTCGCAAGTTCTATCACGAGATTGTTCGCATTGTCGGCGTAGTACGGCATTTTGTTGTGCACGCTATTGATCAGACCTTATTTTCCATCCTTAGTAGCTCATTAAGCTTGTTATTATTATCTGTTGGTGTTCTACTATTCGTCGTGTCCTGTATATAATTGTTTTGGTTATGTGCAAGACGCTATCAATGTTAGTCGTTTACCTATTCCAGCAACTTGATTACTATCCTTGATTAATGCTGCAAAATACTAACATTTGAATAGCAGTATACAACTACGCATTGGGTGTATCGAGATTTGTATCCGCCTTTACTAGACTTTTGACCAGCGCAACATCGCGATATTGACCCTTCAAGCAGTTTACTGAACCAGAGCCTAAAATCTCCTTCTTGAACCGTGGTAACTTTGGTCGCAGATACTTTGGTTTCTGAGTATGTCTCGAGAATGTTCAATGAAAACAATCAAGTTATGGCGTCGATACACTGGGTTTGGGATGGTGTTTCTTTCTATTTGTCTAGACCGGAATTGTTCTCAATATGCTCGAAATCACGTGCCCGCCGGATTTCAAGATAGCTCTAATAACTTTGATGAGTACCTAAATTTGGGTGCAACTAACACCATTCAATGTTCCTTGTATCCTTTGAAGAATGGCATTTCTCCGGTTGATTTTCAGGCGCGAGATACTGTCTATCAGGCTGAATTACTTCGCACACATAGTGCAGAATGTAAGGCGTCATTACCTGCAAAACTTGCCTGAAAAACTCAAGATTGCATACTTTGGTACTGACCAATTCAGCGTCAGTTCTCTTGATAAGTTGTTGAAATATAAAAAGGCACATCCGGATGTGATAGAGTCAGTTCATGTAATAACCAGAAGTGCTAAGCCTCGAGGAAGGAAAAGCAAGACTTTCATAGACCTCGAAACAGCAAAATATTGCCAGTCTATTGGGCATGAAAATTGTTCAAGAGCAGATTCACCAGCTCAAATATCTAAAATACTTCATGAACACCAATTTGATCTCACGATTGCTGTGGCCTATGGGGTCTTGATTCCTGCGGAATTTATCAACAGCTGTATCTATGGAGGATTGAATGTCCATCCTTCGCTTTTACCGAGGCATTCAGGTTCATCTCCCATACAGTATGCGTTGATGAATAATGATCAGTATACTGGATGCACAATCCAAACGTTACACCCCACAAAGTTTGATCGTGGGGATATACTATTGCAATCAGGCGAGATTCCAATAAAAGAAGGTGATAACTACGATATTTTGGAGAAACAATTGGGCGAACTTGGTGGTGAAATGTTGACTCAAGTCATAGATCAAAGGCTATTTCTTCAAACCGATAGAACTCCGATAATCGATAGTAAATACAAGTTCAGTATGGCTTCCAAGATTCCATCCTCAATGTCAGAAATAAGATGGAGCCAACATACCTCTAAAGAGATTATCTGCTTACAAGCAGCATTGGGTAAGTTATACTCTTACAAAGATGTAGATCTCAAGAGGAAGAAGGATGTGCTAAGAGAATTACAGAAGGTTGATTTCTTTGACCTTTCTCTAGTTCTGGAACACGAATTAAGTGGTGAGGTCAAACAAAGATTGATCAAACCTGGTCAATTCCAATTGGACATGAAATCTAAATCAATGCCGAAACTTATCATAAAAACACTGGATGGCTTTATTTCGGTTGCGAAGCTAAAGTTTCAATGTTGTAATGAAGAAACTCCTACTGATTTTATGAGGTTTTTGAAAAAGAGAGCCGGTGATACTCCCCAAGAATTTTTGCAAAAACTTTAAAAAATTTGTAAAATTTGAAAATATGTAAGAAGTCTGATTAAATGAAAACAGAAGAAAGCCATACTAGTTAATACATAAGTGTATAATAATGTGAAAATTTGCGAACAATATATGTAAAATATGCTAAAGTATAACCTGACAATGTTTGTTGAATTCATCAACAGCAATTGCAATCCGGTTGTACAAAAAATTCCTGTTACTCTTCTCAGGGATTGGCAAGAATGGCCCTACCTTTTTCTTTAAGCCAATGCTGATTCCTGTTGGTTCAACGGATATTGATTTGATTTGATCGAGCCTAATGACCCACTTCGAAGTCAAGGCGTTTGTTTCAAACAAGATAATCATTTTGTAGGTGACCAATACGGCTTTCTCAGATCCAGATAAAAGTAAATGGGCTAAGTATTTCTCTTGGAAAAACACTCCTCCATCCACGGCATTGAGCCAAAATTGACCCTGCGCCTCTCTTTGTGAAAATGGTTTAATAACGCTATCATGCGAAATGTATCTAGGTAGTCTGACCTTGTCAAGACCTTCGGCATCAAAAACCGTAGTAGTATTTCTTATACCTTCACTGACATTAGATGCCAAGTCAAAAAACCCGATTGCTGTTTTTGTTGGCAAACCAACCATCCCCTTACCAAGACCCTTAAAAAATCCAGCCGCACCCCCTGTAGAAGCACCTTCAATCGGAGCAGACGCTATTCCAGTCACACCAGACGAAATTGATTCATAAAATGAACTGGCACCAGATGCCATGCCATACAAAGCATGTTTAGGTTTGTTACGACGTTGATTCAAACGACGACGCTCCTGAAATTCCTTGTCTAATGTAACAACTGACAAACCTTTGGCCAACGATCCCGTAACCTTTGCAATCGAGTCAGAGAATCCAAAAATAGACTTTTTCAAGAAACTTAATCCACCCTTGGCAATACCGATCCCTAATTCTTGTGGACGGTCATTGATCACGAATCCCTGGTAGGGTTCATAGAATATGTCAAGGACACCAGATGATAAATGATTAAACAATCCCACAGGATTACCCAAGAAGTCGGCAGATCCAAGAATCTTATGAACTTGATAGAAGAAAGATTGACCATAGTGAGTTTGAACAGATTCTATCAAAAGTGGTATAGGCACTCTAATATTCTCAATAAACAAAGCATTAAGCTTGATCGGAGCATCATTAATGTTTCCAATTGCCATAGTAAGGACGTTGAAGAAGAACATCATAGTATTTTGAGAAGCTGCTTTATCATCAACGTTAACCCTCTCGGTTCTAACAAAAGACAAATTAAGAAGTGCTGGTTGCAAATGAAGTGCTTCAAAGTACACATCACTGCTATCTGACAAAGTCTCCGGTTTTGGCAACTCAAGGTTGTCATCACAAAGCTTGTCAATGTGTTCTTTATTCCAGCTAGCACCAGGAAATTTCGTGAAGTCGAAAAGTGCAAATAAGAAGTCTTCATCAATTTCAATCGTCATTTCTTGCAAAAGAATTGTTGCGTATTTAATGAAAATAACTCCGTGAGAGTTGTCCTTAACTTTGCAAATAGATCCTGAAAATGATGGATGATTGTTCATTTCTTTACCAGATTTTGGAATCACACTTGGGTACAAAATGATAGGGAATATACCTCCATATAGCTGATTGTCAATTTGAGTCCACTTTAATTTAACACTTAAATTCTGATACAAATCAGATTCATTATACCTCACCTCTAATCCTCTTAAAGTGACGTAACAAAGTTCTTGAGACCTAGTATTTATCAAAGAAATACCGAATCCTTCAAACTTGGCCACTATCTTAGTATGGTAGTTTTCATCGTTTTCTGTTGCTTCAAATGTTTGAGAAACGTTAGTAGTCGAGCCCGAACCAGACTTATTTCCTTGAACCTTATACAAACTGAGAGAAGGATCATAATTCGTGATGATTAGTGATTGTGTGGGTCCATCCGCAACAACATTAAGATCCACAATTTTCTGCTCCGAATTTTGGACTGGGGGCAATCTGAAAGGTTTCAAATTTCCAATTTCCGCTAAATTCACGGCTCTTTCTCGTCCATGTGATCTAATTACCAATTCTTTTATAATAGCATTTGGATAGTCATAAGCATAGGGCATGACACTCTTGGGAGGAATTTTATAATAAATTGGTTTGTACTGCGTGTCATTCTTGACTTGCTCACCGTTTTCATTAACATTCGGATCATTCTGGTATATATAGAACTCAGAATCACTGAAGTTTCTAATGGAAAATGGCCAGTGATTATTGGCGTTCGCAATCTGAATGAAAATTGTAGCACCTTCAATCAAAATGTTAACTTTGAGTAATACTTGTCCAACATTTTCTTTGTACACCTTCAAGAAGACTTGGCCCACATCATCCAAGGTGAATGGAGAAGACCAAGTAGTTGATGAATGTGCAAATTTCAACAAAAGACTCTTTTGATTAATGCGGCGGAGCCCAAATAAAGGTATGTGCTCTTGTGCTCCAACATTGACTTGATTTGTTGAACCATTTTCAACTATTTGAATGACCTCATCTAACGTGTTGTGCACAATGTAACGAGGAGAAATGGTTATGACCTTTGATATTAAGTATTTTCCTTCTCCCTCCAGAACTTCAATCCCAAAATTGTTCTCCTTTTGTTTACCACTTATCTGAGCCGTGACTGCACTAGCCTGCCCGAGAGCATCTAAGCTTAGAGGGGGAGTCCAAGAAGAATCTTCTGATTTCAATAATGCCCTATTCTTTCTATCGTCGTCTCTGTCGAATGAGAACATTGATGGGGTTATTGGCTTGTAAGAGCTCCTTCCCTTGGAATGTAACTGATTTCCTTTCTCGCTGAGTACAATATCTTTTCCAGTTCTGTTAAGGATGACATATGGGGAATAGATGGTCACTTTCAAACTTGTACTATCAGAATTTTTCCTTGGATAATGAATTTTGAGTTTCAATAATTGACCGTTATCGTGTCTTAGAGTAATAGTTTTCTCCCGTTTGAAGTCGCTTCCAACTGGAGCATTTATTATGGCAAATTCTGATTTGGAAAAACCACAGTCCTTCGGTTCAACACTCAAAAGTAATAAATTCGTTAAGCTCACCACATGCACGTAGCTCTTGACTCCTTTTGGAATGGTTCCATTCCAATCTCTTTTGATATTCTTGTCATAAAGTCTATAATCAAAATCATATGGTAATAAATTTTCAATTTCAACTGGAGCCGATATAATCAAAGTCATATGGGGATATATTTTAGCAAGGGGCTCTTCATTATTAAATTGGGCTTCAGTTTGGAAATAATAAGCAGACGAGTCTTCGTCCAGAAGAACAGGACACTGCAATGCCTTCCCACTATCAAGAAGCTCTTTCCAATGTATAGATTCACTTGACCAATCATACTCAGTGCTTACCAAGGGCTTTATTTTTATTCTCCCGGAAAACACAACATCAATTGGTAATGCGTTCGAAGTCTTCGAATCAACCGTAAAATAGTTATCATTGTCGGATGATTCCCCATCCTTAACAAAACTGATACCTATTGCCACGTCCGCATCATTTTGAACTCTAATCGTGGATCTTAACCAAATAGTCTTAACATTGTCATCGCCGAGAACAATCTCACAAGAGAGCCTATTATGTACACCATTAATTGGAGGATACAACATAAATAGCTCCTCACCCTCACTTGTGGCTGAAATCTGCAGGATCTCCTCGTATGGAGAGTCAACCAAGTTCACCCCAAGAATTCCCACATTATTATTTGTATCAAGATTCTGACGAATTTGTCTCCAGTCTTCAAAAGACCAAGGAATTCTGTCATAAGATTTAATGGTCTGCCTATTCAGCTTATTTTCTCGGTCAAAATCCGCCCATACTTCAATATCGAATCCAGTTTCATTCACGATAACATACGGATTATCCTGATCTCTGGGTTTCAATTTTTCGTCTGCCGTGATTAAACTGGATATTTGAGATAGCAAAGCAATTGATCTTGATGTCACTGTGATTTCCGCCAATTTTCTAGATACAACGTCAACAATAAGACTAGGTTTGGGTCCCAATGTTTTCGAAACATAGACTGCTATTGGCCAAGGCTCAATCAATGGTTCCCAAGTAGATTTGGAGTAATTGTAAATATTGACATATTGTTCAATGTGTGTTTCTGCACTCAAATCAGTAGACCAGTTTATCGCTCTAATCTCGAAAGGTTTAATATTCATGTCAAGAACTGGAAGTTCATGGACATCACCAATAAGGACAAATCTCAATCCCCCAATACTTGCACCGAACTCCTCGCCTTTAATTATTACCTTCCCCTCTTCGGAATCATACTTCTTTCCAGAATTCACAGAAAGTTCTGTCAAGATACTAGGAGCGTATTGAGATAACCTTTTCTTGAAGTCCTCCGAAAAATTAAAGTCACTTTCCAGATTCGCAGTGGATCCTTTACCTTGAGCCTCATTATACAACAATGTGGCTTTGTTGAAAATACTCAAAGCAAATTGTATATCTCTCAAAGAAACTCTAATGAGAATAGGGTCGATGGAAGCTTGAATATTGCTGAGAAATGCAGAACCCGCGCTGCCTCTAGAGTCATGGGCAAATGAAACAGAGAAATCGTCGATGATTCTATATTGGTGACTATCAAGCGTACCCATATTTGAAATAAACATTCCGATGTTATTTGCAGCCAAGCTTATCACATTTTGACTGGTTATCAATAATTGTTCAACTTTAAAGACGACTGCTACGGTATCCTCATTAGATGAATCTTCTAAAAGGATAACCGAAGGCTCTTTTATGTTGACAGTGTAATTTATGAGAGTCTGCTCTTCCGGAGATTCACTCTGTTCGTTGCTTTTTAGTGATCGGGAGGTACCTTCTTCGGTCTTTTCACTCCCATTTTTTTTGTTGGTTACACTTGCATCTTTGATGGATTCGTCAACAGTCTCTTCATCATCTTCATCGTCATATTCCACTATTGGCCTTTCCTGTTCCAAGGCTTTGTCGAAAAAAGACTGCAATTCGAAAACATAGTCAAGCGCTAAAATGGTCTTCGGAGTATCAACTGTTAAAAAAATTGTTACATTTCTCTTTTCAACAGTGCCAGACGAGCTTGCAGTGAGAACAAACTGCTCATTGTCACTATCAATCAGTGGAATTAGTTCCTTAAATTTACTGCTGGTACCCTCTCTAATGTCTTTTACAACAAAAGACTTGACTTTCAAATTTGCATCAAAAAGGCCGATCTGTGTCATATCAAAATCGAGATTGAAATTGTTCAAAGAGAAAGAAGCTAATTTATTGGCCTCAAATGAATCAACACCAGAAGTCTTATTATAAATTGTCAACGAAATACGCGGAACTTCAAAGATGAGTTCAACGGTCTTATGATCATCGGGAATAATATTAACATCTGAGGCTTTTTCTTTCTCGATTAGATCATTATTCTTGGACGCTCCTTGAATCATATCCGTATTGTGTTTAACGACCGCGTTTGCATTAACTGCATCCTCTTTGATATCTTCCAAATCGTCACCTTCAGACAAGTCGAACACTTGAGCCAACGAACCTGAAAGTTTTAGTATAAGCTTCAACTGCAATTCCGTCAAGTGTAAATCTATTTCTGGCATTTTACCCTTTACCGAAAAGGTAGGATTCCCAGCAACATATTCTTCTGAGTAATCGATATTGAATGACATATCTAATCCACCAACAATTTCAGATAATTGCTCCACTTCTTGAATGAAATTCAAATGTGATAATAAGCTAATATTTCTAACACCTGCAGCAATAATGTTTTTGTTCGGACCACCAGACTTACTCGTAGTGAAATTGTTTGACGCATAGAGCTCACCCAAGTGAGCAGTTATGGTGTCGAATTTATTGTCATAGCCATCAACCAACTTTGGGAACACAATTGTAGGTCCCATAACGAGTATATCGAATTTGATATTATTTGCATTGTCGATTTGATTTGCCTGGTTAATAGCGGCATCTCTTGCTCTATCGTAAACTGCTTTCATTTTGAGGAATTGACTCGAGTACTCGATGATTCTATTGAAAGAACTCTCAATGAAGTTCACAGATAATGAACCTGTCTTAAACTCAATTAAAGAATCGTATGGGTTTGAGTTCGTTTGAGCGTCAAAAGTTTTATACTTGAACTCTGCTAAATTGTTCCCTTCAATGCTAATCAAATTTCTCAAAACAGAATCTCTCGAAGATCCTTGATTGATTTCATCATGTAGAGACAATGCGCCAAGGGTACCATTAATCTCTAATTCCTCGGGTACTAAAAATACGTTGATTTGAGCAGTACTTAATTCTAAGGTGGCAATCTTAAGTCCCTCTTCGTTGAGAACTAAGATGATACTATCAAGATTGACATCAACGTTGATTCTTTGAGGTGACTTTTCTTCATCGTCAGCATCGTTATGCTTCAATTCATCTGCAGGTGTTGCTTCAGCATTAGGATCATTAAAGGTATTCAAGATGAAGTTCAAAATACTCAAGTAAGATTTTCTAGACACAACAACTTTAACAGTGGCAATGTCGACCTTGATGTCCTGATCAAATACTTCAATTTCTGTACCATTGAAGTCGACAATACGTTGGTTTCTTTGATAGTCTACCTTGAACACCTTCTTCTTGTTAACATTATGGTTATCACCAAAGTAGTTGGAGGTGATCAATTTTTCAAACTCTGGAACCCCTGTGCTCTCAATATGATCAATTAGATGAATGTCCTCCAAAAGCAAATCAAGATGTAAGTCATTAAGGGTTTTGAAAAATCTTAATTCTAAGGTTTCACCAACCAAGTCCACCAAGGGTTCTGCTTCCAAAGTGACACCATCAATGCATCTAGAAAGTGAGAGATTAACGAGGCCAACATCTAAATCAAATTCAAAAACGTGTTGATTTTGTGCTGCCTCCGAAACCTTGCTTAGTTTTTCTGAGAGCTTTTCCGAAGTCGAATTTGAAATTGAAGAATCATACGCGCTATCTTCAATTTCCTGAAGTTTTTCATCTGAAAATCCTCCGAAAGCATTGAACAAGCTGGAGTCATCCGAATCTATATTATCAAAATCAGGAATAGCAACATCGACCAATTGCATGATGGTTTTGTATTGGAAATCATTTAACGCAAGTTTGATCTCGGGGACTTCACCACTAATTTTGAACTTTGCCAAATTGAACGCATCTGGCAATATGGAAATTCCGAGCAATAATTTGATATTTAGTTTATCCAAAATCAAAGATGGTCTGCTTGAATTTTCATTATGTAATTGCTCCATGGTGCTCTTGATGTTTGGACCCACCAAGAATTGTGCATCTTGTAAATGGAGGTTGAACTTGTCATACATCAAAGTATTCAATTGCTTCCAATCCTCCCCACTATAACTTTCCTTTGCTTTAATTTCCTCAATCTTGGTTTTGTCTACCAAATCGCTTACGACACTAATATGACCAGCATCTACAATAGCGACTGGGGAATTGAAGTTGGACGGATCTAATGGAACGATGATCAACGGAGCTTGTAGATCTAACTTGACATTGATGGTCTTATGCTCTTCTAACGCGTATTGTAATCCGATCCTAGTTTGTTCTGTGATACCTTCCATAGTAGCTTCAGCTGCATTCATAATTGCACCAACAGTATCAAGATGGATTTTTGGAGGCTTGAAAAATCTGATAACTTCTTCGATGAATTTGGGGTTGTAGAAGATAGTAATAGACTTCAATTTTGCAAGCAACATTGAATCGGCAGTTTCGTTTAATGGATTCTGTTCAAATGCAACTTGAAAGAATGGATCATGATGCACGTCGTTCTCATCACTCTTATTTGAAGAACCAATCTGTTTAACGCTGACTATGTGCTTGTACAAGGTAGATCCTGTTCCATCTTCAACTCTGAACTCTTGCAATTGGAATTTGGACAAAAAGGAGTCTGGCCTTTGATAGAATTGAGTTGTACATCCCTCAAAAATAATTTCTGCCAAATTGGACAGATTCTTGTGCTTGATACTAAGTCCTCCCTTTTCCAAAGAGGCTTGCACTTCTAGCGTCACTCTATCTCTAGGTATATCAATAGAATTTAATAAATCTTGTTTTTCATCATAATCAATAGCATCATATAATGCTTTCCTCTGATCTTCGGATAACTGCAAATCAATATCATCCTTCTCTGACTCTTTATTCTCTGATTCTTTAGGTCCACCCCAAATATATGACATCCATCCCCCTTGCTTTCCTCCCGATTGTGCATCCTTTGATTTCGAGGTCAAGGCATGGTTGTTTTTTCTAACCTCGCTTCTTGCCAAAGACCTATAAAACTTAATATCCTCATAACTCAACTCGATTTCCAAAGATTCTAGTTCTTCCAATTGCTGAGCAGAAAGAGATGTACCGTTCAGCAATTTGGCCTTCCAAAGAGTAGTATAGGCTACTCGCTGGTCCCTTCTCTTCTCGAAATATGCCCAACTCCACTTGTAATTCTTTTCGTGAATTTCGTTGACAATTGACTTTGCTGTATAGCGAAACCATTCTTTTGGATCCTCTTTTACCGAGACCTTAGGTCTAAATTTTCTAAATCTATGCGTTTTAATGTACCAATGGAACTTTGAGGCAGTCCAAAGCAAATCGTGGTATTGTTGAGAATCCAATTCGAGGCCAAACTCTTTAAAAAACAATTCCGCTTTGATATGGGGGACCAGTTCTGTAGTACCAGCCTTATGCACTGTGATTTTACCATTACCAGAAACAGGCTTCAATAAAAATTGTAGATTTTGATCATTGGCATCATCAGTTATAATGGATTTTTTGAAAATTTTCAAGAGTGCTTTATGATCCTCTGTATAGATCGTCTTAGACTCTGTATTCATGTAACAACTCAAGTTTTTCAATGTTAATAATTTTTTAGTAAATTGTTGAGTAATTGAAATAAAACTCGGGATCCATGAATCATCAGTCGATACGGCAGATAACTCGTTCAAAGTTATACCCACTGAGTAAGGACTTTCGGTTAATGTTGCATCATCTTCATATCTGATATGAATATTCTTTATGGTAACTTGCAAGTTGTCAACTATCTTAGCAATCAATGACTCGGTGAATGTTTCATTCGAGTTTATATCATTCGAAATGGACTGGTTTTGAGTGGAGGCAGATTGGATAGTTTCTAAATCTTCCAATTTTTCTTTTTTTCTGTTCAATTCCCTTCTCTTCTCATCTTCCAAATCAAAATCTTCTAGTATAATAGGAGATGCTAAAAGATACACATCTTCAATTATAACCCTGACTGGTTTCGACTTCAAGTTGGACCACGGGATCTGAAGAGTCAATTCTCCCAAGTGGCCAAACTTCACATCAAGAGGGAGTTTGAATTGGTCTAGTGACTCCTTTTTCAATTGAAGATTAGTCAACTTGACATCACCACTCCAGATTCCGATATTCAATTGTTTCGGATCGAAGTTCTCTATGTAAGATCCCAAGAATCTGTTAAGGATGTTAGCCACTAATGACTCAAACATACTAGATCAATTTATGGATTAATTGACTGCTGCGATTGGGACAATTGAAATAAAATGAAGTATATAAATTGAATGGCAATGTACTTTTTAGTCCGCCATCATAATTAGCAATCTACTTGCATTTATAGTGTAACGACAATCCACGACAGTAGTGAAGACATTTTAGCACAAAAGACGACATTTATGACCTAACTCCAAGTTTCAAAGCCCTCGCCTAACCGTTGCCGCCCCATCAAACACCTAACATGTAAACCTAACTTACATGTTACGCCACTGCGGCGCGCTCCACAGGAATCTACTCCCTACGATAAGATAAAAAGAGGTAATCACTCACATTTACATTGTACTCATAAACCTTAGATTACTTATTCATTAAGAAGTCCCACCAATCATAGTATTAATAATCCCCCATCGGTTCGAGTACTTCTTCACCAGAGTTGAAGTCACGCGCCGTTTGGAATCATTAATTTCTACAAATATCAAGGGTTACTCATATTAAGTTTGTTGTAGGTTGCCTCACGAATTGTGAGTGGTTATATGACTCAACCGTACAATACATCCAGTCACATTTAATACATCTAAAGGTTTCAACGTTGTTGTCATAGACTACTCTGGTAGAGCTTGACTCCAATTTTGGGTACGGTTACTTTCCCAATAAACCTTTGCTTCCCTCTTGTTGTTGAAATCCTTAGTGACTACATCGCCACATCAAAACACTGTTGTTTGATCCATCAAAGTCTGGTACAAATAATAGCTTAAACTACACCAAGATAAAGGTATATGGATCTTGGTATTCGAAATTGTTTTTCGACTCTTCTATCTTCATTAAGTTTCCTTCCAACGATTAACAGAGATATACGTGCTTACTACTCACAAATCATAGATCAGAAGGAGTTGCACTTGATTGATACCAAAATCCTCGTATCCGGATATCCAAAGACACGCTATAAACTCTTCAAATTCACAGTTTAATCAAAATGTCCACATCCACAGTTTCAGCCCCCAAAAAGCAGGCTGATAACATCGGGGTTTACACGATAGGTCCAGAGATTGGAAGAGGTTCGTTTGCAACTGTTTACAAATGCATCAACAATAAAACACATACTTCTGTGGCTATCAAATCTGTTGTCAGATCTAAATTGAAGTCCAAGAAATTGGTGGAAAACTTGGAAATCGAGGTCTCGATTCTCAAAACGATGAAGCATCCACATATTGTGGGTTTACTCGACTACAATCAGACTGCCTCACATTTCCATTTGGTCATGGACTATTGCTCTATGGGTGACTTGTCATACTTTATTAGGCGGAGAACCCAATTGATGAAAACGCATCCTGTAATATCATCCTTATTGGAAAGATACCCATCGCACGAAGGTTCGCATGGTTTGAATGAGAAGATCGTTGTTCATTTTTTGAAACAGCTAGCTTCTGCGTTACAATTTTTAAGAGATAAGAGTTTAGTTCATAGGGATATCAAACCTCAGAATTTACTCCTTTGTCCACCTGTTCATTCCAAGATAGATTTCATTGACGGTAAATTTGTTGGTTTATGGGAATTGCCGATCTTGAAAGTTGCTGATTTTGGATTTGCAAGGTTTTTGCCATCCACATCGATGGCCGAAACTTTATGTGGATCACCTCTCTATATGGCACCAGAGATTTTACGTTATGAGAAATACAATGCTAAAGCTGACTTATGGTCTGTTGGTGCGGTTTTATATGAAATGACGGTTGGAAAGCCTCCATTTAAAGCAGGGAACCACATCGAATTATTGAAGAATATAGAAAAAGCTCACGATCGTATCAAATTTCCTTCAACTGCACAGGTTCCAGATGCCTTGAAGGATTTGATTCGGTCGTTGTTGAGGTACAATCCTACCGAAAGAGTTTCCTTTAATGAATTTTTCAACGATGCTTTGATAACTGAGGAATTGATAGGAAATGACAAGCCATTGGAAACCTCTGATATGGATGAGAATCTATTCATTAGTGAGTATATTTCACCTATCAAACCGGGCCAAAATTCCCAATTTATACAGCCAATCAAGAGCTTGTCCCCCAAAACAAAAAACCCGACAGAAAATGAGTATCAGCCAACATTGCCCCAATCACATAAAGAATTTGAAAAAGGTGCAACATATGTCCCTTCAGTTCCATTGACTTCCAAAGAAACAAGCAGGGATGAGGCAATAAAGCAAATCATACATCAAAGTAGTCCTGACCCGGAAAATTTAACTCATTCACTTTCAGCCCAGGGTGAACGGCATGAAGAGAAGCTTCATATTAGAAACAAGGATGACACGATACTAGAGAAAGGATATGTTGTGGTTGAGAAAAGGGCCGTTGAAGTCAATGCAATTGCTGACGAACTAGCACATGCAGGTACTGGGGTTGTAGCAATCAACCCACGTCGGTCACTGGCAAACTCAAATTCAAGCGGAGAAGGTAATCAGAAATTGAAACTTTACTCAAGATCCAATTCGAGTGGCAGCCAGAGGCGGCCAAGCTTTACTGATAGGAGGATATCAATCTCAATTTCCCCTAGTAATGCGTTGAGTAAGGCTATAGGATTAGCATCTAATCGTTTATTTGGAGTCGGAAATCCTACTAACAGTGCTCAACAAAACAATCAGTTGCTTGAAGAGTCAAACGACAAATTAGCACATGGACACAACAACAACACATTCTCCACTGTTATCAACAATCCAAACTTCGCAAACCATTTGTTGTTACATAGATTGAACATTCCAACTTCATCTACAGTAGCAGCAAATTCATCTTCCGCGCAGTTTTCTGTTTCCGCTCCAGATGAGATAGTTTTACACAAATTGGAGTCTATTGCCACCAAAGCTCATGCTGTCAATTTGTTCGCTGATGTAAAGTTTAGTCAGTTGATTCCCAGTCCACCATCCTCAGATGGATTGGATGATGATTTGTTGCACCAAAATGATATGCTACCGCCAAAGATGATCAAGACAATTAGTGAAGAAGGTGTTGTGCTTTATGTTAAGACATTGTCCTCATTGGCCAAAGGTATGGCTATCGCAAGTGAATGGTGGTACAATCAATATGACAAGGATCAAAATAGCTTAGATGACATCTCGATAAATGACAGTACTTCCTTCAAAACTTCTGCAAAAATTAATGAATTGGTGCAATGGATTCGAGAAAAGTTTAATGAATGTTTGGAGAAGGCAGAGTTCATAAAATTAAGATTAGAGGAAGCCAACTCGATTATTCTCAAAGAGCAAGAGTACAATAGTCCTGAATCTTCTTTAGGACAATTGGAGGCCAATGATGCGTCAAATAAGGTGATTGCTGAGAAATTGATATTTGACAGAGCATTGGAAATGTCTAGAAATGCAGCTGTTAATGAATTGGTCAAAGAAGATTTGAAAGGCTGTGAGTTGGCATATAGTACAGCCATCTGGATGTTGGAGGCACTACTTGATGAAGATTCGAATTCTAAGAACACGGACGAGGAGAAGCTAGACTCGGAAGATAGGGCGATGGTAGAGAAATTTATCATCAGTATTGGTAATAGGCTTTCCGTTTTAAAGAAAAAATTAGAATTTGGTAATCAACAGGAGAGCTAAGCACATTTTCATTCACTAACAATATAATTGAAAAAAAAAAAGAAAAAAAAAAGGAGGGTAACATTTTATACATGATCGGTAGATTCGAAACACCATGAGTTTTTCATTACAATTTAAGGGTATCTTTTTTAATTTTATATATCAAATTTTAGCATCAATGCGTGCATAACAGGGACTTGGTCTATAGGGAGGGATAAATATATGTGAGTTTTATATGGGTTATGTAGTATATTTCTCCAGTTGCCGATGTTATTAATGTAATTAGTGTTGTGTTGCCATCAATAGTCCATAGATTGTTACATGACTCTAACATGTAAGCTAAAAGTTGGTGAATTGAAGGTTATGTTGCTAATATGGTATTCTTTCTAACCAATGAATCGTATTGTTTACAAACAGACATACTCTAGTCATATTTGCATTTTCATAAGTATTGAATTTCACTTGATCTTCACACAAGATTTTATCTATGAAACCCCATCTCTTCAATTCGAAATCTGCCTCAACATTTGTTGCTGGATGAAGATACTTCAATCCCAGAAACATTCTTACTTTAAGCCTATTCTCCAAATGGTGGTAAAGTTCCTTACTTTTCATGTAGTCAACTGGATTGACTTTAAGCACATTGCAATGTACTGCGAATAATGGGATATCGTTTTGTGCATGGAACACCTTATCGTCAAGTGATTTCAAAAGCCCAATCTGATCGTCTATTGGTAGGTCCTTCTTTTGATAAAGTCGCAGTAAATTTTTCATTTCAGCCGTGAACCTTTTGTAGTCCAATTCAGGGTCTTTCTGACCCATTCCGAGACCATGGTAATTTTTGGAATCATGGTAACCCACTGTTTTGATGAAAGATTTAACCTGGTAATTTGGTTTTCCAATAACTACTGCTGCTGTGACAAATGTATCCTTATCACCTTCTCCTAATTGACCAAGTGAAAAGAGTTTGTAGAAGAAGCCAGGACCAAAAACATTATAGTAAAGAGCAACCAAAAGAGTTTTTCCATGAATCTTTTTGTTAACGATCAACTGACCAGATTCCGTCGACAAATCAGGAACAGCACCATCCAAGTCATGGTACGCAACAAAGGGTTGATCTTTGAGGGTGACTTCCTGTGGCTTTATAAGAGGGAATCTGTCGTATCTTGCTCTCAATTGTTCATTCACTCTCAATCCTGCCACACTGTAGAAAAATGGTGAGATGGTTCTTTTCCAGTAATCGGGCCATGTAATGAGACCGTGTTTGCGGTAGACACTTGAGTCAAATATTTTATCTGGGTTTTTGATCAATATATTATCTGAGTCAAGTAAAATGACATGTTGAAAGCTGGATGTAACGATTGCCAAAGCCTTGTATTGGTAACTACCAAACAGCCATTTTCTCATCACTGCAGAACCTAATCTGTCTGCAACAACCACGCAAGACGCACCAAGTTTTGGCAACACATCATTACAAAATTCATATTCAGCCTCATAATCATTGAAAGTTGGCAAAATGAATTCCACAGGAAGTGTTGAACCTGTATCACGTAGAGACACGAGAGACAAGTATGACAACCAAGAATACCATCCTCCTCCAATAAGTACAATACCTTTTGAATTCTTCTTATAAGTTGAAGCATCAAGTTTTTCGGGTAGAAGATTCAACACTACTTTATGCCTGTTCTTAAGTTCATCGTGAGTTTCTTGTGTGAAATAAGCTTTTTCTAAAAGTGATTCTTTGCATGTTGCAACACCTTTACCAGTATATTTGATGTTGGTATATTCTATCGGGTTGTCCACTTCCGATTCTGATATATTAAATTTGTTCTCTTCAAAAATGGAAAAAATTCGATTCCAGAAATCGTGGTGAGGTTCTGCTTTCCCGATTCCTATGTTTGGTTGGCCTACTATTGAGATGTAAGTAGGCTCCTTCGGTGTAGTACTCACCTTTTGTTTGTCAACGCTAGAAACAGGGATTGATCCAGTCTTGATGATGGTTACACTTGATGTATTCAACTCCCGCGTATGGTAAAGTGCTATTAATGTGACGAATAAAATAGCAGAAAGAAGAGTCAACCTCGCCTTCATTCGAGGAAGATTCAACATCCCGTCCAGTATATTTTGAAATGATGTGAGACCCACCAAAAGTGAAAGGACGCTGGAAAACTTTGAAAGCTCGAGAAATACACGTAGAGAACTTTTGTATATTTCTCTATGTATCTGTGTAGGTATATATAATCACCACCAATTTAACTCCAGCCTCACCATCAACACCGACAAAATAACATACCAAGAAAAAAAAAAGAAAGAAAATCTATAGTTCCACAGAGACAAACCTGCCATGGCGATCTTTATCAGACAGAAAATATTTTGGCTCGTACCAGTCCATACCCCCTAGCGATAAAGATTGCTAAGTGGGAACGTAAGGCACAACTGATGGGTATACATGCTCGTTCAGATTCCTAATAGTGTTGAGGCTCTACTCGTTACTTCTCCCAAGACTGTGTATTAAAGTGTAGCATGTACATATATACGATCGCGCTTTATACGAAAAAGGCTCCTAGTACCATCGTGAGAATTTAGTGCAACCGTGTCAGCTCTTGTATCTGTGGCATTATGCTTGCACCTGCAAGACACTTTGGCTGTACTACTGGTTTGTACTTTGTTCCACTCCACAACTACGGACGGGTAGGCTCCCGTATAATGTGCGGGACTGGATCTGTATTCAAACTGATGGCTTTTTGTCCATTTACATTGTGTCATATACTCTCGAAGGTTTATTGACGCGTTTTTTTTTTAACTATTAAATCCAAATTCAGAAATGGGCGAGTAGTGTAACAGATAAATATTAAATAACTCATATCTTCCGTGAAATATGATTGCACAACTTTTCAAGTTCAAAGTATACTAATAGAGCAGCTTTTTAAAATCGGAGCACGAAGGCTGCTCAAACTTTTACGGAGTACCACATTGGTAGGTGTAATTAAACAAGATTTTCATGCTTCGACTACAAGTTGAGCCCAGACCAATAAGGCTGGTGTTGTATGTAGGATTAGCTGGCTTTGGACATTTTTCTCACAGTAAAAAGTCGCAACCTCCTTATCCAAGTCGTATGTCTCATAATCTTCCATAGTTTTCAATCTTCAGCTTTCTCAGTTAAAGATAGCACCAGGAGGTATCATTAGGGCACCTCGGTAACTGGGCCTTAAAAAGAATAGACCCAACGTCCTTAAAAAGTCATTCCAACCTTTAATGACTCTCATGTGAGTGTATGAGCGATGAGTTGACGCTATTTGAGTCTGACAATTAGTGGGGTAGATTGTGATCAGTTACACGATCTTGATAGAGTGCAACCATAATCCGCGCTTCAAAATAGTATCTTCATAGAGTCTTGAATTTATAAAAATATTCGTTCTATTATCGATTAGAAGCAAAGAAGACATGGAGGATTAAACTGACGGAACAAAAAGTATATCGGATGAAGACGACATGGGACCTTTTGATATGGAGATTGAAAGAGGGCTGCATAGGTATTAGCCCAAAAATTCATAGATCACTTAGCCATTGATGACTGGAATGGTATATTTAGCTTATTAAGCTGCAAGAGAAGAGTTATATGAGTCCTGATATACATACGAAATGAAATTATTTCAAGTCATTGTGTAGACATCATATATAGCATCATGTTTCCCATTAAGGTTACTATATAGTAGTTGAGATGATCAAATATCAGTGGATCACACTTAACAAGAGTAGCATGCAAACCTAATTCTTGAATCTAAAATACCAACCCAGAGTTCAGTCAACTTGTTCCATTCTCGAGTTGACTTGAGCACCTTATTAGAATAAAAAAAAGACGGCACGAAAAGTGGACGTCTGCAAAAAGACTTAAAAAATATGTGTTTAGTTACTTTAGTGAGTTCACCATCGGCCTTACCAAGATACGTTTGGACACCTTTTTGTCGTTCTGGAACTATTACCTCTTGCTTTTGACGAATCGCGTTGATCGAGGTACCATCGCCGAAAGCTTTTTCAAATTCTACAACACTACCAAGCTTACAAGTTTCGCTCGATTTGAGCTGCAATAATTGTTAACCATCATAAAAAAGTCAAATAATAGAAAAAATTATATAAATTTACAAAATGAACCAACTTCACTGATAAACCGATTTTTTCTTCCTCGAAATTACTAATAATTTCATCTATTTAGGCCTCAATAATCGATATTCAAGACTTGACTCACATTTCTTCTGTTTCTTCGCTGTTTGTGAAATCACTCACTTTACGAGATTCACTTGATAAGGCCAAACGTGCTTTTGAATTTCACCCTTGTCTTTTATTACCCTTCATTAAACTTGAATAATTCAAGATCTATGTTACACTCCCAGGTTGTGTTTATGTTGAGCTTTACGATTTCTTCAAGTGTTCAGATGCTAGGGCAGTAATTCCAAAGCTGTCACGTGCCGGATCACCCTCCACATAGAGTCGATTAGATGTCTATAACTGCGAGTTGAAATCTACGGTTTTTACCATAACTCTACCAAACAATACTCATACATCATGACTGGTGAAACTCTATACACATCAGGAGTATCAATTGGCAACGAAAATGATAGACAAATAAGAAATCGACAGGGTTTGAACAACTATTCTTCTTCAAATGGACGTGATTTGGTGTCTACGGAAGAACAATTGGACGAAATCATCTCAAAAACTAACTCCCTTCATTTGACAGAAGCTTCAACAATTTCATCATTCTGGTCCAACCGTCATCACATTTTTACAAAGTATGTTAATCCGATTGTGCTAACTATCATATCAGCATTCGTGAGACTTTACCGTATCGACGCATCAGATAGTGTAGTTTGGGATGAAGCTCACTTCGGTAAATTTGGATCTTACTACCTAAAAAATGAGCTATATTTTGATGTGCATCCACCATTGGGTAAGTTATTAGTTGGGTTATCTGGATATTTAGCAAATTATGATGGCCAATTTGGATTCGAATCTGGTCAAGCTTATCCAGAAAATTGCAATTATGTCTTAATGAGGTGTTTTAATTGCGTCTTTGGCATTCTTTGTACACCTTTAGCGTACAAAACTTCTACGCTACTTGGATTCAGTCAACCTACAACATGGTTCATCTGCTTGCTGGTTGTTTTCGAAATGATATCGCTTACTCTCTCAAAGTTCATTTTACTTGACAGCATGCTCTTATTCTTTACAGTGCTATGTTATTATTGCTTGATCAATATTCACATACTTAGAAATACTGATACTTTACTTAGCTCGAATGGATTGAAGTGGCTATGCTTGACTGGAATATCAATTGGATGTGTTTGCTCTATCAAGTGGGTCGGTCTTTTCATTACGACATTAATTGGATTCTACACGATCTACGATTTGCTCATCAAATCATACCAGTTAGTATCAACCAGCTCAATATCTGTGAAAACATATTTTATTCATTGGGTGTCTAGGGTTTTTACATTGATACTTGTTCCGTTCTTGATATATTCAACTTGCTTTAAAGTCCATTTTTCCGTCTTAAATCACTCTGGACCCGGAGATGGATCTATTTCCACTCTACTTCAGGCAACTTTACACGGAAATACGCTCAAAAATGGCCCCAGATCAATAGCTTTTGGATCTTTGGTAACAATCAGATCTCAAGGATTATCACCCAATTTGATACATTCACATGCACACACATATCCCGAAGGTTCTCAACAACAGCAGATTACCACATATGGATTCAAAGATGAAAATAATGAGTTCCTCATAGAGTATGATTTAGAATCCGGATTAAATGGTAAACTCGCTACACTAGAGCCAGAAGATAACAACACTTCTCTTTACCAAACTTATGTTAAGAACGGAGACACTATAAGATTGGTTCATAAATCTACTGGTGGTTTGTTACATTCGCATCCAATTGCGGCGCCAGTCCTGAAATCTCACTATGAAGTATCATGTTATGCCAACTTGGATGCGAGTGACAACAAGGATGAATGGGTTATCGAAATTCAATCACAAGAAATTTCACCTTCTGCTGATTTTCAGAATGAAAATGCCGACGAAGTGCATCCTATATCTACGAATTTTAGACTAAGGCATAAAGTTTTGGGTTGTTATTTGGCCACAACAGGTCGTGCATATCCAGCTTGGGGTTTCCAACAAGGTGAAGTTGTGTGCAAACACTCGTATCTTGCGAAGGATAAGAGCTGTTGGTGGAACATTGAAGATCATCAGAATGAGCTATTACCCCAGCCTGTTCTAGAGTATGTTGCACCCAAGCCCAAGTTCTGGAAGGAGTTTATTTTATTGAATTACGGTATGATGGCTTCTAATAATGCCTTAGTTCCAGATCCAGATAAATTTGACAAACTTAGTTCCGAGTGGTGGGAGTGGCCCATATTGAAAACGGGATTGAGAATGTGCTCTTGGGCGCTGGATGACGTCAAATATTTTCTTATTGGCCATCCTTTTGTTACATGGTTTTCGACATTTTCGATCGCATCTTTTGTATTTTACTTTGTTGTTGTTGTTTTCAATTGGAAAAGACAGCAAACTACGAATGATGTGTTAGATGCGGATTGGAATACGGTCTTGAGTCAAGGTATACTCCCATTCGTTGCGTGGTTACTTCATTACATCCCCTTCGTAATAATGGGAAGAGTAAAATATTTGCATCACTATGTTCCTGCCCTTTATTTCGCGATATTTTTGAGTGGTTTCATGCTAGAGAGTCTAGTTTTCAAGAAAGTTCACCGCTATGTGTCCATTTTGGTATATATCACATTGTATTCTTTAATCTTTGGTGGATTCTGGTACTGGAAGGATTTGGCTTTAGGCATGGTCGGCCCTTCAGCACAATTTAGTCACTTAAAACTCTTGAACAGCTGGATGATCTAACTTTCGCGAAAATTTACATTAACACATTGACCATAGGTAAATAGATTTCAGGTTATCGAATCATTTGTTTAAATTAAACTTTTCTTGAGCAGATTAAGCTAAGGATTACCACGTAACGAATTGCGTTCATTCTGCTTTAAAATTATTCTCCTGAAAGATGGAGCAAGATCGTAAAGACCGCTTATTACATGATCAGATTATATCTTGTGAATAGAAGTCTATTAAACTTTCCTAATTAATTCTCTTCTGATTTCTAGATTATCTGCTCTGACAACTAAAATATGATATCATTTTGAGAAACATTTATTGCAGAGAGCTCTGCAAAGTTATGATGATTCGAAATTGGTAATGTGTTTTAAAATTATCATAATTCAGATATAGATACTTCAATATTGAAAGAACTATCTAGGATCCTTATTGTGCGATAATTTTTCATTAAACCTAAGGCAAATAGGATACAAATAAGCGACACGATACCTCTCTGGCATATATTACAAGCTTCTTCAAAGAGGTAAACCCGCATATCGAGTTTCAAGTCTTCGAAACATAGTTTATTTAGCACCTTTAATTATTTCTTAATGATTTAAAGTAGCCTCATGGATTTAACCGCAGTACAAAGCTACCTTAAGTTTTGGAAAACAAAAGATAACAGCTGTTTCCAGATAATGAATTCTTGCATCCAACAATACTGTCAGCTTTACAAGAATAGGATTTTGAAAAAAAACATTTTTCTCAAATTATGCAGCTGAAGTAATGATGCTGGAATATTGCTACTAATTTACTTCACGAACTCAGATAAATTATTTGTCCCTAGACATATCTGCACTAGAGCTAGAAAGGTCAGAAAAAACATCTATATAGACCCACCTCTAATTTTCCTTTCGCCAAATTCTAATCCATATTAGTATCCCCAACATACTACATCTACGGATTATATGCCGACGTTAGGATCCATATATGATGAATATCCTCAAGTTATTGATCGAACTCCTGTCAAAGTAAGGCATTCCTTCTTTGTCTTGCATCTGAGAATAATTTGACGAGCTATCTTCCTCAATTAGACTTAAATGGAAGCAAGAGCTTTAGCTTTTATTATCGAAACCTTACTGTGTATTGTAGTTTTTGTTTTATTAACTACAAGCGTTTGAGTTATAAAGCATTTTTGAAAGAATTATTTCGAACGTTTCAAATATTTTGTATACATTTTTGATTAAAATCTTTAAAATAAATGAGATCAACCTTTTCGTAGTGAGAATACTAATAATGTGAGCAAATAATATTATTGTGAGAACCCAGTTTCGCATGTTGTTGGATCATGCCCAAAGTATATTTTCTTGTAATGAAGTATTCCAGATTGCTCTTGAAATTTCATTGAGACGAATTTAGTCAGGAAAGACAAACGTAAAAGGTATAAATTGCAAGAGTAGATGAACCAAATATGAGAAAATCTGTCCAATGATATCTCTTGCTTATTCACATCTAATACAAATTTTATGTCTATTCACATGAAGTCAATTTTTGATGTAGGGACTCCATTAGTGAAATTTTAAAATGTGTTGTTAAAGTTATACTTTTAATTTAATAACGGGGTGTGCTCCGTATTTTTATTACTCAAACCTGTGTTGTGTTTTTTGATCACATTGCTGATATGAGCTCAGTTGATTCCTTTTCAAGGATAAACCAGTGTGTAGATGTAGATAGCTAGTATCTATTGCTATCGAGTTTCTTAATGCGCTTAAAAACTAGAGTATGCCAATATTAAACTATCTGAATAATGAAGGTATTTCTCAAGTACCAAGGATTCCCTCACCAGTATACTTCAGGGAAGGATGGCCCAGGACCACCAGGTCCTGCATACTATTAATTTGCATGAAGTTTAAAGTCAATCATAATTAGTTTGAATTCTATTGAACTCCTGAAAGATAATGTAGGTTTATTAAGTATGATTTTTTTATCTAAATTGTTTTTGAGAAAGTTGACAATAAATAGGCTGAATTACTCTTGTCGTTTGATCATTCTTTTTCGGATTTTATTCTTATATATGTATACATATACCGTATTTTGATCGAGAGTTTTGAAAATAGTATACAATGTTGCAGGTATGTGTTTATTCAACTGAGTATATCTGGAATTTTGTATATGAGCTACGTTACAGCTTCTTTAAACTTATATGGATTTGTAATGGTTAAATCAAAATTGTTGATTTGATTTTATTTCTCCGCTGTGTTTGTGTTTTGTCCAAAGATAATTAATATGTTAGTTGTGACGCTTTATTTGGTAGATTTTGTTATAAACGAGTTTTACATACTTAAGGGCAGCCTTCTACTTTGTTTGTATTAAGCACAAGGTCAATAAAGGATAAAAACATACAATTCTTTATTTGTTTTTATTTTGGTAAGTTGTAAAGGAATGAATGTTAAGCTTAGACATCGCTCTATTTTGTGTCGATTAATTGGCACCAACGTTTTTTCTACTGTTCTTGTTTATTTTCATAGCGGTATGTTCTCGATAGTAATTGGGTATTTTAAGGTATAATTCGAATTGGTAGAGTATCACTGTATAAAGTTGCATGCTCATTCTCGATGTTGATATCTTTGAAGCCATATTTGCTAGAAATACATAGTACTGATTTAGTAGTCTTTGAGAACAATTTTTTTGTAGGTTTGGATATGTACTTCTGCATTGAGCGAATTGAATAATCAAGGCAACCTCAAACTTATACTTGACTAACTACGAAATCTGAAAAAGAAAACTAATAAGCAAATATTAGTGACTGCTTACGACATAATCTACGGCATTGGGTTTATCTAATGAGCTGTCTTGATTTCCTTCAAGCAATTTCTTGAGGAAAAATGTGCGAAGTTATGTTGGGAAGTACTGTCAGTACATTTGATTGGCAAAAAGATACAGTATTCCAGCATAACGACGCATCTTCCTTTTCGAACAACACCTCACTTTGCAAGTTCTTATTTACGCCCACCACACGAGATTGTTTTCGTTCGAGATAGCGGTATATCCTTATCACGACGTTGTTTACTAGATCACCAAAAATTCGTTTTAGAAAGATGAAATGCGTGCAAAAGATGCTTCTTTCAAAGGGAAACGAGATCAATTCAAGACAACTGGTGCAACGACTTTATTAGTCTTCGTGAACAACTTCCAGAAGCTTTGGATGCGAATAATTGGAGTTCTTTTTTTTTCGGTGAAATGTTGTTTATAAGCGTAGACTGTGGGAAAAAGATATATATATATATATATATATATATATATATATATATCTATTTTAGTTTGGGTTTTAGGAGATAAAAGGGGGTGACAGTACATATACCCCCCAACTATAAACTACTCAATCCACGGCCATTGGGTTTGTCTGTATAAATTTCCTTGATTTCTCTTCCAGCGAAATTTCTGCGTACAAGGGTACGAATTTGGGAAATACTGTACAGTGATACAGACGGCATGCTTAACTTGAGCCCTGTGTTAAACGCAAAGTCTATCACTTTTGAGCATATCAAGACTAGTACAGGCATATACTCTCTAATCTTCATTTTTGGGTCTGAGCTCTGATGATAGAGTTTTTTGATCTTGAGTGCTTTATTTATTCGAGAATTATCTACAATGTAGTATAATATACCCCTGGTTGTTCTCCCTACCAAAAGTTCGAGAAAAATTAAGCGCCACAATAGTATAGTTTTTCGGTCCTTATCAATTTTGTCGCGAAGCGATTGAACCAACACATTCAGATGTGTCTTAGATACTTCGGCTTTGAGCTATTCACCACCAGATGTTTCATTGATTCGAGATATGTCAAAGATAACTAGAGTGAGAACTGGTTGCTGGACGTGTAAAAGCAGGTATGTATCCCTATTTGACAGCTAATATATTTGACCCACCATACTGACTCAAAAAGACACAGAAAATGTGATGAAACCAAGCCTTTTTGCATTAATTGCACAACAACCAATAGGGAATGCGAAGGTTATGGAATAAGGCTTGCATTTGATGTGGATGATATAAGAAATAATATTCGGAAAGATAAAACTGGGAATTTTGCCAAAAGCTTCATCGGTAAGCCCCGATCGAAGAAAGAAAGGTTGCAGGATGACCGTCCGAAAGTTGATAATCTATCAATGAAACGTTATACGTCAAAAACAAATGTACTGGAGGGTTCGGATGCTAAAGAAGAGAAGCTTATACTGAAAAGATCGAACCTAATAAGAATCAAAAGTAATTTACACGATACCTTGGACCCGACCATCTCTCTGAAACTTTTCAATGGTTCAAATACCAAATTTTCGAGTGATAAGTTGGAACAACTCAGCTCGGAGTTATTTGAAGACTTCGAGAACTTGTTCGCATTACCTGATTTATCAGAACTCAAGACTACTGATGGTAATGCGGTAAAATGGAGACAAGAACGAAGCAAAACTAATTGGAACATTGATCCCAACCAAGATCACCAAATAAGCAAAGCAGAGACGGAAGAGATGAATGCAGTTGGAGTGAAAGATTTGTCAATTTCTTTGACGTATGAAGAAGAGAATATGATGCTTAAACATTTTTTTAAAAAACTACTTCCACTTTTGGATGCTCATCCGAATTCCCCTTGGCCTGATCTAGCCTTAAAGTATTGCGATTTTGATATAGCAAGAAGCTGCTTCATATCGTTAGCCTGTATTCATTTGTACGAAAGTAAACAAGGTGGAAATGACTACTACAATAAGGGAATGGCTCACATAAATGTGACTATGGAATACTTGCTCAAATATATTAATACAAAATCCAATGTGATAGAGTCTGGTCTATCACAAGCAGCAGATTCGAGAACAAAGCATATAACGTCATTTGCTATTCTTGTGCTAATCAATGTTCATATATTGTTTACAGTGCTTGAAAACGGAAAGAGCCAAGTTGTCAGATTTTTCTACAAAGTCTTTGCCTCGATTTGCAAGGATCCAATGTTTTACAATTCAGTGTTGATGGACAGTGAAAAAAAACGTTCATTAGTAGTTGTGCTCTCTTGGTATGACACTGTAAGTGCTATCGTCTCTCCAGATTGTCGGTTGCCATATTGCTCGGCAGACTGGTATGGTTCATCATCTGAAGTCATATCAACTGCCGAAATGATGGGATGCCCCGGTGAAATATTCCGAGCGATGTCAAAAGTATGTGTTTTAAGAAATCAAATTTACAAAGGATTTCAGTGCCAAGAAGGAACAATTATGGTGGAGTATGAATCCATCAAATCAGAACTACTTTCTTTTAGAGATTATGTGATTCTACAAGATGATGGAGATGATTACACCCTCAAATTAAGGGGTGCACAATGCTGGGCGTTGGCAACTATGATAACTTTAGCAAGGGTAGTCAAACCTCCTTCGTATCAGCTAACTATTCGTAAACTAGTCATTGAATTCATTAGCGTATATGGAGCTATGGATCCAGTTTCCCCGATTATTACTCAGATGGTGTGGCCGGTATTTGCAGTAGGCTGTGAATGCAAATCTCAGCAAGAACGTGCTAGTTTAACCCTTTACATGGAAACTTTGTACCAAAATGCCCAGATGGGGACTTTATTCTCACTAAAAGAGATCGTGCAGAACATCTGGAAGTCTGAAATACCTCCTGAAGTCTATTTGGCACAGTGGCTCGATGAAGGTGTTGATTATTTACCCTTGTAGGTAATGGATCTATTAAAATTCTTGTATTATTACATACTAGTGAACATAACCTAATCATTCTATGCAATAAAATGATTACAATTTTTGCATAGCAGCAATATCAGTAGATTGAACGTGGTCTTCATCAGCTTCAATGGCTCCTTGCAAATCATCCAAAGAGACCTTTGAATCTTCAACGACCAAGTTGATTTGCAACTTCTTGATACCGAAACCAACAGGGATGAATTGATGGGCACCCCAAGTTAAACCATCCATTTCAACAGCTTTAACATTGGCCAATAATTCGTCCAAATCGGTTTCATCATCCCATGGCTTGACATCTAAAGTGATGATAGACTTAGCAGCTGGCTTTGGACCCTTGGCGGCGTTCTTAGCAGCATATTCAGCAAGTCTTTGTTGCTTTATCTTTTCAGCTTCGGCATCAGCTTCTTCATCATCAGATCCGAACAAGTCTACTTCGTCATCATCATCTTCTTCAACGGCAGCAGCAGCAGCTGGGGCCTTACCAGCAGGCAAGTCAGCAAATTCTTCAGTGAAGGAAGCAATGTGGTTGAACCATCTGGTGAATTGTGGGTATTGTTTTTGGAAAGCCTTGTAAACGGTAACGTCAGCTTGGGTGGCAGAAGTTCTAGATATTTGTTAGTAAAACGATATTTAAAAAGGACAATTGTTGGCTTCAAGTATCAGGTAATTTATTTAAATCTTCTTTGTCACTCATACGGTGGGTCTTGAATCCACCTCATAAACACGGACCAAAGATCATGATCATCATTTTAGGAAGAAGACAACAATGCATTCCAATATTGTACTTACCCGTCAATGTAAGACTTTTCAGTCAAGAAGTCGTTTAAAGACTTAACGGTTTCAACCTTTGAGAAATCTGAGAATGACATTTTATACTGGAGAAGAATTCTTTTTGTATACCTGTAATAATATGGCTTAAATGAAAACTTTTAAAGTAGGAAAAATTTTCGATTGGTTGGTAAATTTTCGAAGCTAGAGTGTGTAAACTCAGCAACGTGAGAACAAATTTTTATTAGGGCTCAGAGAAAGTCTGAAAATTACGCCATGCTAATATTAACTATAGGAGCTGATTTCCGGGTAACATCTGCATCGGGAATGCTCCTAACAGCTCTCCAGGACCCTGAAATGTACTAAAGATGCAAAAAGCCATGAGTCAACAACAAACTCTTACAAGCTCAGTATAATACCTTCTATTTCTGACTATTTAGTTTCTTTCATCAAATCTCCAATATTTGCATTCGAAGCTTGCATAACAAATATACTCATTTTTCAACTCAGTATGTTCTGGAATAAAGTCAGTGATTCTTGTATACGGATAATTGTTTTTAATCACTTCTGTCATACGCTCTCCAGTAGAAGAAATGAACTTAAACTTATCGTCCCCTGACTTTGATTTGCCAGTTCTGTCAGTGACCAATAGGTTCTTAGCAGCTTGAGCAGACTTAGTCTGACAATCTTCAACCAAGTAAGGTGGGTCTATTAATAACCGGTGACATTTGTTTCTGAGCTTGTCTGGGACCTTATCAGGAAACTTGTAATCATAAAAATAGAAATGGTCCTTACCTGCCAACAACTCGAATCTCTTGTCGTATTCTAGTAGGTAGATATGGGGGGTTGGGATATCCTCGGGAGGAAAGGTTTTTATTGCAGCAAAAACAGACGGAGCGCTAGCCACAACAATAACGGTGTCTTCATCTGCACCTTCTAATAATGCCTTTGCTAGTACCTCAGCTGTGGAGTCTGTATACCAAAACTGAGAAAGTCTCCAGTCCTCAGGGAAGTGATCTATACGAACACTGGGTTCCTTTTCAAATCTCTGTTCAGAAGTATGGTATAATTCATCAAATTTTTGAATTCTGTCATTTTCTTCTTTTTGAAATTCCTGAAGTGCGGCCAATGCGTGTGCCGACAACGTAAGATCATCATCGGAGTCCATTTTGAATTATTGATAAATAGACTAAGTTTAAAGGCATCTGGTGGGATAATTTTATGATAATTTTTAATCAAGTGCGACATTCGCGACATTGTCTTTTTTCGATTACGTTGTTTACGTTTAAATTTAATGTAAGATAAACGTATTGTATATTGATTAGTATGCCTATGTACAATGCTGTTTTCATGTCCCCCATCAGAATTGGTATCTTACACTCTAGAGACACTATCCTTCTCTGGGCAGCATGGCTTGACCTTGATTGACTTGTGGGCAAAGATAGGCGAAAAGCTCAAGCTGTCCAACTTGGATGACTTTCAAAAACAAATAATCTGGCAGTGGCTATTCTTCTCAGATAATACCGATGTTTTACAACTTTATATAACAAAGCAAGGACAATCATTGTCTATCCTACCAAACTATAAGGAGTTTGCATTTGAGAATGGTTCCGAAAGTGAGGTTAGAGTGCTTCCCACAGCAGATACTCAATGGAAATATTTGACAGGTCTAGAGGCATCCAAAAAGCTACGTGCCCAACTAGGTGAAAAGCCTTTTCAATTGTTATGCGAGATTGCAAAACATGGATCAGATGGAATAATATCACCAGAATTGTGTAAAGCTACCGGTCAAGACCCTCGATCCTTACCATCTCGATTCAAACGGCTAACGGAAATGGGATTTATGAAGCGTAAGAGTGTTTACCACGAAAAATCTCGCCAACATACTAATTTATGCGTGCATTCGAAATTCAGTGACGAGAAACCTCTGGTAGGTGCTCAGGAGTTTCAAAACTCGAGGAGCACATATAATTTGCGTCAGTTTGTTGTCCAATCCGTGCGTAAGGCTCCCAATAATTTAAGGGGCTTCAACGATTTGAAACGAGAGTTAAAGTTGGATGGGACAAAATCAGCATCAAAATTTTTTGGGGCCATAGTCGAAGCATTGCACAAAAGTGGGTTTGTTGAAAAGCTAATGGTTAAAGAACCCAAGGATGATAGATTGGTATACTCGATCAAGTATTTAAAAGATTTACCGAAAGATTTAGTAAATAACTCCGACTATGTGGAACTTTTTACGGCCTTAAGTGATGGGGGTGAGGAGGAAACTTTTGAAGAACGAGAAGAGAAGGAAAGATTGCCGTTAGTCAATTATTTCTTCCCAATATCTAACCAAATCTATCAGCACATCGTCTCCTCAGAGCATAATGGTAGTACATCGAAAGCTCTAGTTCGTGATCTCAGTGGCGTATCTGGATATCGACCCTGGTCCCGTATGCTTGACGCGATGACTAGTTATATCGTCGATGATAAGAATTTGATACCACTCAAAAGCAGTCAAGATGAATATAACGATACGTGTATTATTAGGGCTTATGACTTTGAAGGAAAATATAAATTCTACAGATATTTTTCTAAAGAGTTTTACCCCCCACTTCCTGCAAAAGACCATCGGGCCAAAAGAACGATCAATAGAACATTTCCTGGAAAAAACATCCTGCAATTGAATGCTACCTATTTCAAACCATTGGGCAAGACTCCACGTGGAGAATTACTTAATACTAAGAAAAGAGCCATCAGCGAAGATATCTCAATCGAAAGGTCCAAAAAGCAAAAGCCTAATGAAATCAAATCTTCAAGAAGAACTAGAACTCCTAAAAAACCAGACAGTAATCAATCTGATGTTGATTTGTATGATTTCAATAATGGTGATTATATGTTGGAATCTATCGATGTTTCAAAGGTGACTTCGGGTGTACTGGGTACAACACTGCAACCTATTCTAATAGATGATATGAAGCCAATTATGCCTCAGTTACAGCTGATACCTAAAGCCCGCAAACAGGGAGTGAAATCAATTGCTGCGTCTTCATTGAAGGGTAGAAAAAGAAGATCTGAGTTGTTGGAAATTGTGAAGAGCTTTGGAGGAGTAGCGTATACCACCGCCAAACTTCGAAGGGTTTTAGATGAACGGCTTGGCAATGCTACAGTGACTGATATAAAAACTTTGGCTAGAGATATCTCGATTTTGATAGCTTCCAAAGACTTGGAAGTTCAGACAATTACATTTTTAAGAACTGGTCAGCAAGTAACGAGAAAACTTCTCATTTTGACTGATGAGAATTTGAGACCAACAGATGAAAGTATTGAGAGGGTTAGACAACAATGTATAAAGGATCAAGGTGAGAAGGCTGCCCAGCCTGTTGTCAAAAGAATCATTGAAAGTGAGGTTACCTTCTTTCAAACTGCCAGACCCTCTAAAAAGAGTGTCAAAAAAGGGAAAGGTAGATTGGATTCTTTGGGTGACGAAAGCGAAGTCACAGGAGTTAGAAGTAAGAGGAAAACAAGACCAAGGGCGAATTCTGAAATCCCTGGCAGTGCCGAATCTCCAGAAACTGACAGTGTGAAACCAGAAAATAATGACATCATAGATTCTCTCCCAGTTTTGGTCTACAAAAAGCATAGAAGAAGAAAAAAACCAATAAAAAAGGCTACCGAAAGAATTGCTCGTCCTCCAAGAAGATTCAGGACCACTTATAAATTTGATAGATCTGATGCGACAACTCTATTCAGGGCAGTTGTAATTTCCAAATCTTTCACAAGGAGTTCAATTGACTTTGCCAAGATTGCGTCTCTATTTGATGACATGGATTCCAAAAGTGTCAAACAGAAATGGACAGTGGTCCGGAAACTGGTTGGTGGTTTGCAAGCGGTGATCAAGGGAATTGAAGCATTTGAGCACATTGTGATGAAAGGAATAGAGGATGATTTAGTCTCTGCTGAAGACCTTGAAAATGTGAAGTTTCCCTTTTTTTTGGATTTGTGGAAAGATTCCGATAGTTCTGTGCTAGAAATCTCAGACAAAATGCCGCTATACAACAGTATAGATGACAACAATAAAGACTATAACATAACTGAAATTCTGGAAATTCAGCTGGATCTATTTGAGCAACTTGAGGACAATTCTATGAGACAAAAGGATGCGATTTTGTCAGATGTTACTTTCTTCTTGAATTTAGACAATGAAATTCATAAGCAGCCTCACGATGATCTCAGATCGGTATTAAAGGCAATATTTTCAACGTCTGAAGAAAACTTTTCTGCTGCAAGAGTAAAGCAAATATTAAGTCAGTTCGGTGATGAGGCCACACATCAGGCATCTTCGGCATTGATAAAAGATAAGGAAGTGATCTACTATGGTTCCGATGACTCAGATAGTAGATTTGTTTTGACGGACAAAGTCAATAATGCTCTTGCTGTTAAATTTCCCACGAAGTTTTTGAATCAAGCGGATAAGTTTAGTGAAGATATTTTCTCTATTACTGAAGCTGATAAAGGATTGGTGATATCTCAGAATATACTCAATGGGCAAATGGCTACACTTCTTCATCACATTGCTAATGACTGCGCGACCTTGGTACATATCGACAAGCTTTATCAATTTGAGGGTTATGAATCTAGGTTAATCGATAAGGACAAACTTGCTTGCGATATTATCGCAATTGGAAATTTCAAGAAACAATATGATTTCAGCTACATCAGCAGAGTTCCTGTACCTATTGATAAAGCTTGTTTTCATATTTGGTTGGATTTGAATGGCAATATTAATCAAGAGCTATGGATTAAAATCATAAATGCTGTTTTGATTTACATTCACTTTAGGCCTGGAATTCCCAAGAAAGCAATTTTCAATAAAATGCAAACAGTATTGGGAACTAGAGATTTTGAAGCTGTGATAGGATGGCTTGTCCAAAGTAAAAGTGTTTTAACTAAATCGAATGGGTACTGGACCAATTCCAATTGGTACTCAACAATAGGTTATTGAAAGCCCTTGACTTTGTGATTAGGTGTGCTTTAATTTGGATAGGGAGGGCAAGCTAATTTCGTGCTAATAGCATCTCGTATCGTAGGATTTTTGAATATTTGAGTCATGCAGGTAGCCGCTATGAATATTGCTGTTGTATCTTCTCGTGAGAGTTGAAAACAAAGAACTTCATAAGATTTATCGGGTTTTTGTATAGTTTAAAAGCCTTAATTTTTCTTTCAAACTAAAAAAACGAAGAAATTGACCAGCAGATAGATGGCTACGTCAAAGTATTCATCTAGCGTCCTTGTAGTGAAGCCCCAGACAAAGATAGTTGAACTTCTTTTTGTCGTTTCCTACTAAATCAGAAGTCGCAGTCGCTATGGATTAAAACCAACAGTTGAGAGAGTATTTTAAAGCTTTTGAAACATAAACTATTCATCAACTTAGTTTTGTTTACGAAGATTGTATTTTGTTGGAACTTTTACAATTATCAATAGAAACTACAAATACTGATTTTTTTTGTTTCTATTGAAATAGCTCTAGCCGACAAATCGATACTTCAAAGTCCATCGGTATTGAGCTCCTTCAATCAAATACCCTTCAACTGATACCGGAACTCACTGCCGATTGTTATTTAATATTCAACTCAGGCAGATAACCTCTCGAAACAAGTAATATTACGTAAGCACAAGTTCATCTCATCTAGAAGTAATTTTATACGATTTTGAATGGTTATATGGTAAAGGAGCAAAAGAATAAGATAGAATAAACAATACAAATGGGACTTGGTGAAATCAAAGTGAAGCAAAGATTCGGATTAGATCCAAGAAATACGAATTGGTCTAATGATACTGGGAGATTTGGACACCAATATTTAGAAAGAATGGGATGGGAACCAGGAAAGGGGTTGGGTTTGGTAGACCATGCAACTACCACACATGTCAAGGTAGTAATAAAGGAAGATAATGTTGGATTAGGTGCCAAACTAGCAAGAAAACAGAAGAAAGATGAGTTTGATAGTGGAGAATGTGCTGGTCTTGATGTTTTTCAAAGAATATTGGGAAGATTGAATGGAAAAGAAGACAAAGTAAACGACGAACTTGAAAGACAAAGGAAAGACAAGATCCTTAATGGTAAGTGGGGAATGCATTTTGTTAAAGGTGAGGTCTTGAAAAGTTCTTGGGATACTGAAGCTAAAAAACTAATGTCAACCGATAGCGACCAAATTTCTCAAAAGAAGAGAAAAATTGAGGATGAGGATACCACAATGAGATCAAAAAGAAGACTCAAAAGTCCAAGCTATAAAAAGAAGGTCAATGCAGAGAAGAATGGAAGCAAGGAATCGAAGGAGAAGAAGGATAAGAGGCAGAGCAATGTTGATGGAGTGAAGGATACAAAGAGATTGAAGAAGGAGAAGAAAGTGAAGAAGGAGAAGAAAGTGAAGAAGGAGAAGAAGGAAAATAAAGAGAAGAAAGAGAAGAAGGTGACGAAAGACAAAAAAGAGAAGAAAGAGAAGAATGATAAGAAGCAGACAATAATTGATGTGGGTTTGGAGGTATCTCAGGTTGAGCATCAGCCAATAGCCACTAGATTGTCAGTTAGATCGAGATGGATTAAACAGAAAAGAGCGTCGGTAATGGATGCCAAAGCGCTCAATGAGATTTTCATGATAACGAATTAGTTTCATATTAATTTAGTATGTACAGTAGTTTAGAAATAGAAGGAATTGATGTTAAGTTAATTGAGATTTTATTGAAGTCTTACTTATTCGAATAAAATAAATGACACACCACCAGCAAAGGCAGTAACAAATCCGGCTATGGCGAATAATTCGGTTTTAGAAACCAGCTTCAGAGAAATATGACCCGCTGAACTCTTCGATGATTTGGAATCAGAAGAGCTTGTGCTTGAGCTACTGGATCCTGTACCAGACCCGGATCCCGACCGAGAACCTGAACCTGAACTAGAACCAGAAGGACCCGAAGAGCCAGAACCCCCTGCTTTAGTAGAGCATGATTGGCCAGTCTTAGCACTCTTATTGATTGAGGCAGATCCGCTGAAGTCACAGGCAGATTTTTCCTTATTATTTTTCTCGTAGTAGGCATTCAAGATGTACGATAATTTGTCCTTATCAGAGCAAAATGACACACCTCCATAATTTCCTTTCTCAGCATCAGAAGTAATATCTGAACAATCAATCTTGTTGCAAATATAACCATATAAATCACCGTATTTCTTAGAAGCAACGTCGTCAGAAATCACACATTCTAATGTTTGAGAAATGCAATCACAAGTATCCTTGTCAGGGGTAGGTGGTAACTTTGAAGATGCTTTCCATGTTGAAGCAGAGGCAGGACACGAGAGAGTGTTAGATGCGGCCTTAGATGCACTAGATGCTTGTGCATAAGATGGGGAAATATTGTTAATTTCTGACGAATAGTACTTGAAATCATCAAGGGTCGAAACAGAATTACCATCGACAGAAACCAAACCGTATTTATTTGCTTCTTCGAAGTACATGTAAACAATACCTCCGGACCAAACATCTGTCATTTTATCGCTGAACAAAGTCCCAACTTCGGTGAACTTCCTTGGCCTCTCAGAATTGCAACCATATTCAGAAAAGAAGACTGGAATCGTCAAGTTTGAGTATTGTTTTGTTCTAGCTTCGTACCCAGAACTTTGAAAGTTAGCGTCCCCACACCATTCGTAATTATTGATTCCGAAAAAATCAGCCCTTTCATCAAGGTCACCACAAGAAAAGTAATCAGCAATAGCAACCCTTGTGTCTTCATCATCGTTGGATGAATAACCAACGGGAATTTTTCTATAATCCTTTTCAGAGATGTACTTCTTCGTATCTCTAATTGCGGCCTTAACAAATGCAGAGGCATCGGTGTTGGACTTATTATTTGTTACTTCATTTCCAGCGAAAAAACCCAAGATATTGGAGTAGTTGTGAAATTGGTCGACGACGTCAGTATATCTTTTGTATAAGTCTAAATTCCATTCTGGAGAATTTCTGTTAATAGATTCCGAAGGTTGGGACAAATCTGCAATGACGTAAATGCCAGCATCAGCCAACATGCTCATACATTCATCATGATCCAAACTGGCATTGAGAGCATACACTCTCAAGACATTTGTGTTCAATGCTTGGAAGTACTTAATATCTCTTTTGCAAGCATCTGAGTCAGCGAGGGGATCGCTAAATGTGGTGTCCGATCCATTTGCAGTATTTTGTTGGTATGCAACTCCTCTCATGAGAAATTGGGAGCCGTTATTGGAGAAGAAAAACTTATTTCCAATTACTTCAACCTCCGGAGTGCTGCTGGCAGCGGCAACCAATCTTGCTGTAAGGGCAATAGCAGTGAACAAAAGTGACAAGAAGTTCATCATCAATTTCTATGGTGGTGATCAAAAAAAGCTAGATGACTCCAAGAAACTGCCAGTTATTTATAATGTAAACGAAAGTCGACACGAAAACACGGACACGCTAATTCACACTGAAAGTAACCCTTGCAAATGGGCTCAAATTGTAAATAGGTTGAGTGAAGTGGCATTACCGGCAATTCCAGTTCACCAACAATGCATACACAAGCTCACAATTAAAGAATCAAATGTACTGAGTAGATTTATGAATTTTGATCTCTGGCAAAATTTCTCCTGCTTTTGGAAATTTGTGCAGCCAATTCTCAAACGAGATTGTACCAGTGCTCAATTTTCAGGTACGTGGCGGAGTGAATCAAAACTGAGAGTATAGACAAGTGGTGGCTTTGTTTGGATATCTATCAGATCAAGTTCTTTTGACCTATCGAGAACAGTCTCCATCACTATGCTTGTTCAGACCTTTACAGCTCTTATCATTCAATGTTGATCAAAACCCTTGAGACCTATATAAGCAGTTGATTATACCAAGGCAGTGCTGTGTCATATCTGTAGGTTAGGAACAAATAAACACGAGAGTAGGCGCGTAAGGTATCAGGATTTCAATAAATGCTCTGTAACTGCCAATATGACCCTATAGACAAACAAGTTGGACAATACCTTCTCAATCTGATATGAACACTAGAACAGACTACACCGCGTCTGGGAGCCCTCCGGCTAACATTATTTTTCAATTTATGGTTTGGTTTCGGACCCTTAAGAAATTCACTGCCCTCTTGTTTCTTTTCAGTGAATCAGGGTTCGAATTGAGATCGCAAAAAAGGCTGTGGTGTGAACTTAATAGATGTGGTCGTGTTCCCACCTTTATCTTGGCCCCAAATCGGATGGTCTAGATTGCTGTAGCGGTTGCAACATAATTTGTTTGTGGCGAGCACTGGCTTAAAGTCAAATTTTGCGGCTACACGATATTACAGTACACCAGCACATCAAACCAGAATGAAGTTAACCCATATCATTCCAGCCTTAGGATTATTCGCTTTAGCATTATCAGAGCCATTCTTAAAGTCCCCTGGGGAGTATGGGACTTATGTTAATCCTAACAAAAGACCTTATGATACTTGCGAATCCCAAGATTTAGTAACCTTATCAACCTGTTCCAACGAGGTCCTTTATTACCTTGACGAATGCAAAGCAGACGATTTGGCCTGCGAATGTTGTGCATTACAGAGTATTAGACCCCAGTGTTTTGGATTATGTCCTGGAAACCCATCGGCGACGTTTTTGAGTGTCTTATTGCAAGATTGTTCCTCACTCAACGAAGTTAACGCTTGCGCCATTCCCTTCAAAAAACTGGATGCAATGCAATCCAAGAAAGTCCAGAAGCTTGAAGATAAGGCGGTTAAAATATCCTCAAGAGTTAAGGCAAATTCGGACGAATTGATTCCTGAAGCACCAGTATTTTCATCATCAGAAGAGAAGGAAAACGATTTTATTGATAAATTGCCAGATGACTTAAACCAACTGATTCAAGTCCACAGGGCCAAGGAAGAATTTTCTACACCTAACAAAACCAACTCATCAGGTATGTATCCCACTTACATTTGATGGAACAATACTAACAGTTATAGTCATAGAGAATAGCACCTCGGATTCCAATGTTCGAGTTGTAAGTGCACTCTGTCTATTTGCAATAGGAATTGCCATGTTAGACACATCTGCAAATATGTTTATTTGACTACTCTGATTTAACCATCATCATAAAACTAGGTCTATTGGCCCATGTTTCTACTAGAGTCGATGAATACTTTTTTACTTAAATTATATATTACTTATTCAAGGATTGGTCTCCTTCATCCAGTCCAAAGTGTATTGGATCCCAGTCTCAAGGTCGACAGCTGGCTTATATCCAAGTAGTGTCTTTGCTTTAGTGATATCATGATAACGATTAGCACATGAAATCTTTACTCTGAAGGGAGTTAACCCTGGAGGTTTCCCAGCCAAGTTGGAAAAGAACTCACTAACATAACCCACCAAGATACCTAATGACCTAGGGAGGACAATATACTTGGCATCGACAACACCATAGGCTTTCCAAACAGTTCTTGCAAGTGTCCAGAAGTAAGTTGGCGCATCATTTGTAACAATGAACGTTTGTCCGCCAATTTTTGAAGCCTGTTCAGGATCCAAAGCAAGCTTGGCTGCCAATACATGGGCATCTGCAACATTTCCGGCATATGTCCAGTCACAAATATTGTTGTTATCACCCAACTGGAATTTAGATTGGCCCAACTTTGCAGCTCCAATTAGCCCAGGAACAAGTTGACGATCACCAGGACCAAAAATTCCCGATGGTCGAATACTCACCGTGGTTAACCCTGAAAAGTCATTGCTCTCCATGACAAATTTTTCAGCATCAGCTTTAGTTTCATTATATTTGTCCATATGAACTTTTGCATATGGCCATGTTTCGTCAGCATTGAGAATATCTCCTCCATTGAAAATGACACCTGCCGAAGACGTGAAAACCAATGCTTTTATCTGAAGCTTTTTGCAAACTTTAACGATGTTTTTAGTTCCCTCTACATTGACCTTTTGAAAAAGTTCTGGAGAACCAAATGATGGTAAAGGCGATGCAGAATGTACGACAACGCTACACTTTGATTGTTTGATGGCATTTGCAACATCCTCCTCTGAGGTCAAGTCTCCAAGGAATACCTTGACTTCATCACTTGGGAACGTGAAGTATGATGCGATCTTTTCAGGCAATGGACGAATATCGAAAACATGTATTTTGATGTTTGGGTTCTGGTCATAGAATTGTTGAATCAAATGTAAACCGAGAAAACCAGCACCACCAATCAATAGCACCGAGTCTATAGTAGCAGTCATTATGATCTAAAATTAATATATGGCAAAAATAAGCGTAATGATTGATTCGCAGAAGTGTTATGGTTGAGGATGATTTTTCTAACCCCCGTCGTATAGTTGTACGCACACGATGCGACATACCAAAAAACACACAACTTCTCAACTTCAATTTATCGACAAATTTTACAGCAATTGGTAATGTGTATTAATGAAAATGCATTACTAAAATGGATAAGTTTCTAGCTAATTATATATGGTTATCTTCGGTTGAGATCAAAAGACATATAATTTCTTATATTCTGCAACTTTCTCGAAATTTAAAGTAACATGAATGGGTTTCAATTCAGGGAATTGGAAATTAGCATTAGAAGAACTCTGTTGTAAGCCTTCAGCATCTTTCTGTCCGGTAAACAATTTGTTCTCCGAACCATTTGATGTAGGTGATCCTTTCTTCTCTATATTCGTCGTCGTGTTAATGTCTTCAGATGATGGTGCTTTGAAACCCTTCGAAAAATTGAAGTCAAATGTTTTCTTCTCTGGGACTTGAGCTGAGAAAGGCTTTGATTTTAAATTCATAGGTAGAGCAGGTTTATTACCAGTTTGAGCTTCACTGGATTCAGAAGCTATGCCATTTCTGTTGGAAGAGCTTAAATTAGCAAATGATTCGCCTACTACAGGTTTCTCAGTGGGAACAGGTTCGCTCTTGTCGAAGGATATTGTTTTAGCAATATCCTTGCTGTTCAATGAGGTATGCTTGTTGACCTTGGATCTTTTAGCATTCAGCTGTGAAGAATAAGGGTTTGAAAACCGCTTGATATCATTAGAGGAACCCGAATCCTCGAGTTCCTCATGGATCTGAGATGTACCATCCAATATCGACAATAAGGTATTTGCTGCTGCACTTTTTGGCTTTGACTCAACGACTGGAGTTGTGATATTACCTTTCGAATCTTCTGTAGTGAAGGTATTATTCCTGGAAGATTTTACCTTTGGTTTTTTCGATAACGAGGGAGCTCTAATTCTTGTTCTATAAGGAGATGGTAATCCGGAAAATTGGTACACTCTTTTAACCGAGGGTATGCTACTGAAGCTGTCATTCACAGTGTGGTATACTGGATTATAGCCTGGGGTAGATATAGTAGTGTTTTCGTTGTGGTTCGCGTTCTTTAGTATCTTTTGAGTATAAGGGGTACTATAGCCCAGCTCTGGACCTATGATTGTAGAAATGTTCGCTTTATTGATTACCGTAGAGTTCCCATGGCTAATATCTTCGCGTTGTGGTTTGCGAGGTGTCCCCGTTTTTGATTGTGATATTAACGAGACAACGCCTTCGTATTCCACTTCAGTCAATGGTTCATCGCCTCTTTGCTGGAAAAAATTGGACAACACCTTATTTGGTGATGTTCTGACGTCATATGAGCCTGGAATACTCAAAGAATGCGATGAAGAGCCTAAAAAGGAGCTGGTGCCTGGTTCCGGGAACTCAAACGGTTTAATTGCATGATTGCCTTGGGAATTTGCCCTTCTTTCAATGTTGCTGTTGTTGTTGGTATTAGTTGCATTCCATATTCCTGCAGGACTAAACAACCGTTTTACTTTCGACAAGAGGCCAGAATTTGGATACGGAGCAGTGAAGTTCCTCACCTTCTCCTTATAGGCTCGATAAGTCTTTCTATTATCCATGATCACACCCTTTGACCTACCAGTATCACATCGTGAGTATCGCTGTGACCAATTTTTTTGCTATAGATGGGTAGACCTGCATACATCCTAGGTTGCAGGTTTTCGGATTATTTAGCACTCGAGGGGGTTCACAGAGAATAATTGGGGGACCTGATCAATACGATGGAGGTCATGTTTACGTTGCAAGAAACGTGGATTGACACAAGCCTCCTTGAATCAAGAACAATAGCCAGGTAATGTAATTATTAAATGTCAAAAAAAGAATAATTTTGTTTTAATCAGAAAAATTTTTGCAGTCGTTAAGCGGCGAATTGGCATTTATTGGAGGTAAGCGATTTTGGAGGGGTATTGCCTAAAAGAATATTAAATGTAGAGTTGGTGAATTGTGAATAAAATAAAATATCGAGAAGTGGAGGCGATTGGAAGTCAAAGTTGAAGATGTTGATAGCATTGTGTAAATAATATCAATGACACCTTCGATCGTACTTCAAACAGAAACTTATTCAGAACTTAAGATTATAATGTTGTGATGGATAAAACTAGAGTGGTGAAACATTAGAGATATTCTTAGTCGTTCAAAGAGTATAGTTTGCACTTTGCTTCATATCGTACAGAAGTGCGCTTAAAGCTTCAACCTTATTTCTGTGAAGAAGTTGAAAGCATGAGGTGTATTCCAAATTATTCCTCTGTGAGTAAATTGATAGTTAAAGATGCGTTTGCATGCGTTTGCATTCATCTCTATTTATCAGATCTTGGCTGGTGGAGGCGCAACTATTATAGACACTTATGGTGGGGGGTGTGATGTTTTCTATCAGATTGTGCAACGCTACCAAATGCAGTTCTCCGCAATTAAAAGTTAAAGTCTCCAATCTGGAAAGCCCTCCATCCAATGGAGGATGCCATCGTATATCTGAGGCGTAGATTCATGGTTACATTAGGAATTGCGCACGATGTCATCAGAGTTACGGAATTTACCGGTACAGTTGAAAGCCAGAAAATGTCCTCCACCGCGGAATCGACGTACTTCGATTTGTTAAAGATACACACCACGCTTGAAAAATTACATATGCGACTTCGGAGTCGCCGCAAATGGGGTCGGTTGATGGGCCGCTTAGTTACCCCGAAGCTACTGGTCTTGATTTGATAGAGATACCGTTGAGATCGTATTCAGCAGTCCAGCCCAACCCAACCCAGACAACTCACATTTGAGAGAAAATAAAGCTTACCTTTCCAATACATTCAAACTCTATCATGATTGCGTTTAAAGGTAGGAAAAACTCCCAACTCAGGTTCCTAGTCCCTGATTTACGAGAGAGTCACATCAACTAATTGGCGAAAAATCACAGTACCGGCTTGTGGTTTCGAGTCAGAAATAATAGGACAAAGTCTAGCATCAGTAACATAAAGGTTTATAGTTTATGGTAGAGGCCGGTTTGGGCTTATCCTCGGCCCTACTTTGTGTCACCGCCGATAAAGGCTCTAGGAGATTCAGAGCTTTGATTGGCTGGAGATTTCACAGAGTCGTGTTGTCACCGCCAATACCACCTGTATACTGAGCTCTGAACAAGAAGTAGTCATTTTGTTTCTTTTTTTTGCAATCCTTCAGTCTTCTAACTATGGGGACTTGAAATCCGATGAATCATCTTAATGGAATCATGGGGCAAATGTACGCCGGTTGGTGCCCGCAAGCCGGTATGAGCTAGAAAACCGGCGAGGCGTTAATTGAGTACTACAACGGAGCTTTAGCTTGGCTTTGATATAAATACCAGAGCATTCGAGATCAAATTTAACGATTACAATACTTTTCAAATCTATTAACTCAAACTAGAAATATATTAGAAAAAATGGTCTTACCTCACGAACCTGAATTCCAACAAGCATACCATGAATTGGTTTCCGCATTAGAGGACTCCACTTTGTTCACTGAGCAACCTCATTACAAGAAGGTTATTCCAGTTGTTTCTGTTCCAGAAAGAATCATTCAATTCAGAGTTGCATGGGAAAACGATAAAGGTGAAATTGAAATCAACAACGGTTTCAGAGTTCAATTTAACTCTGCCTTAGGTCCATACAAGGGTGGTTTAAGATTCCATCCATCTGTCAACTTGTCCATCTTGAAATTCTTGGGTTTCGAACAAATCTTCAAGAATGCTTTAACTGGTTTATCCATGGGTGGTGGTAAAGGTGGTTGTGATTTCAACCCTAAGGGTCGTACTGATTCTGAAATCAGAAGATTCTGTGTTGCCTTCATGAGACAATTAGCCAGATACATTGGTCAAGATACCGATGTTCCAGCAGGTGACATTGGTGTGGGTGGAAGAGAAATCGGTTTCTTGTTTGGTGCTTACAAGCAAATGCAAAATAACTGGTCTGGTATCTTAACCGGTAAGGGTTTGTCTTGGGGTGGTTCTTTGATCCGTCCAGAAGCCACTGGTTTCGGTCTCGTATACTATGTCGAAAAGATGATTGAAAAAGCTACCCAAGGTAAAGAAACTTTCAAGGGTAAGAGAGTAGCTATCTCTGGTTCCGGTAACGTTGCTCAATACGCTGCATTAAAGGTTATCGAATTAGGAGGAATTGTTGTGTCTTTGTCTGATTCCAAGGGCTCCATTATTTCCCAGACCGGTATCACCGAAGAACAAATTGCCGCCATTGGTGAAGCCAAGATTAAGTTCAAGTCTTTGGAACTGATTGTCCAAGAATCTGCCAGTGCTTTCTCTGGAAAGAATTCTGTTGAATACTTGGCTGGTGTTCGTCCATGGACCAAGGTTGGTGCCGTTGATGTTGCTTTACCATCCGCCACTCAAAACGAAGTTTCTGGTGAAGAAGCTAAGGCTTTGGTTGAAGCTGGTGTCAAGTTTGTCGCCGAAGGTTCTAATATGGGTTCTACTAAAGAAGCTATTGACGTTTTCGAAGCCAACAGATCTAACGATGTTTGGTACGCTCCAGGTAAGGCTGCCAACGCTGGTGGGGTTGCTGTTTCTGGTTTGGAGATGGCCCAAAACTCTTCTAGAGTCCAATGGACTCGTGAAGAAGTTGACCAAAAATTGAAGGATATTATGTACACTTGTTTCGCCAACTGTTACGAAACTGCTGTCAAGTACTCTTCTGAAAAGAACGCTCAAGGTTTACCATCCTTATTGAAGGGTGCTAATATTGCTGGTTTCATCAAGGTTGCTGATGCCATGTTTGACCAAGGTGACGTCTTCTAAATTTTAATTCTTTAGTGCATATTTATACGTTTAATGAACATTGTTTGATACATAATGCTACCTATAGAAATATCGTAATTTTTATTATTCACATAGTTATAGGTAGGTGAGATATCTGATAAGGAAGGAAGGAGGATATGCATGTTAGATCACGATTTGGTCACATGATAATCGCGATACCTGAACCAAAAATACACCTGTAAGATTAGTTGATCTTAAGTATTCAGTATGACAACGTTCCTTCAAAACCAATAATACCCTATAGAAAAGTATAATTCAAGCAAACCCAGGCCGCAACATGTCGGTGAATTATGCTCAGCCCCATGCCGCGGATGTCCCCGTGACTGATATGGATGACTTGGAAGATGACTTATTTGATGAGCCAAGTAATAGACATAGTTCTAATGAGTTTCTAGACAGTTTGGACTACGAACAAGAACATCAAGGAGCCGTACAGAAGGCTTCGAATGCATTTCTCAAATTCTTCCGAAAGGGAAACAGATCTAATGCCTATGAGATGGTTCTGCGGAACGATGAAGAGGTTTCGAGCTACCATGATTCTGAATCAGGTAATGACGAAGAGAATGGTCCTAAGGGTTTTGATATCAGGGATTACAAGATTAAACTTTTAACTGACAAACTCCAAAGAATATTGATTGTAGGAGCTCTAACAATAGTGCTGCTCGTATCGGTGATACTATACTTATCGAAAAAACTAGATAACGATCCAAACCATGGACTAAGTGCACTGGTTAAAAAAATCATCTCCAATTCTACCCATGAATTCCATCCTACCACCATCGTGATCTCCTTGGATGGATTCCATCCACATTACATAAATCCCCACATCACACCGGCCTTGCATAATATGCTCTTAAACGACTTCGGTGCACCATACATGAATCCATCATTTCCTTCTTCGACTTTTCCCAACCACTGGACCTTGGTTACGGGCTTGTACCCATCGGAGCATGGTGTGGTAGGAAACACATTTTATGATACCAAATTGGGCAAACAATTTGTAAATACCAACCCAAAGCTTGGTGGTTTGGATCCAGATTTCTGGAGAGGTGGCGAACCTGTTTGGACAACAGCAAAAAATCAAGGTGTAAATGCTGCTGTACACATGTGGCCAGGGAGCGAAGTCCCGGAAATAGGACCTGAACACGATTTTGATAAATACAACGGCTCAGAGTTGTTGTCTTCGAAAGTGGCCAAAGTCATGAAATGGCTTGATCATGATGACATTACAAAGAGGCCAGAACTTATTTTGACTTATGTTCCTACAATTGATCTGGTGGGACATAAGATTGGGATTACTGGACCAGAATTAACTGATGCACTCAAGTATGTGGATGATTTTATAGAATTGATGCAAAGTGAAATTAGAGCAAGGAACCTACAAAAAATCGTCAACTTGATAATCGTCAGTGACCATGGGATGGCCCCAACTTCAAACGATAGACTTCTCTATTTGGATGATATTATTGACTTGGAGAAGATCGAACATGTTGATGGATGGCCACTATTCGGATTACGGCCATATGCTCAATATACTGTTGAAGATATCTTGAGTGAAATTGAGGACAGGTTTTCTGGTTTAGACAAAGAAGTCAATAGTCACTTTAAAATTTATAAAGTTGAGGATCTTCCTAAAGAATGGCAATTTGGAGGTAATATTGATGAGCATAGATTCAATTACAGATTGGCTCCAATCTGGATTATACCCGATGTTGGATACTCTGTAACAACCAAAAAGCAAATGACTGAGCTTGACGATGATTACAAGCCTAAAGGGGTACATGGATATAATAATACAGAACTACTTATGAGGGCTGTGTTTTTGGGATCGGGTCCTTACTTCAATCAAAGACTAAAAGCAGGCAAGAAAGTTTTACCTTTTTCCAATACAGAGGTCTACAATATGATTTGCGATACATTGGACCTTATTCCAGCACCAAATAATGGTACTGATACCTCACACAATGCGGCTATCTCGAGCAACAGAGAATTACCTCATGACTGGACAGATTCTCTTGAATACCCTAACCTTCCTTTCAAGGTTGATCACATAGTGAAAGATGCAACTTATGATTTACTCTGGAAGCCCAAGAAAGCGGATAAGAACCCCACAACTATTAGCATAAGTACGAACGACCAGCCTTTACTGTCGTTAATAAGTCAAGAGTCTGCTGTAAATTCGTTTGACCCAGTTCAACTACCCAAACCTACAGATTTGATCGATGGTGAAATTGGAGATCATGAAGAGGGAAAAATGCCTGGGAAAATACCTGAAGATGTTGAGAATGAGTTAGAAGAAATAGAGGGTCTTTTGAATGGCATCTTAGGCAATTTGGGGGATCTCATGGGAGATGTTACTAATAAGGTTGGTGATCTTGTGGGGGACGTTACCGATAAAGTTGGGGATACATTATATGGAATGGGGGACTGGTTAGGGTCAATAGGTAAAGGAAATGGTGGTAACTGAGTCCGCTTTTGATCAAGTATGGCACTTCACTAAAATACGTAATCTCACACCATATACATCTATATTTTTTTCCCATATTTATAATAATTAATTGCGAGTTCATAAGTATTATATTTCTGTAAAACGCATCCTATAAGATTATTCCCAATTTTTTATGACTCCTTTGATATCATTCGTTTATTCACAAATTCTGAGAACCTTGTCACTCTGTTCTCGAGTTTCAAGTCTTACTGTTTGTACTACCACTTTCTCCATTCCTTAAGTTCAACAAGAATGGAGAGTTGGTATTTCTTTGAGGGATATCGTTCTCTCTTACGCTTTCAAACATCCCGAATCTATTTTCAAATATCCTCTCATGCTTAAATTCAATTTCACTTACCTCAATATCACTAACACTTTGACAGAGAGAGACTATTTCCAGTTTCGATAACTCGGCAAATGCATTCGATCTGGTGATGGTGGCCCAGTATTTTTGAACCAAATTCAAGACTTTAATTAATATTACTGGTTCATTTGTTAAATGCAAACTCTTCCAGAATTTGATCAAGGTTTCAATGCTGCTATTATCATTCCCGTCCCTTAAACTAGGACTGCCTATAGTCTCAAATGTCTCACGTAACCTTTGGAATAGTTGAAAGAGTTTTTTGAGAACCAATATCTTCAATCTAGGAATGGAATAAAAGTTAGATAGCGACAATAATCCAGAGTAATCAAGTATATTATATGATTTCAGTGCTGGTTCTTCAACTTTATCAGTATAAAGATAATAAATCATCCATTTAACCAAGTGATATGGCTCCGGGATGAACATCCTACCCATGACCATTTCATTCATTCCTGCCGCTATCATTCGTTGAAAGTGTGGCCATCTAGCGATTAATATCGATTTATGGACCTTGATCACCTTCAAGGAATCACTTGGGGTAAGCAGACTCACATCTATGCTGTCCAAGTCAAATGTACCTTTGTCTTCTTCATTAGTCACAGTAAAAATTTCAAAATCAGTAAACTCTTCACTCAAGAATAAATTTTCGAAATCTGCAGAAATTGATCCTCTCGTACTCGTGGTTTCGTCGTTACTCGAAATTCCCAAATTAGACAAGTTGATTTCGAGCAAACTTCTCATCCTTGGATACAGTTCTATCTGCTCTCCCTCTTCGTTAATATGTGTTTCCACTTCATCTTCATCTATGCTGCTGTCATTATCTTCACCCAAAACCCCGAAAGTCTGTTCTCTTTCGGTTTCATTATCTTCATCGATATCATTTTCTTGTCCAAATTGTTCAACTACAGAATCCGTTCGTAGATGCACGTCAGACTCTGGAATCCTATATCGTTTCACACCAAGAATATACAACTTCCCATTATTCACAAATGCTTCATTCCAAGAATAAACGGTTAAGTCAAGTCCTTTGGTTTTTTCAAAATAGTCAGCAAATGTGTCCATACTAAACAAGTTCAGAGTTTCAAGCTCGTTGACATCTACCATTGAGACATCGAACAACCCAACAGGGCTGTTTGATAAAGGTAACCTTATTTCGAGTGTGATGGATGGATTGATTTCGGAAGATCTATATATACTTTCGCTCTGACTGGATAAATATGAGGAGTCGTACGAGGCGATTTTATAGATGAGCTCTTTGGCTTCTCGAATGTTGGAAATTTCTCCGATTGTACCATTTGTTAGTGAGTAGTAGGAGATGGAATTTTTAAAATGGGTCATATCTCGATCAATACCTCCGAAGGAATAGAGTTTATCACCATGAATGGTTATGTAATGGTCAAACCTGTACACGAATCGAATTGGATTGGACCATTTTCCCGACAATAAATCGTAGTAGTATAGATCATTCAACGGTGACTGGTGATGAAGACCCCCACTAATATATAATTTGGTTCCGTCTGGAGACAAACAACAGGCATGTCTTGATCTCGATCTAGGTGCGTGGGAAAGCGCAAAAGGTGGGGGTCCGATCCATTTCTTCTCGTAGATATTGTAAATCATCATGAGGCTATCGGGTCGGAAACCTAAGGGTATGTTGGAGGTGGAGGGTGGTCTCGAAAAGTCCACAACAGGAAGATCATCTTCTGCTGGAATGCCTCCAAAGACCAAAATGTTTCCATTGCCTATGTAGGTGGCCAGATGGCCCTCTCGGAATATTTTTTCATGTTTATTGTCAATTTCCCACGTTTTGGTCTTCAAATGGAGAAGATACACATTGCTATCCAACTCGTCCATGTCATCAAAACCTCCATACAAAAATACAATGTCTGTATTCTTACATGGTACTATCGTTGCTTTGACTTTATGGAGAGGTGCGGCGCCACTGAGCTGCGACAACTTCACACACTGGTCAATGGACGTATCTGGACCCGACCAGTTGTGCATGGCCATACTGGTGGAGACTTGTCGTTGGTATGATTGTTGGTATCGGCTCACTTGCTAAGAACAATTGATTACTCTTGACTAAGTACCAACAATTGTCATCAGTCACGTGGTGATAGAAGGAATGTAATGGTACATACTTAAAAAAACAGATCTGTATACGCAGTGCGAACTCTACGATAGTGAACAAAAGGATCTTGCTCACGTCAAATGGAAGAAGATGCTACCAAACTGAACATCAAATTGACGATGATCAAAATCATCAACTAGAAAAGATTGTGGTGATTGATTGTGTAGATTTTTATTGCAGACTATTCAACAGAGTTTGTATTTGTTTAGCTGCTAGATTGCATTGTTCACCCTAAGTATCACCATGTCTCATAAGGGTCCTTGTCACTTTTACTAATACTAATATTCGCGTCTTCAAGTTCCTTTTTCAATTGTTGCTGGATTACCTTCAAAAATGCTCTTTCAGTGTTGGAGTGATTACAAGCAATCACCGAAGCCCCCGATTCCGTAAAATACAAAGCTTCATGATGCGACAACTCTCCAGTATAAAAGAGGTCTGCATCCACTCCCTTGAACACCGAGCCTCCAGACCCAGCACAAATGGCAATTTTGCTAATTTGATGGTCACTAGTCTGTCCTCTTCCACGCGCAACCAACACATGGTCTAAACCCAAACTAGTCTTGACATTGCTCACCAATTTAGTCAATGGAACAGGTTGTGCCAATTTCACAATTCTTCCCATCCCACAGTTTTCAAAAGTCTTATCTTTCTCGATTGCCTCTCTACTCGACACCGCAAAGTCCTTCGCAATTCCATCTACCAAAAAATCATTGACACCACCAGCAGCACTGTCGACTGCGGTGTGTGGTGAATACACACTGATATTGTTCTTGATCAATTTGAGAAGTGATCTCTGCTGTGGATCATCATTGGTGATGGACTTCAATCCCCGGAAGATAAACGGGTGATATGCCAATATGAAGTTTGACTTGGACGCAATTGCTTCATCAGCAACATCTTGCGTCAAATCTATGGTCAAGAGTATATTCAATGTGTCGGTTTTGATATCTTCCGAACTGGAATCAACGAGCAACCCAGTATTGTCCCATGACTTGTCTGCCAATGCAATTGGATAGTGTTTTTGGACTAATGTTAGTTGATTCTTTCAAGGTAAAGCTTTCAGGTATACTCACTTGCGTCTACTGCACGGACTATGCTTCTTTTGGACATTTCGAAGTTGTTTTCTATAAAGAACTTAAAAATATAAGATTCATCATCAAATAATTCAAATGAAGTCTAATTGAGCGCAAAAAAATGCGCAAACCCGGAATCGAACCGGGGGCCCAACGATGGCAACGTTGGATTTTACCACTAAACCATTTGCGCCGTAAAATCCATCAAAATGCCCCCTGCCAGAATTGAACTAGCGACCTTTGCATTACAAGTGCAACGCTCTACCACTAAGCTAAAGGGGCATTTTCTGCAGAAATTGGTTTATAGCTATTTTGTGTCTTAAACATATCACGTGAAAATCACGTTTTTCAAATTTTTTTTTTAAAAATAATTTTGGAATAGCTCTTTCTTTTGCTAATCAACAGTTTTCAACCTCCATCTCTATCTATATGAATAAGTTTCTTAAGAGAATAGAACGATTTTCCATTGAAAAGAAAAAATCGATTCTAGGACTTTTCTTTCAAATTTTCAATGTCGCAAACTTTAACTAAAAGTTTTGCAGCCACTGGTTATCATAACAGCTTTTTTTATTGAGGGTGATTTTTCAAGGTCAATTGAAGACATGGTCGACACCTAAGTGTTTACTGTTTTGTTTCCTACAATGAACTTGATATCATATACTTTGGGGGTCGTTGGTTTGAATTTTAGTCTATTAAATATGAACGTACACCTATCAATTCAAACATCTATGAAAAGTTTGATATTCAGTAAACAAAATATATACATCATGAGCACATGAATTTATCTCTACAGAGTGCTTTTATATATAAAAATATATCTGAAGTCTAATGAGATGCAAATGAAATTCAATCAATGACAATAGCCATATCGTAGGAATAACCCGCTATGGAGTTCTCGTGAGCTTTGACTTGTTCAAGTCTTTCTTGGACTTTGGTCGACATGACATGAGTGTTTCGGTCCTCGTGAACTTTATCGTGTAAGCTAAAAAATTGATCATATGATAACTGGTCTGCTCTTAAGATGAACTTCCTTTCGGTCTTGAAGTTAGGATTGATAGTCCTCTTTAAGATAGGACGAGGTACCTTGATAGGTCTACTCGTTGTTGGCTGAGCCTTCTTGAATTCAGGAAGGTCAAGATCAAGATCCATTTCATAGGAGGCTTTTCTTTTCTTTGGATTATCTAACCAGTTGACAATAGAAGTATAATCAATGTCATCATCAATGATAGTAGTGGAATAGATTTGGGAGTCGTCAACAGTTGGAAAGATTGGACTTGGCTCATTTTCAAGCTCTTCGTCAAATGATTCACTGTCTGAACCAGGATACTTGAAGAACATATCGAAGAAGTCCAGCTCCTCAGAAACTTGGGTATCAATGAGTGGCTCATTATTTTGAATGGTCTGAATGGCCTTAGAGCCAAACTGTTTGACCTTTTTGATCCACTTGGTTCTGTCGATCTCTTCGGATTGAAGTGGTTCAGTTCCAATTGGTTGGGTTAAAGTTGGTACAAAAATAGGCGCCTCATCAACCAGAATAATCTGAGTAGACGATCCAGCAAAGAGAACCTTTTTAGCTTTAGAAGGGGTTTCTCTAAGCTGAGACTTGTTAGGAACCCCAGTAGGTTTGGCCTTGGATGGGGATCCTAAAGTAGTAGTGGAGGTATTGGCAGTGAAAGTGGTTTGGTTCAAGGAAAATAATGAGTTGGTGCGATTAAGGATGCTTGGATTTGCACCCTTTTTCTTGCCCTTGGTCTCTGGGGAAATAGGTGGAGTTGGAAGAATACTAGTTGTTGGTTTTGGTAAGACATTGATGGTAAGAGAAGGTCTTTTAGCCTTCTTTGACTGAGTGGATGTTGCAATAGTAGGTGGAAGGTGGACAGGAGTGGGTGGAGTAGGGTAGGAACTAACTGTGAAAATTGGTGCTGGAGTGGTCAAGAAAGCCCCATTAGCTCCAAATGGGTTGGAGTTAGGCATAGGCATAGGCTTAGGCTTAGAGGCTTTCTTTGTTGGCAGTTGCATGGTCTCAATGGTATTGTTTTCCCATAAAACTGGGATGGACTTGGCTTTAGAATTGACTTTAGACTGCTCCATATCTGTAGGAGTAATGATGTCCCATTCCACAACCTCGATTTTGGTAGGTTTCATGGGTTTAGTAATTTTTTTGGTGTTGATCGCCTTTCTAGAAGGTTCTCTAGGAGCAGGTACCATTCTTTGTGACTTCTTGGAAGAGCCACGGTGAGTAGATACCCTGGTTTTGGAGGCCCCACTTTCTACGAGATTAGGGGCTTCCGTTGGGTTGAAACTGGGGGCTTCAATTGAAGCTGCCTTTTCCAATGGGTCTCTGGCAACTTCATATTCCACAGGTGGATTAGAAGTTTCCATTTCCGCAAGGACTGGAATGTTCAACCATTTGTCGAAGTCATCCATCTCTTGGGGCACGAAACCCATGTCGATTAAATCAGTTGATTCAAGTATGGAATAAACAGTCTCCATAGGTGGTGGAGTAGGTTGGGTTCCGTTCTGTTCAAGAATTGGAGATTGCATCCAACTTGAGAGGTCATTTCCAAGGGCATTCAATTCCTCGAAAACAGGATCAAAGTCAATCAAATTGGTTGGCTCGATCGGGGAACACACATTCTCCATAGGTGGTGGTGGACTAGATGTTCCTCTGTTTTCGATAGTTGGAATTTGCAACCAGCTTGGAAGACCGGTTTCAGTTTCAATGGCATTCAGTTTCTTGGGGACAGTATCAAAGTCAATTAAATCGGCTTCAAACGAGGAGCACACATTTTCCACAGGTTGTGAATTGGATGTTCCGTTGTCTTCCAAAACTGGACTACCAAATAAACTATTAAGGTCAGATTCGTTTTCAGAGACTTGACCTAAGTCAATCAAGTCTCCTTCAGTTCTGAAAATAGGAATGGTTGGTTCCTTGTTCTCTGGTTCAGATCCAGAAAAATTTTGGGTGGGAATACCCATGCCAAAACTGTCTACCCACTCGAGGAAGTCGGGTGCAAAAACTAACTTTGCCTTGGGGATGAGGGGCTCCTCGAGCTCAGTAGCGGCAGGCCTGGCTCTAGAGGTTCCATGTTCCACAGTTGGGGCAGAAGTCCTCTTGGTAGTTGGCTTGGAAGTTGAGATACCATTTTCTCTGGCGGGAAGTACAAGAGAAAGCTTCTTGTTCATTTGCTTTCTTTGTCTCTTTTGCTTTTGCAATTTTTGAATGGCATTGTGGTCGTAGAAGATCGCAGAAGTCATTTCGTTGAACTCAATGGCTTAAGGGGTGGGGAATTGGGTGGGGGAAGCTTCTCTTAACTTTGGTGTACAAAGATTTGCAGAAGGTAGATAAACTGCTCTGGGTCTATCGAAAGATAATTCGGGGCAATTATCTCTTGTGATAGAGTAGAGTTTGGCTAGACTGTCAAACTAGAATCTTCTACCAAGGTGTTAAACTTCTATGAAGTGGTAATGCTGGTTAAGTGGCTTATAGCACAAGTGGGAGGATGTGAATGGCAACTCGTTGAACAATGGGGACTTAGGGGTTGGCAAAGTCACTGGAGTTCTTGGAGATGGTTTGGTAACTGAATTAAGGCGTACGTATGGATTTTACGATGAAAATTTAGACGTATGTGGGAATTCTGTTAAAGGAGGGAGGGAACAAGATACTTTGGACCGGTTGCAACTCGTTTGTGTACTAAATAAGGGGAATCTCGATGTTTACAAAAAGGATGCAAAAAGTGACCATAGTTGAGAAAATCCCGAAAGAAGTGATATGAATACAGGCGAGGAGCTCAAGAACCACATCTAGAAAGTCATAAGCTAGAGTGAATGCATATCAAAGGATAATCACAGACTATCAGCAGGCTGTAACGGATTCTACGCTTGCCTCAAAGCTTAGGGGGTTGTTAGTGTCGAGTATGCTCATATTAAAAATGTAGTCTACAACCGATCTTGAAATGTTAGAGATACATCGAATAAGAAACAAAGTATCATATTTATAGCTGAAAGAAAAGAAGCCACTACATATTGGGTCTTATGAAAGTATGAAATATCATGGTAGTGGTGGCTTGTTCTAAGTAATAGTAGTGGTTTAGCATTTTTTGCGGCAGAGTATTATAAAATGATAGTGATAAATTAAATGAAGCTACCAAAAGTGCAAGAAGATTTGGGAGAAAGTCAAGCTTGAAAGATTCTATCAAGATTCAAATATCTGTCATTCCTATAGTTATAAATTGAACAGCCAGTCGAAAATAATGGATGTAAATCATTAAATTTTCAAGGTTGAGCTGCATTTCATCGCGTGTTGACAAAGTAAGTAACATAAACAGGAAAAGTTTCCTTCCAGTACCATCAAGACACAGTTTGCTGAGTTTCAAACCCTGAAATGGGTGCAAACCAGATTTTGGTTGGCACTCCGTATGCAGATAATTTGATTTCATGATATGTGAGCACATGCCCAAGGACTTATTCCGACTTAAACAGTGGTATTGTATTGTTCATATACTATAGATCTGCTCTTGAAACCTTTGGTATTGCAGGCTTGCACTCTTTATACTGTTACTTTTTGGCGTTCTTACCAACGATATAGAAGTACTCATACAAAGATAGTGGTTGTACTAACTGGAAAGGAATTGAGGAATCGTTTATAATTTAATGCTTATTAATATAGAAGATCAATAACGATGTTAAAGAAAATCGAATGAAGCCAAAAATACTGTTGACTCAAACTTCATATTGTTTGGATCTATTGCAGGTTCCATAAACTCTTATCAATCCACGCTGTATGCAGGAAGGAGCAAAATCTCAAAAAATCACCAAGATCCACTTGCAACACAAATAAAATCGAAGGTCACAAAATATTACCACCTCTTCTGAATGTCAGCTAGAGATCGTTTTCAAAGTGCCATTAAGGAAACAAAGTGTGACGAATAGAAGCGAGGGCTCTAGTCCTACCAATTGGCCCCAGAGCTTGTTGTGCCGAGGTTTAGCATTCATGAAAGAGTCTCTACCACAAACATCACATCAAAGTCAACTGGTTGAACATCGAGTAGATCTTGTGGGTGGCACCACAAGTGATGCCGGTGGAATGCTAAGAAATGGGGGATAGTGAGCTTCTGTGTTCTGTGGGTACTTGATGTTGTGTTTGCAGGTAACAGGTTCTAGATCCAGGCAGATGCCTGGGTCGTTTGAGTGTCCAGGAGACTACCGGTCTTTACAGGTTCATGGATGTGCCCTTTGGCCCCATTGGACTTAGTAACACAACGAAGGAATGGATACAATTGGAGGAACTAGATTTCTTGTGGACCGGGATTGTGCTGGAATGCCAAGGTTGTGCTATGGAAGGGATTGATGGTTCACCTTTACTAATATCAAGCAGGTCAAACACCTCAGTCTCCTCAGACAAACACTACTGTAGGTAGTGATGGTTGGTTCGACCCCAACAGATTCCTAGCCCTGTGGGCTATGGATGACCAAACATGGCTGCAGTTGGTAGTCAGCCCACTCGTCCTCATGGACACTTGTTGTTGGTTCAAATCCAGCTTTCTCGTTGTTTAATGGCATGAGACAACATAGGTCATCTACAACCTCGATGTGGAGCTGGTTCAAATCCAGTATTCTCAGGCGTGAGATCAATTTACTAACTACTCAAGGTCAAATCATATCAAGAAGTCCTCATAGGCAAACGTTGGTTCGAATCCAACATTCTCTGATCCGAGGATCTAAGACTACATACCTAGAGCACTTACGCTCATACTGATCTTCTCTTTATATAGGAATTTTCAGCCATTCGTGGCTCTGGACCACTGGGAGGGTTATATAGTTGATTGGTGGCCTGGTGTGTAGGATTACATGGAGTTCAGTTAGTCTATGGAAATATTCTGAGAATCTTTCATATTGACCTCAAACAAGGGAATGATATGTGATCCTATACTGGGTGCCAATTTGACAAGACTATATAACTCTTCCAGTGGCCCAAAAAAGGTGGGGGGTTATATATTGTAACCCCCCTCCTGACGACCCCCCATGTCAAATTTTCGGCGGGTATTTTTAAACACTTTTTTGGTATTTTAAATGATTTAATGGTACCAGAAGATAGAGAATAATTTTAAAAGTTGTTTGGGGTTGTTTTGAGGCTAATTGGTTCTATATTGGTTGAGTTAAGCCATTTAATGTGGCAATATTTAGCTCAAAATTGAAATGATAACGTGATATGCACGTGACTTTAAGTAGGTCGGTTAAAAGCAACATCCTCAAAGTTCATAAATCGGGCGTGTGGTCTAGTGGTATGATTCCCGCTTTGGGTAATAGTGCAGAAATGTACTGCTGCAAATATGCGGGAGGCCCTGGGTTCAATTCCCAGTATGCCCCATTTTATGTTTTTACATCAGTTTGCCAACACTCTGGTATTAAATCAGATGTCATCTATTGACACTGCTGTATTTTCTTCCTATTTTGGTGCAAACGAAAGCTTCTGCTGATTACTCACCTGTATCTTCGACAGTTGATTATACGGGTCCATTTTCACCGGCAAAAATTTTTGCACCTAAAACTGAAGTTGTATGATCAAAATACAAAGGAAGATCTACTTAATAATACAGTAAGTAAATATGAACGGTATTGTTTTAGGGATATAAAGGCAAACTTCCGGAGGAACTCTTTAAAAAAAGCAGAACAAAAACGCCCGATAGAATTGAATAATAAGTAAGCAAATAAAAAGGTCAAGAAATAAAAGGTCAATGAAGGGTCATTGAATTTTTTGGGGTTGAAAGAGCTTGAGCGAAGGCTCAAATATAATGATTGTTGAGCTTATATATTTCATTACAAAGCACCTCCCAGTTGTAGACTTTATTCATATCCTTCCTCAACCCCAAAGACTCTTCAAATAAATATAATTCATAAAATAACCGTAAATTGGGTTGAATGATGATGTTAAACCGCTGAACCCTTAAATACAAGTAGCATGTCAACAAGCTTAATCTGAATCGTTTCATCATTGACGCCAAGATGATGGAAGCAGACCGAGAAACACCAATTCTGCAGTGGATCAACGTGGTGTTGGAATCACAATTGGTAGCGGGCATCCCAAGAGAAGTATCCTGATTGGAAACAGTTCCAGGGTTTCCCAATAGAAAGCGGGACTGAATATCGTCGGGACAGTCTGTCAACAACGACAAAAACGAATCCTTTCCGTCATCTTTTAAGTTGAAGATGAAAACCAAACTCTTGAGGTTTTTTGGAACATGTTTACTCCTGGTTCGATTGGGAAACTCGTCGAACTGAACCTCATAAATCTTGGAGTTTCCATCGTTAAATTCGTAAATAGGGGCCAAAACCCTGATATTTTTCTCTTTGGCCCTTCTGATTTCAAAGTCTTCCTTACAATCAAAAATGAAATCGTCCTTTAAATGCTTGACCCAGTAAGGACACTCACCGATTGAAATCAAGTGAGTGGCCTTCGTTGCATTGAGGATGGTTACCGAGTTGGCATGGTTCAAGGATCCCAAGTATAGGTCCGGCAATATCTTGGAGGGGAAGTTATTGTCGTTGTTTAAGTTGAACCAATCATATTTGATGTTGGATATCTTTTGGATATAGTGAAAATGAAAAGAATTGACATCCTGAAAATTGAGTCCAAAGATGAAATCCTGATCGAACAAATTATGATGTTTCAAATAGTTGACCAACCTTTCAAACTGCTTCAAAAAAATGAGATCGGTTTTGAAGTAATACAATCTGGTGTCCTCGGCATTATTTGAAAGCAAGGAAACGATGGAGTCTTCGATAGTTTGCGACTTGAAAAGTTGTTCCACACAAATGGTCAATAAAGATAAGCCTGTAAACCCGTCAAACGAATAGATAAAGACCTTGAACCCGTGGTTTTCAACCATAATATAGATCAATTTCAATAAGTTTAAGAAGGATAATATCTCAAGAGTATTGATCTTTTCCGGGTTGAAGCTACCGGAGCTGGGAAACTCCAAGTAGTAAGACGAGGTGGTCAGTTTCTTGGCTTTCAAATCCTGGTAAATGGTTTCGAGGTGTTCCAACGACGGGAAAGGGGCATTCTCATGACAATTGATAGTCAATTTGAATTCCGGAGTAGTTTCATCCTTGGAAGACTTCGACAAGCAGTTGAAGTCAATTATATTGCCCAAGCATATCTTGTTTTCCATGATCCACTTCATGGAGTTAAGTCTCCAGATCAAATTCTGTTCGTAGTTCAATAATTTGGAATTCTTTTCATCGAGAGTGGTCGACTTAATAGATTTCTTGGAATATTCAAATTCCAATGGCTTTTGAGAACTGTTGTCTTCGGAAACAATACTTTGGTTCTTAATAGACTTTATCAAGCTGACCATCTCGTTATCATAGATAGTGTCCTCCTCTGAGGACAAAGTTTCAAAGTATTTGTTATCAATTGACTCCCATTCGATGTCGTTTGAAACAACAAAAACATATCGGGAGCTTTGGTTCAACGAGTCGATCAACAATCCCAACGAGGTGTTGTCGTGCTCGTTGTAGTTGTAAACCACAAATGATGATAAGGGGGCCATTAACTTGATCTGGTCCTTGTAGTTTCTGTTATTGAGCTCGTTAGACGAGCCGTAAGAAAGAGACGAAACATAATCAAATGTTTCGTATTCTACGTCAGCTTCGACGTCCTCCTTGTGCTCAATTTCGTAGGACAAGTCGAACTGTTGCTGTTTAGAAAGCCTGGTGGTCTTTGCAACTAATAAATCCTCAACATCCACGGTGTTGATAAGGTTGGGTGCATGGATAGTTGTGGACGAATTCACGAACATCAAGTTGATGAAGTCGGCACCAGGAACAGGCACTACCGAACGATATACATCGTTGGATCCAAGGTGGTCGGAACCAAAGAATGACCTTTGGTTGGACGAGTTCAACCCGTGTAAATAAGGGAAAAGCGTGTTGTTGACTTCGGATTTTGCAGCCGTGAAGCGGGACGAATAGTACCAGTCTAACAAGTTGTCGAGTTGCGCGGTGGACGCAATTAAGCGGACATTGGGCGATACAACGGGTTCTAGAGTGGATGCAAAGTCGACTAGCCACAGGCCTGGACCGAAACCGGTGCCAGAAGCGCCTGAGTCGGTGATACTGCTTTTTCTGAGGATAGAAGGGAGGTCATGTTTGGAATGATTATAATTGAAGCTGGGTGCAAACGCAAAGTCGCTGGGGGCTGAGACAGACGACGAGGCGGTGGATGGTGTAGGGGTGATACACGATCTGGGGATAATGGAGTCTTGATTAATAAGATAGTACGACGACGACGAGGTGGAGGTGGAGGTAGAAGCGGTTGAAGTGAGAGACAATGTCGCGGTGGGATTCGAATTAACGGTAGTGGTAGTAGTGGAGGTTACACCCTTCGGAGGAGGGTCGTTCAAGTTGTATTCAGCCAAAGTCATAGCTAACGATGATACTGGTCAAAATGTAGATAACCAGAGGCGTTGGTTGTATTTATATAAAAACATCAATTAGCTTTAAGAATATGTAGATATATATAGAGTTAAAAGTGAAATTTTCAGACAATAGTATTGTGTGCAGATGGTGGCTGCAGCTACATAAGGACAGTACGACATTTGTGCAGGGGGTGCAGGATGCATGCGAATCGGGGTAGGGGGGGGGTGTTGGTAAAATTACATGTTAGAAGATAAGGAGGGGAAGATGAAATTGTAGAAAAGGTGGGACGATGGCAATAAAGGAAAGGTGAGAAGAAGGGAATGGTTGGAATGGTTGGAAGACGAGTAGGTTGGAGGAGAGGCAGGTTGGCCATAAAAAGAAATGAATTAATAGGATAGAGGGTGGGTGAAGAAAGGAGGGGCGTACCTCAAATACGCAAACCGAGTTCCGTCGCGCGACATTTTACTTTCACGACATAGACCTCCAACGGTCTAGACTCACTATTATCTCCTACAATAGACCGATGACCCACAATCAACATCAGTTTATTGTGAGAGATAACATAGGCAGACAGGCAAACTTTAAGTTCGATAGTAGGGTAATAGTGGAGGATCATAGTCTAGACTCCAAAGGCTAAAGTGGAGGAGGTAAAGAAAGAGGAGGAAGGGGTTGCTGTGTGCAAGTCCAAGGATCAAAGGAGCAAAGAAACAGAGCCAATAAGTGGAGTATGTAATTTTGTGGGGGGGGAACCAGGCGAAAAAGTCGAAGAAGGATAAGCACAAGAAATAGAAGAAGAAATGATGGATTTTCAGGAGAAGTAAGGGGGATTTTGATTGCAAGGATTGGCATTTTGATAGAATTACACATATTTCTTAGGTCAAAAAGATCAAAAGATCGTAAGATCAAAAGAATTCAAAAAGATTGAAGATCTCTGTTCTCTTCCTAGCACGACATTAAATTCTGATACTTTCATTTGATACACTATGCCAATCAAATTAATTAGACGATCCAGAAGTACAAACATTCCGAAATATAGCGAGCGACATTTGACATATTTAGGGAGATGCGGCTGAAGAAAGAGACATACTACACGACATGGGCCGTGCCAATTAGATACTTATTTCAAATATGGTGTTGATGGTAGTTACTGGCCCTTATTAGTCTCCTCTTGCTTTGTTCAAAGTAGTCAGGTAGACAAACATGGTAGAATAGTAATCATGTAGCTTTGTTGGAGCTTGTCCTGTGTGGTGTCAAAGTGGTAGTCCATAGATGACAATAGGTGAGGGATTAAACTGTAAACTGGAGAAATATGACGTAGAATGTCGTATCGACCTGCACACCGGCGCATGTACTCAGGAACTGTTCACGTCTCTATACACTACCACACCTATCCCCTTCCTGTTCTCTTTATATTCGACATTGTTCTTGGTTGTTGCCTGCTGCTTGTTTATCGGAACAATAGGCGTATAAAGGTATTATACTAAGATGAGGGTAAAAGTGGACGGATTGGGAAGATTGTCGGTTATACCGATGGGTCGCGATTGGGATGATCATCTCAGAAGTCGTACCCCACAAATCGATAAAGAAGATGAGACCAAAGTTGCTGGACCAAACCCAAAGTGTTGATCAAAGATTCTATTGTAAAACAATAGCACACCGCAAGTGGGTCCGTCAGTTTGTCATCTACGTTCTTCTTCTTTCGGAGGGTTCGGAACCCAATTGGTCTATGTCACTGATAGCTGGTCGGCCTCTGCCTCTAATCGGAAACCGTACACTAAAAGTGCTGTTCATCGTATTGTTGGACCGATTGAGAGTGGCTCGTGGTTTATGGGTGAATAGTATCAATAGGGACAATCTACTGTGTTACGTTTCAACTCTCTGAACGTTCCGCAAGGTTGACTCTTGCCGGTTACTCCTCTTCTTCCCCGTTACACCTATTGTCACTTTGTTCTTTGTATTGACTCTACTTAACTCCGTTTCCTTCGACTCATCTCTCTCTTCTCTGTCTTCTCTATCTTCACTTCTTCTTCTTCTTCTTCTTCTTCGACCTCAGCTTTTTTTCTTCTACTTCCAAAGCCTCTTGTCCCTCTTCTGTCTTTTCTCTTCCTGGCTAGCTTATTCTTGCTGCGAACTAATTACCAGCATTACATGACAATACCCCCTCCACACCTCTCTATCCTTCAATTGCTCCCTTTGTTAACTTCTCCATTTTCCAGACGCGTCTGTTATCATCTGTCTGCAAAATAAAAATATTCCTCTCGTCAAAGGGGGCTGGATGGAAAATGTGAAAAATGTGGAAATTTTCACAACCATGCCAATGGCAATAACGGGTCAATAATGCTCTGTCTAATGCTGCCTCTAATTTCTACGACATTTTTGTTACATCCTTTGGTCCTTTTCCATCACCGCCGCCTGCTCTAGAACCTTTTGGTTTGCCACAATTGATTGTCCTCGGTCAATTCTTGGTCTTATCGCTGAATTTCAAATATGTTACCTTCTAACCAATTCCCATAATTTGAGAATTATGTGTCATTTCGTTGCTAACAGATGAATGTCAACCACTGTCATTAACTACAACTACCTTCATCCTTAAATCGGTGAAATGTGTCTTAATGGGGACCCATCCATCTTATTTTATATGCTGGTAATTTAGTTGGCCAGATGCGGTGGAAAACCCAGTATTAACATACAACCAAAGAATTAGTAGACGATAGAAGAAACTTATCACTACTTAGTAACTTCGTTTTCACCAGAGATTACACTACTACTACTAAGGGAACTGACATTACTACTACCACGGCTGATTCTCTTTGGTCTTGATAGACAAACTAATGAACCCAAACAGTGAATTTCCAAAGAGCACGATAACTTACCTTCAACTACCAGCCGTTTCTGTTGGTAACTCTTCTGATTGTAGCTGTCTCTATTTGTATTTCCTTCGGTTCGTAGCTGTCTTTTTTTTTTAGAAACTGCCTCAGTAGTTCCATTGCAACTTTGGTGCCTCTCCATCGCTCACCTACATGGTCTTTATATATATTTATATTCAATATCCACAAAATATATAAAGGCATGGCGGGTGCCCAATATTCGTTTGCAACATACACTCCTTGGCCAGAGGAGTGGATCATCAAGTGATTGACGAATCAATCACTTTGGTAGCAACGAATTTCTATACCACTTTCATCTGTTCTCAAGCTCTTGCCTGTTCAAGCTCAAAAGAATAGAGTCATGGGCTAGTTCTGAAACAGTAATGTTGCCATTAGTTTTGTTCTTCATAGTATTGATGATTGCGAACAGATTGTTTTCACAAGATGATAGACAGTTTTCTTTATCACCACTATTTTGTTGATAAGCTGAGAAACAGGCGTCGTTCCCAGTTGATTGAACCTCTGGAGAGACTACACTGGAAGCAGGTGAATCAACGTGAAGACACATGCTCTGAATGAACTGGCTTTCAACTGCTTCGGGTTTCTTTTTACTCATCATCTTCTTGAGACGAAGACTGAGCTTATGCTTTGTTTTGCAGCCAAATTCCTTGATCTTGCCCAACGCTCTTCTGAATTTATTGATCTTATCAGGAGAGATGGCGATCATACTACAAAGATCTAAACCTGTCACTGCAGAATTCTTGATGTCAGAATCAGCGGTCTCTTGACTTTCAAGAGCTTCTACTTCATCTTCGGAAGCTTCGTGCTCTGAATGTGGTGAAGAATCAGCAACAACCTCCACTGATCCTTCGTGCGATACTGTTTCAATCACAAGGGTAAGCTTGCCTGAGATGACAGGCTCTTGAGTATTGGAGACAAGACCTCTTTTTCTAGGCTGGTTCCTGGCGACAACCTTTCTATTTACTTTTGCATACTCTTTCTTTGCTTTCTTCACTCTTCTTCTTTCCAATCTCAAAGCATTGATAAGTTTGAGCTCGACCCTATAGGCCTCCTTCAAGCACCAACCTCCTTCGTTTTGAATTGGTAAAGTGGCCCCAGGAGCCTCACTTGACTCATTTGGGACACTTCTGATGGCTCTAATGGGTTTGGAGGCTCTCTGGATGGACTCCAAAACCGTACCAACATCGATAGGAGCTGATTCCAAACGTCTAGGTTGAGCAGCTACAACTTCGACTTCGGAGTCAATATCCATCACTTGATAACAAATCAAAGGCTTTTCATTTGCAATGTCGCCATTGGCAATCTCAAGACTTACAAGAGTCTTCGCTTCGTCTTCAGACTGGGATGAAGATTCAGCAAAAGTTTCCTCTGATTCTAGTGTTTTAATCGCAAGGAAAGGCTCACTTGAAACGAAAGGCTTTTCAGTAGAAGAAAGAACTTTTTGTTTTCTGGGTTGGTTTCTGGTTGCAACCTTTCTATGCTTGCATGCATACTCCTTTTTTTCTTTTCTCATTTTCTTCCTCTCCAATCTAAAAGCATTGATAATACCCCAATACTGGTTATCCATTTCCTTGGCCTGCTCTTTTTCATGTTTGACTGGGGGCTCAACATCGAGAAACCCACTTGATAAGGGGGCACTCTTGACTTCTTCCTCTGCTCTGAAAAGTCTTTGGAGACCTTCCAAAGCGTCAGAACCGTCAATAGGAGCGGAGTCCAAACATTTAGGTTGAGCGGCTACAACTTCGATCACAGGGGAAAGTTCCACGGTAGAACTTTCCGAACCTGGAGAGTTTTTCTGGTTGGTTGAACCAATTTCAAAGACCTTACCCTTAATCAAACGAAACACATCTTCCTCAAAAACTGGTTCTTCAATTTCCACAAGTGGAGTAGAAGCTTCCAGTTCGAGGTCAGATTGAATCATTGAGTTAGTGTTACTAAGTTCTTGTTTGATCTTTTGAAATCTCTTCTTCAGTTCTAATTGCTTCCTGTTCTTTCTGTACATCTTCTTGTTGTATCCACGAGTAACAGAAGCTGGTGCGATAGCTTGGGTAGGCATGGCGTTAATAATTGCTGAAGTAGACATAATATTTGTTAGTTGGATGATACAAAATTAATTCTGATAGAGAAGAGAGGAACCGGGTTCTTTTATAGAAAGTCGCCGACCGACCTCTTCTTCCTGGAGTCATTGATACGCTTTCAAATATTCTGTCCCGATTGGGAATAATATATCATCTCAGTCGGAATCTGTTACACTTTCTTTATTTGGACTGAGAAGATTCCACTTTTGGATTGAACATTCACTTACGGAAAGACACCTTAAACTGATCCCATAGAACTAGGTCTAACATCCATAATAGTAGTTTATACTCCTTCTAGAATCCTACAACTCCAATGGGGCTCCTTGGATGCAATTGCAATTAGAGGAAGATTTGGAAACTCCACAGCAATTAACTTTTACACCGCAGAGTTTTCTCCTGTCAAAGATTCAAGAGGTTATAGACTGTCTCTATTCAGCTAAAGAGTTCAATGTTATGGATAAAGGGGTAGTTGAAGGTTATAGCATTAGAGACTCCTCCCAATTGGGGTACACAAATAGGGTATAGGTTTGTCTTTGGGTGCAAATTTTATCATTTAGGTACTGCATATAGTTGGTAAAGTGAATAGATAGTATAGAGGCTAATTATGGGTAAAGTTTACTTTGATGGTACAACTGTTAGAGTCAGTAGCTTATAGATGTCTTTAGTCTTCTTATTGCTTATACCACATATCGATTGCGTATATTTTGATAAAAATGAGCTAAATTCAAAAATTTAAAATACTACACCATACTATACAAAACTTTACATTACTAAAATAGTGTTACCACTCAATCCAGGCGGACCAAAAAATTGGCTTTTCTTCTCCCTATAATACATCTTCTTCTCATTCTTCGCGTAGCTCCAACTCTTCGACTTTCTTCCATGTTCTACCCTACACCATCGGTTTGTACTTTATATACACCACCATCAACTTCACCCATGTACACTACCACCAACCTTTACCTATGTACACTACCAATCACTTTATTTACAACACCTGTTCTTTACAAAGCATCACCTAATTTAACGTCCAGACACAATCCTTCTCCCAATGGCCACTCTCCTTATCACCACGGGGGCCACAGTCACATTCACTTATCTCCTCGAGATCTTCACTGATCCAATATCTATACGTCAGCTTCAAGATCTGAACGTCTCGAAAATTATCGTTCAATATGGAAACGAGTCCAAAAACGGAACCCACATCAGTTCGCAAATCTTCAACAACTTGTTGCAAACAAATAACCTTATGAACAAGCTCAAATTGGTGAAACTGGCTTCAAATTCCCATGAATATTCATCATTTTCTTCAAATTCCTTGGATTACGTAATACTCCCGTTTTCCAGCAATATCATCCAGTATATTGAACAAGCAGACATTGTGGTATCCCATGCTGGCACAGGATCCATAGTGGATGTGCTAAGAGCCCATAAAAAATTGGTGGTGGTGGTGAACCAGCAGTTGATGGACAATCATCAGCAAGAAGTAGCAGATGCTTTCTCCAGGCTCGGTTATTGTGAACAAGCCGCGTCAAAAGAAGAACTCTTTTCGCAAATAAATGGCCTATTAGACGGAACCAAGGTCTTAAAACCTTTTCCTGAGCAAAAGAAGGCAGTTATTCAATCGATTATTTACAATGAAGCTAATAAAGCAAAAGTATAGAGTAGATTAAATCAAAACACGTGATCTTTATACAATTTTATAGAATAGGAAATATTTCCTCTTTAGGATAGGTAATCAGCATATTATATACCCACTAGTTAAAAAAACGATTGCAAATTATACAACTACCAAACAACCAACGACAATGAAGAGGCCCAAATCCGTAGCGATATATTGTGTACTATTATTTCAGATCGTGAGGGGCCATTATATTCTCACAATGAATTCTACCGATTCAAAGGGGATTCTTCTTCCCAATATCACCAGCTCCAATACAAATTTTACGTATTCGTGGGTTGGAAAGAACCCACCAGGAGGGCTGGAACAATGGCAGCCCCCCAAAACAACTACTGCTAGCTTAAATCCAGAGATCACTAAAACTCCTGGCACCTACTTAGATTCTACCACTATTGTGGAAGGAATCACGGAGGAGCAAGAGGAGGTATTTCAAGAAGCGCCAGGAAATGTGGACGAGGAGGTGAAGGAAGAGGAAGAGGGGGAGGAAGGGGAGGATGAAGACAACGAAGATATAGATAGGTGGAAAGATGATACAAATGAGGAAAAAGGTGAATACTTCACCAGTTCTTTCGATCAGAATCTGACCTTAGCTTCAACTGCTTCACCCTCGAGTCAGAATTACTATACGATACTTCCTGTTGAAACCAACAGCCCTTTTCCACAAATTGAAGACGGGCAATTGAGATTGGGAAGACCTCAACCTCAGCCTGTAAATACTGAGTCTATAGAGACTGTTGTCGTATCCTCGACCAGTTTCTTCGATTCCAGTCTTGCTTCTTCAGAAGTAGAGACCATTGAAAGCCTTCAAATCAATAGAACCACTATGAGCGATTTGATAGCCACTTCTATCCATGGGTTGTCAATGGTTATCATCAGCAAACCCATTGTATCTACGTCGCTTATCTTGCCAAACGGAAGTGGAAGTACTCGTGACTCCTCTTTATTCTTGACAAACAGTGGTATGCTTGGACATGGAAATTTCGCAGCCACACGAACCAATACCACCATTCAAGCCAGAAAGCCCCCAAGCACCAGCAATGGAACGGCCAGCCTGACAGTGTCTTCCTTTACCATTGCTCTCAGTTATTCAACCAATCAACTTATTCCCAGTTCGTTAAGCGATTCACTTCTCAATCCGTCAAGATTCTCCAGCGAGTCACTGGTAGCTGAAAGTCGTATAATCATCCCTAGCTACACCGTGAAAGCCAAACCAAAACCAAAGAACACCGCCAGAACAAACCAAGAACCCAGAGTATCACCATTGGCCACCCTAACGAGGCCTTCGAAGCCTATAGTGCTCAACATCACCAGACCCAAGCTCAACATCACGTTGAGTAGGGACCAGAAGGAGATCTCCCGGGGAATGACCATCCGGGTTTCGGTTTCCATTGTCTTGGTGACGTTTCTCTTTGTTACAATCCATCTCTGAGTAGTGTCTGGCTTCCCTAAAGCCCATACCTCTACTGGTGTTGGTTGCAGCTTGCTTGGGTCCTGACTAATAGTAGCCTAAATACTTAAATACATCACCAAATCACCAAATGTAAGTATTTTTACCCAGAAAAAACGGCAACGTAACCAATTCTGCCATACCTATCACATAGACACTTTTCTGGACCTATCTCCATCATTATTTAATGTGTAGCCGTTCAACTAGGATGCAAATCATACGTGTGGAAAAACTGAACACGAAAATTTTTAAAAATGTTTAGGGAGAAAACACTACTGGACTTGTTTATCAGCGAGGATAAAGATGGAGGTATGTATTGGAAGACCCACGGAGCACAGTATACGAGTTTTCTGGATGGATTGAACAAGGTGTGCCGTTCAAAAGCCGCTGGAACCATTTAATTCGGGGTAAAACTGATGGTTCTAGCTGGAATACCAAAATTAAGAGGTGAGCAAGAGAATAACGAGACAAAATGATCCTTAAAAGGCCCCAAAGATCATGAAAGTCTCCTTTGAAGGTTCCAGACGAAGCCATGGCTATGGAAAGGTCCATTATGCCGTTTTTCCCGATTGATTGGACCCTTGTGGGCGATTTGGGCACGTTTCGTCGAGATATACCGTTTGTTGTTGAACACCAAGAACTTGCTGAAAACACGTAGTCATCGAGTCCGTCTGACATTGGAACCACCCCAATAGAGTATTTATCATTCCTTCGACATTTCTTCCGGTTCTGAGAGATCAAGTTGATGAAATGACTAAAAATGGACGAGTTTCACAGAAGTTGCAGCCCCTTTTGGTACGAATGTGCAGATATGGACGAACAAGGGATTACGGGGACAGAAACAGAAGTGTTTACTCTCCAAGTGAATTATATGTTTCCAAAAATGATGATTTCAGATCGGCTTCGCCTCTTGAAGATTTTTTGCAATACTCGAAGAAACCACTCCAAAGGTTGTCCGAACAAATACTAACATCTAGACCAAACGAACTATTAGAATAACCACGGAACAATTCATCTTGAAGGATGTTCCACCCGTCGAAAACTATCCAATGAGACAATGGTCTATTCAAATTTCCATGTTAAACCAAAGTGGCCAAGAGATTGCTGCTAACATTTTGGACAAAGTCACCTACACCTTACATCCTACGTTTGCCAACCCAATAAGAACCATAAAACAATCACCATTCAGGGTCGAAGAGCAAGGTTGGGGTGAGTTCGATATACCTATTTCCGTGCATGTTCTCGGATTGAATGGTAAGCTCGGTGAAAGAAAGATTAGCCACGATTTGAACTTCTTACAGGAGAAATATATTAACGATCATGTCATCACAATTCCTGTGAGTCCAACCAAGAATCCTGCTTTGAACAAGCTATTATTGGAAAGTGGTACGTTACCTTTCGATGAATCTGGAGCTCAAAAGCGTAAACTTGAACCTACCGGGGCCGTGGTTGATAAAAACTTGAAGAAAACCAAGAGCACTAGTAATGGGGGCACGGCTGTGAAGGGAAACATCGATTTGGAAAAGTTATCAGATGGGTTGGCCAAGTTAAATGAAGATGATTTGATTGTCATAGTGGAGATGGTCACTGATAACAGAACGAATGATATGAATATTAAGAACGACGTTGAAAACGGTGAGTTCACCATGGATTTGTACACTTTGCCCGAATCTTTGTTGAAAAGTTTGTGGGAATATGTAAAGAAACATACCGAAGCCTAAAAGCTTAAGAAGTAATGGACACTGACTTTCCAGGTTGCTCCATATGGCTACTTAATTGAACATACGGTTGAACTATTAAAAATTTGCTAAATTCACCAGATGAAAGCGGACTCGTCGAGTCGAGCTATATACTTATATAGTTTATGTATTAGTAAATGAGATTGTTAGCCTCTTCCAGAATAACATAGTTTCAATGGATTCTGACGACTATACCGACCACACTTTAACGGTGGAATCCCACGAAGCAGTGGCAACAGCCAAACCATCTGGACTAACGCCTACCTCATTGATTTTCCCCATATGATCGTTACCCACAGTCCCGATAATCTCATCTTTGAGAGTATCCCAGATGATACACCCAAAATCAGAATAACATGTGTATATCAAGCGACCACTTTTGCTGAAGTCAAGAGATAAGATGCCGGGGTTATCAAAGGTACTCAGGTTGATGCTTGATTTATCGGAAGGATCTCTTGAGCTCAAGCGAGAAGACTGGGACTGGGACTGGAACTGTGCAGACATAGAGTAAGTTGATATTTCACAATCTGCCCTCAAATCGAAGTACCTGATTAGTCCATCGTCAGAACCAGTGACGAACGAATTACCCCCCGGAAAATACGACAAGCACGAGACGTCACTGTTTGAAACAAAAAAGCTCTGGGTAGAAGATTTTGCCCTGTGATCCCATACCTTGACATAACCATCTGAAGATCCAGTCAATATCATATTGGAATCGTTTGGGACGGAGAGACAAAGAATATCACCAAGATGTTCTTGATAAGTTCGAACTCGGCGTGATCGAGATACATCCCATAATGCACACGTCATGTCTCCACTGGCAGTTACCACAGTATTGTCATCGACAAAGTCACAAGCTGAGATGTATGCTGTATGTCCCTTGAGGACCGCTTGAACTGAATGATTGGGTCCTGTTGAAACTGGATAAGGATTTTGCAGGGGGATACGATATGCTGAATAGACGGTGCAAGCGTTGTCTAACCCCCCAGCGGCAATGTACTTTCCACTGGGTGAAAATCCACACGTCAACACCCATTGGTTCTCCAAACTGATGGCGTTCTTCTTGAATCCGGTAACGGCATCCCAAAGAATCAAATAACCATCCTGACTGGCAGTAAGGAGAGTCGTCGAGTCAAGACTCCATTTGACTTGGGCAACTTTGTTCTGATGGCCACGAAGAGTGTTGAAAAGCTTTAAATTGGAGTAGTTTTTAGGAATGGATTTTATCAAGGTAGCAGCTTCGGGTAGTGTTACGTCACGAATTCGGCTTCGAACAAGTTCCACCTCGTTGTATAACAATCTGGCTTCATGTCTTGCCAGTGCTATTCGGGTCTCTATGTTTTCCATTTATAAGGGGATTCGGAAACAAAGTTCTTGTAGGTCAATTGAGGATTAATCAAAGGTGATGTAAATACTACTAATTTCGTAATATCTAACGAATTGGCTTGTTAACGATAAAAACGTTGGTAAAGGTTTTGATGTTTTCTCGCTACTTGTAGACTTCAACATCACCTCGATCCCTTGTTATCTTTGACATCAAGATTGGCGATCCTTATAGTGGGGATTCCCACCCTTTCACTGAGCCGCCCCAGATTGTTACAATGAAGATTGACTACCCAAAGAGTTCAAGTTTCACCAAGGATCATTCCGGGATTGTCGGAACGGACTCGTTTGAAGCTCAACGTTGATATTACACAAAGGGTTTTAACACATTTTAAATGTATATCTTAACACATTTTATGCTGTCGATCGTTTTTCAATGATGCAGGGTTGGGGCTTCTATTTTTACCTAGTATCACTTCAGATGGATACTGGGGACGGGAGCCGCAGCAGTTTTCTCATTCCTAGCTTGTCTTGACGCCTTCTTTTCGTCTCTATCTAAATCTCCAGTAACTCTGTTGAGGTACGCAGGAACTGGAAGTCCTCCCTTTAAGAAGAACATTTTCCAGTTCCGGGCCTTGTCCTTAAGTTGCACTTGGGTTCTATTCTTGAGCGCCTCGGAAATCTTGCCTCCATTTCCGAAGAGTTCAAGGATAACAGACCATTGAGGGCCCTTCAATTCCAACGCATGACGAAGCGCTTTCTCTTCATCTCTGGTCCATGGACGTCTACTAAGATTTTTGGTGGAAGGATTGATTCGGAGATGGATCTGTTGCTCGAGAATCTCAGATGGAAGAAGCGTACTAATACTATCCAACTCTGACTGACCACTAGTAATTCCTGTGAGTGCTTGTCCTGTAGCTTGGTCCAGCTGGTTGTGTGTCTCTGTAGCACCATCACGCTCAGATGCAGATACACGAGATTTGGGGGCCCTGCCTTGTGCGTATAAGTGTTCTTCGTTTCTTGAATTCAAAATATCTTGGCTATGGGGAGTTGTTTCACGATCTTTACTCCTTCCTTTCTTACCCCAAAGCACGTATCCCATATTTTTACCTACGTATTCGAACAACTCCTTAATGAAGTTGAACCATTCGTACTCTTCACTCAAGTTGTTACCTTGGTAGTGGAGCAAAATATCTTTTCTTGTCTTACATCTCTCCACGAAGTCCATCTCGGTAGGGGTCAATACTTTGGATCCCCTTCTAGAAATTAAAATATCTTCAAGATTGTATGGCAAAATGTCCTCCAATATTTCCTCTCGAGATCTTTCACCCGCTTCAATCGCAGAAATGTATGCCTGTGTCTTTAACTCTAAGTATAATACTGCTTGTGGCTTCAAAAGTTTACCCACTCTTTCTCCTATGGTTGTATTGACCCCACTCTGCAAACTCATATTTCCAGAACTCATGTTACTCAATGAGTTTTCGATTTCCAAATTGTTGACTGGACAGAACACATCCAAAAAGGATTCGTTCAAATAGAAGAAACCCACCTCAATGGTACCCAAGGTTGCGGCAAGAAATGTTGCCAAATTAACCTTTCTCAATGTAGATTCAATACTTTGTTCCCTATTTCGGAACATGCTTGGAGTATTTTCCCCCTCTTTCCACAATCCGGGAGCCAAATGTTCCACCGTTAAAAATGGATCTTCTTCTGAGTACAATCTTTTGGTAAACTCGAATAAAGACGTCAAATCTCTGAATGTTGCACCCTCCGGAGTATCTGGATTGGACGCCAAATCGACGATTTTTTGATATGGACCAATGGCAATAATCCGCAATAATTGAGTTGCCAAGTTGTCTAAAGTAGGTAAGGAATTAATCAATAATTGGATTCTTGGAGGTAAAAGATCGGATGCCACTATTGGCAACGGCAAAGCTGCCAAATGGGCATTTGAAAGTACAGAGAGAGGGGGGAATTGCCTTGAAAGAGACTTGTAAGCCGCCAAAGCGGCATTTGTATTGAGTAGCTCAGAATTGGCAGGAACAGATATACCTCCATGTATTACCGATGATTTGTCGGAACTCTTTTCTTTTTCAGCCACCTTGTCTTTGTTAGACTCCGTAGCATCCTCAAGTTCGTTGGCTATCAATGCCAATTCCTCAGATTCATTGATAGGCGCTACTGATGGCTCAGTTGGTACTTGTGCTTCATTTGAGGCCACTAAAGAATCATTAGATTCTTGTTTTTGGGTCTGCACCGAACCTTCGGTTTCCATCGCACCTTCTGTATGTTCTGTACTGTCTTCTGGCCGCACCCCTTGCTCTTTCAGAGCAGTGTGGTGGTCTTCAATGACCTTATCAAATTGCTGTTCCAAATCAGCCCTCTGTCTTTTGTTTGAAGAGGTTTCGACCTCTTCAAGGGCGTGTTTTGAAGATTCATTTGCATTCTCGTGTTGAGAAGCGGCACTGCCTTCTGCTAGCATTTTGTCAATCTCTAGGATGTTCAAATCCACGGTTTCATTGGTTTCTGGTGGTTGCACTGTTTCTTGTGTATATTCTTGTTGTTTTTCCTCGTTATTTGTTGTATTTTGTTCATTTTGATCCGCAATTTCGACGCCGGTAGGCTGGATTCGAGCTAAACTCTCAATAGCCGCTTTCGTGTGCTCCTCAGAGTTATTTTCGCTCATTTGACCTGTGTTCGGTTGCAACTGATAGTGTCAGTATGATATTTGTTGTCTTTCGAAAATGTAGTGGAAGGGATATATGCAGGTGCGATGGGATCAAATGATGGAAGAGGAAAAGGGGACAGAGAAGTTGGGACAGAATTGGAATTGAAGGGTCAAGACTTTGAAGGAAAGAAGGTATGACTGGGAGGATTGTAATGGCGAAGAGCTGGGGGATATCGGATGAGAAATGAGTGAATTGAATGGATATAAAGGAGGAAACCAGTCAAGTAATGGAATTATTAGGGTGCAAAAAAGAGAAGCGCGACATACTAATGAAGAATTATGAACATCCGGTAAAGATAAGGAAACATATATATGAAAGGAATACCCAGAGACTATGGATAGATATGTGGCTTTATTTGATTTATTTGATTGAAATTTTTTTAAATAATTTGGGAAAATTTCAAACGAATCGGAAAGGAGGCTAAACAGCTTTCTATATTATTTACAGATAAGAATATCTAATATCAATTACAGTCTGCTGACTTCTGATAACTGAAAGAAACTCAGTGTTAAAATCGCCAAGAGTATGGCTGGTAGTGTACTGTTTCCAACGAGTTACTGAATTACATCTAGCAATAATATATCTCTTGAAACGCTTCACGTGAGTACTTCAATTCAAGGTCAACCACAGAACTATCACCACCTGTCTTGAGTTTATCCATAATTACATTATATATGCGTTATATGCCGTTACTCCCCGCTAATAAGGTTGATACGGATCAAATCAACCCCGATTTGGTTGATACCTCGCAAAAATACTGAAGTCAACTGTCAGTGCTTTAGCTCTGAAAAATGGGCCAGAGTCTCGAGATAGCCGCTAAAAATTACGTACTCCGGATCGCTGAGTCCGTCCCGCTAACCCAACCGCCAGAGCTGCTCCAAGATCCTTTAGGTAGGCTTCGCTTGTCTCCACCAAGCAATCTGCTGGCGTACGGTTCGAACATCCAGTCTGGGCTAGCGCACTGTTAGCGCCAGTATGGAGCAAGATGAAAAAGTCGCCTTTTTAGCGGCTTGCCCGATCGGGACGTCGCCAAAGGTATATAAGCTACGAAAGCCCCCTACTTTCCCTTGAAGATGGTGATCTGGTTTCTTTATCATTGTACCTTCACATTCTTAGCATCATGGGTATCAGTGCCACCTACTTTCCAAACGAACCAACGGGACCTTCGATTGTCACCACAGAGTTCCCTGGTCCTAAGTCGCAACAAGCCATAAAGACATTGGGGCAAGTGTCTGATTCCAGACCAGTGTACTTTGTTGCTGACTATGATAAATCACAAGGTAACTACATTGTCGATGCTGATGGCAACACCTACTTGGATGTTTATGCCCAAATCGCCTCCATTCCATTGGGCTACAACAACCCGGAATTGATCAAGGTTGCGAAATCTGAAAAGATGGTCAGAGCAATTGTGGACAGACCAGCTTTGGGTAACTTTCCCGGCAAGGACGCCGAAGAAATCTTACAGGGCTTGTTGGCGGTTGCTCCCAAGGGTCAAAACAAGGTTTTCCCCGCATTGTCGGGTGCCGATGCCAATGAATTGGCTTTCAAGGCCGTTTTCTTCTGGTACCAGGCCAAGAAGAGAGGTTACACTGCTCCATTCAGTACTGAAGAAAATGAATCGGTGATGAAAGGCCAAGCTCCAGGTTCTCCCGAATTGGCCATCTTATCGTTCAAGAAAGCTTTCCATGGTAGATTGTTTGCTTCTGGAACCACCACCAGTTCCAAGCCTATCCATAAATTGGACTTGCCTTCATTCAACTGGCCAAAAGCTGAATTCCCAGAATACAAATATCCATTGGACCAACACGTTGAAGAAAACAAAAAGGAAGACCAAAGATGTTTGGAGATAGTCGACAACCTTTTCCGAACCCACCACATCCCAATTGCCGGTCTCTTGGTTGAACCAATCCAATCGGAAGGTGGTGACAATCACGGATCCAATGAATTTTTCCAAGGATTGAGAGATATCACCTTGAAATACGGTGCTTTAATGATTGCTGACGAAGTCCAAACAGGTGTGGGTGCTACCGGTACGTTCTGGGCCCACGAGCATTTCAAGTTATCTCCTCCTCCTGATCTCGTTACTTTCTCCAAGAAGTTCCAATCCGCTGGTTACTACTTCCATGACCCAGAACTTATTCCTAACTTTGCATACCGTCAATTCAACACCTGGTGTGGAGACCCGGCCAGAATGATCTTATCTGGTGCCATTGGTGCTGAGGTACTCAAGCACGACTTGTCTACCAGAGTCAAGGAGGTTGGTGACTACTTGTACGGCAAGTTGGAGGCCTTACAAACCAAGTTCCCCGATAGAATCAGAAACTTGAGAGGTAAGAACAGAGGTACCTTCATTGCGTGGTCTCTGGAGAGCGCTGAAGCCAGAGACAAATTCTTGGTGGATGTTAAAGCCAATGGTATTAATATTGGAGGATGTGCTGCCGATTCGATCAGATTGAGACCTACCTTGGTCTTTGAAGAAAAGCATGCTGATATTCTTGTTGCCGCCATTGAGAAGACTCTTCGTGAAAATTAGACTACGAGAAACGAAAGCGACCAATGGAAAGGTTTCTACAAGGATACTGGGAAATGGTGCCCTTTGTAGGCCCTTCAACAGTATCTATAATGCCGATAATACCTTCGTTATAAACTTATGTATCCTTACTTTAATGAGATAGTATTACCCTGAATGAGATGTAGCAGGTCCGGTAGTCAGAACCATCACAGGTATACCTTGGGTTCTTTTCTATTATTTATTCTGAAAATACTTCTGATCCCAACTCTTCATTTTCATCATCCCACACTTAAATAGACCGCACACTATAGTTAGTATTGACAAGCACCATAATAGCTACAAATTTGGTGATTTTTGGCCGCTAGCACCCAATGCCCCCACCCATCCAACATTTCCTCCCCACAGTTCCATTTGTCCTTTTTCTCGCAAGTTTCTCCCCCAATTGTGTCCCAATTCTCGAGCTCCATACTGATTCCAGCAGTCTCATAGTTAACATTTTGCGAATCCAGATCGAGATCGGAATCGAAAAAGTCGAAGTCAGATTCATTCACTCTTAGAGTTGACAAACGAAGTAACGAGACGTGAGCATCCTAAAGCGCACTAGGAGGGTCAATACTGAACAAGGTGATACTTGGGACTTTTTGAAACCAGTCAAAGTACAGGAACCGGCGATTCTCTCTCGATTGACTCTGTTTCTACACAATTTTCATCAATACTAGATTTACTTGAAGAGAGAGCACCTAAGGTCAAAACGGTCTGAAAATCTACAAGTTAACCCCAAAACAGCATACTAGAAACATCCACTTCTTCAAATCCCTTTAGAGATTCGTCACTTTCTTAGAAATACCTATTTTTCACTACTAACCTCATCATCTTATCAACTTCATCAACCCATGTCTTCTTTCTACATCGAAACCAAGAAGTTCATAAAACAAGACTCGAATGCTTCGCTCCTTTCGGGTGGGATCTCAGGTGCCCTCTCCCGAACAGTGGTGTCTCCATTTGAACGAGCCAAGATCCTTCTTCAACTTCAGGGTCCAGGGTCTCAAGCATATCAGGGAATGTTCCCTACTATAGCGAAAATGTACCGAGAAGAAGGATATCGAGGCTTGTTCCGAGGAAATACCCTCAACTGTATACGAATCTTTCCCTACAGTGCCGTTCAATACGCTGTGTTCGAAAAGACAAAAGCATTACTATTGGCCCGTAAACCAGGAGGAGAACTTCTTTTCTGGGAACGGTTACTAGCAGGACTGGTGGGTGGTATTGCATCGGTGATTACTACGTATCCTCTCGATTTGATAAGAGCTCGAATCACCATCAAAACGGCGTCGTTATCGAAATTGAACAAAGGACGCTCCATTAAAGCACCAGGCGTGGCAGAAACTTTCAAAGAGGTGTACCGTAACGAAGGAGGCTTCCCTGCTTTATATCGAGGAATTGTTCCTACAACACTTGGAGTAGCACCGTATGTGGCCATCAACTTTGCCTTGTACGAAGTTATTCGGGACCATATGGATGCTACACCCAATGCTTACTCCAACCCCTTGTGGAAACTTTCAGCAGGCGCATTTTCCAGTTGTGTGGGAGGAATATTGATCTACCCGCTTGATCTACTTCGGAAAAGGTATCAGGTGGCTAACATGGCAGGAGGTGAGTTGGGATTCCAATATAAGTCGGTAATACATGCTCTTACGTGTATATTCAAAGACGAAGGGTTTTTTGGGGCATACAAAGGTTTGAGTGCAAATTTGTACAAGATTGTTCCTAGTATGGCAATATCGTGGGTTTGTTACGATAATTTGAGGGAGGCAATTAAGAAATGGTAAGATCCAAAAGAAGATCATATCACAATTGATTGAAATTGAACAAACGTTGAAAAGAGTATAATTTAAGACGAGCACGATACGAGCTCGAGTGAAATGCTGTTGAGACTGCACTCACTGGATGGTCGTATTAAATTATATTATAGACTACAAAGGTAGCAATACTTGATACACTACCGATAGATAATACATTAGACTACAATAATATAACATAGTACTAGATACTAAAAGATCCCTAATGTAGAATACCTTTTATTCTTCGATAGTATAGTAAGAAAGGGCAAAAGATCGAACAGTTAGGAACACCCAGACTTAAAACTTCAACCATTACCTTAAATCTTTCACCATAGGTAAATTCACTTCTATACTATATACTACTGAGTATACATATCACATTCTATCTCCATCAATTTGGTCAAAATTGAAGATTTTAAAAGTACTGAAAAATACCATAATATTTCGCCAGAAGTCTCTTTATACTAGGTACCTCCTTGGTGTCCCCTGCCCACCACCTGTCCCTGGTTGCCTTGTGTCTCCTTCCCCCATAACCCAATTCATCATTTTCACGTGACCCACCCACCAACCAACCACATCCAACCAAAACCAAATATCGTGGGGACGTGCGCGCACCAACAATAGTCTCTCCATCTAACATTTGATGGTACGATTCAAAATCCTCCATCAACTACTTCCAACCGCCCCAAGAAACGCTACCAACATGAGAGCCGCCCAAATATTATCGCAAGCTGCCAAGAAAGGCCCTAGGAAGGTTCCTGTGCCTGTGGAAATGTACCCTTTGTTCGCTGCCGTCGCCGTGGCCATAGGTTCAGCAGGTGTTTTTACATACAGACATTTTGCATACGATCAACAATTGAGATTATGGAAGAACCCAGAATTGTCTAGTCTCGACAAGGTGTTGAACGATGCCGAATCCGAAAAGAAGGATTAAACGAACGTCACGTTTTTCAATCAAAGTTTCGTTAGTGTTCCATTGATTAGTGATTATTGCTAAAAACCAATCGTGTCAAAAGGTTGATGTTCATCAATGTTCGGCTGGAAAATTCTGTTGAGTATGGTACTTCATTTGTGCTTCATATTCAATCAATTTCTATTCATTTTATTCAATTAATGCCATCATGACCCTGGTCATTTGAATGGAATCCATTCATTATTGTTCTGTTGAGTTTATAGGATCAATAAGTACAATCTATTCTATATACAAGTAGGACACCAAGGTGCTGGCACCAGTGTAATGATTGTAGCAACGACCCAATGTTGTTGGCAGTGTATGTCTGCTTTCTGCATATCACTCCATTTTTCAATTGAAAAGAAGTCAATGAATTGGATTTATTGACTTGACATCAGTTTAGCAAGAAGGCTTGCATTGAACTTGTATTTGAAATTCAAAACAAACAGAAATAATCAAGTCTGTCAAACAAAGAGTAACTCTTCAACTGGCTTGAAGACTTTCATCATTATCAATTCAACTTCAACCAATTGATGTCTTCGCATGTATTCGTTTGAGTTCTGCCAAATTCCTTCATTAAAAATCATCTTTCTATTCTCTAATGTTCGTCCAATATTCACTCACCTCTGCAATATTTTCCAACCCCTCTATACATTTTCTAAACCCCTTCTGATATTCCTCTGGGAAATCCACCTCATTGTCGGCCTCAGTAGTATATGTAGCCTTTGAATCTTTCAACTTATGAGTCTTGGCCAATGCATTACTGACACTGAATAAGTCACTCACCTCCGTCTCCATTCTGAACAATCTCGACCCATCATACTCACCCTCGGTATCCTCAAACTCCTCCACATCCTCGGCGCCTATCTCTATGGCCACTTCGAACACATCGTCCAACGTCTCATTCTCATTCAATGCCTCGAATATGATCTCTCCCTTCTTCTGGAAAAGATACAAGCACGGACTGAGCGAAGCGTTGAATTCCTTGAGTGTGGCTTTGACCAATGATACTGTTCTGGCCTTGTTGTCTGTCGTGGCATTCACCACGAAGGCCACTCCCCCTGGTCCTACGAATTCATACTGAACATCTGCCATGATAGGTCCATCGTGATTGACTTCACCAGTGCCTCTTTTGATGGCGTTTTCGATGATCTTCTTGGTGACATTCAACTTTTTGGCCTTTTCCACAAGAGCATCAAGCTGGGCATTCGCCTCGGCTCCTCCTATCTTTACTGACGTTTCTATCTTCGCTGCTAGCATCGAAGCTTCTTTGGACCTTTTTGCGTCATTTTTGGCTTTGTCATGTCTGATATTTGCCCATTTGGAATGGCCGGCAAGTGCAAGTGACGAGCTCTGTAAGCAGCGCACACTATTGTAGTAAGCAGACTTTGCAGGCCATTGTATAGCCTTGAAAGGGTACATTATCTATCGTGTTCGTACTACTGCTTGATAGTGAAATTTGATCTACCATACTTAACAAGGAATGGTGCGAAAAATTCATGAGATATAAGGCCTGCAGAGAGTAAGTTGTGAGACAATGTCGCATTTTTTAATTCAAACCACGCACGTGATCCCCACCAAGTATCACCAATCTTGTCGACATTTAGCTTATCACCAAACACCTTTAACCACTTCTCTTCACCCCATACTTTGCCACCATGAGTAACGAAGCCATGTCCAAAAGGACGCTTTTGGCTGCAATTGCCGACGAAGATTCGGTCACGGGTTTGCTCTTAGCCGGAGTCGGTCAGGTATCAAATGAACCAGGAAAGGAAACCAATTTCTTGACAGTTGTACCAGGCAAGACCTCTGTGGACCAAATTGAAGAGGCATTCGAGAAGTTCACATCCACAAGAGACGACATTGCCATCTTGTTGATTAATCAGCATTTGGCCGACTTGATAAGGTATCAGGTGGACAATTATACGAAGGCTTTCCCTGCAATTTTGGAGATTCCTTCTAAGGATCATCCTTACGATCCTGAAAAGGATTCGATCTTGAAGAAAGTCCGGAGATTATTTGGAGAGTAAACAGCAACACCAATGCATTGAGAGTGCTGACCAAATCAATGGGGAAATGCTCGATGGTTCACAAGCTCGGTGGGTTATACTTAATCAAATGATAAAAGATCAATACAACTAATGAGACTGTGCTTTAAAAAAACTAGTGGCTTGATCAACAATGTATAAGTAAATGCATCAGCTAGTGATTCTTATCATTCATTGGAATATTGATACTGGCAATATACTATTGTTATGTTTTGGGAATTCATTATTACATTGATTCTCTCCTTCATCAAACATCATCACTTTTCCAACCACTCCTTCTTCCCCTTCCCCTTTAAATTCACAGGTCTCTCGACCTCAAAATCATTTTTCATTATATTCATCTTAATTTACTTCATATACTCGTCCTTAGCTTGTTTTATGTCTTACATGCGGTCTTCGAAAGCATCGTATCAATACACACCACTTGGTCCAGAAACCAACGTAATTCATGTTGCCTACACTCTTTTTCTGACTATTCTCAAATGGATTGTCTATATAGTCTACTTCTTACCCTTCTTCTTTTTGTTATTCTTCTTCTTCTTCTTTGGCGAGCTTTGATCATTGGATTGTACTGACGAAGCATTTTCGTCCTCGGCTTCGGCTTCTCCTTCATCGCCTTCATTTTCCTCCTCTTCCGCATCTTCAGTCTCCCCTGGAACTTCTGATTTAGCTTCCGAAGACACTTCTGCGGCAACTACTGGAGCAACATCTGGAAGGTCTTTCAAAACAGGTTCAGGCTTTATTTGCTCGCCAATATCTATTTCGTCAAACCCCTTTGTGACAGCGCTAGGTTCGGATTTGAAAATCGACTCCTTGGCAGGCTCGTCACCGACTTCAGGCTCCTCCACCTGTGTTTTGATGGTGACTGGCTCTTGGATTACTGGTTCCTCCACTATTGGCACTGCCTTGATTGGTTCTTGTATGTTGGATTCGTCGGCAACAGTCTCTTCAATTGGCACCTCTATCTTAGCTTCTTCAATTTTGACTTCTGTAGCTGGCTCGTCGGCTTTAATTTGTTCTGCGGGTTCGTCAAAGTTCACTTCTTTGTGTGCTTCCTCAATTTCGGGTTCCTCTGCCTTCCCCTTAGCTTCTGTTAAATCATCTACAGTTTCCACCTTGACTACTGGAGTTTCTGCTTGGATTTCTGCCTTTTCTTCCGTCAGATTAAGATTTACTTCTTCGAGATTTTTAGGCAATGGAGGCAATTCTTCGTTTTCCTTTGATTTTTCAGCGTCGGAAACTTCTGCTGTCAAATTCGGAGTTTCTACCGGTGTGGCTTGAGGACGAGAAGGACCTGAATCGGTTTGTATATCTGTTTGACTTTGGGTACCAGGAAGGGCTCCAGAACCTTCTGAGTTAACAGCGTTGGATTCGCTTACCGCTTGTACCACAGGCTTGCCTCCAGAGGTGAGATTCCAGTAGTTTTTGGCGAAAATGTCAGGCAAAACGCAATCCTTAACATAAAAGTCTCTTACACCAACGATTCTTCTTTCTCTTTCACACGCCTTCAACCATTCGGGTCTGATAATAGGAATATTCATGTCGCTGGCCTTCAAGAACTCTTGATTCTGTTTGTTTTCTCTTGTGCAAATGAAGTGGGTGGTATCGACCTTGATCTTGTCCTGGGCTGGCGAGTTTGCACCCATGTTTTTCAAAGTCTCTTCGATATCAGCCTTAGTGAACGGGTCGTTTGCAGAAAAATCGCCCAAACATACAGTAATTCCCGACAAGTCAGTCATTTTATGGGTTACCACTTCGATCTGGTTGGACAGGTAGATACCAGCCGTGGTGTCCAATCTCAATTGGAATTTGAACGACTTGTCGATGGGTAAACCAGACAATTTGGTTGTACGGTTGGTCAAAGGTTGAGGAATGGAGCCCAATTTCTTTCCATCTTTGAAGAGAATTAAATTCTTCAAACTGGAGGTGCCGAGTTCTAAAACGTCCCACTCTAAAATCACTGAGGTTTGGGTGACGTTCTTAATCTTCAAGTTGGGTGATTGGGGCAAGTTCGTACCAAAAGTGGTCAAGATTTCGTCCTGAATCTTTTGGAATTGGCGGGCTTCTTCCACTTCTGTTTCCAAATCTTGATCACATTTGATCTTGACAATGGAACCTGCTTTGACTCCATTGGGCAAAAGAATGGTGGGGAATTCGATAAGATGATGGTCTTTGGTCAAGAGGAGCGCAAGGGACGCGTCCAACTTTCCGACGGTTAATGAAACCTCTACCATGATGACTTGTTATAGGTAAAAAGAAGTGGTTGGAATATTCCGTAGTGTTGTTTATGAAGTTGATTATGGGAGTGTACGTGGAACTTCAATGACGAGTGCGGGCAGTGACAAAACATACTGGAAGGAAAGAACAGTATGGAAAAGGAGCATCAAAAAAAAGGACGAAGGGGGGATTGACGACTACTTATAGTACGAGGAGATAGAGATGGAACAGGAGTGGATAGAAGTGAACCAGAACTATTTGCGAAACAATCTAGAACATTCTGGCGGGACAATTGATTCGTGTCACCAAAAGATCAAATGGCTGTGAATTTTTTGCGACACAGACTTAATTGAAGAGAGTGGTGAATCCAGCCATAAAGATTGAAGGGAAGTATTGTATCACCCATTGGAAGAGATGGAGTGTAGATGATTCTACACTACAATTGAGTACGATTTTTCTTTCCAACTAACTCTTTTTTCTGGTAGCATAAGGTTGTATTTCCCTCCTTATACACTACACCAATAGATACTTGTGTTCATGCTTAACAATTACATTACTTTCCTATAAAACCCCCTTCGAGATCCACAACACCATCAATAGTATAAATACATTAAAATTACATCCTTCAGGCTTTCCAGAATGGAGTTTCCCTACCTTTATATAGGTATGCCCATATCCTTCAAATCTTCCATTATCTCCTCATCGGTGGCCCGTCTCAACAATAACTCAGCACTGGAAACTTCCAGAGTATCGGCCAATGATGTATTAATTGCTGAAGGGAATCCATGGAATTGAACCAACCCATTGAGAACTCCCAATTGATGGTTCCGATTGTTGTGCTGTTGCACAAGTTCAATCAACGTGTTCTGTTTTATAGTCTTCTTGCTCAATGGTTGATATTCGATGCCAAAGTCAAATCCATTGCTTGCAACACCACCTCCATTAATCACACTGCTAACCACATTATTAACATATGGCTCTTCCGGTCCAGAAACAGTCACCGACGGTATTTGGGGAATAGCAGAAAAATTATAATCAGGCACCAATTGGTCGAGCTGGTTCCGTTCTTTGTTGATCTTGTACCACAAAGAAGTTGTCTCTGTGATCATGTCATTCTTGGAATCCATCAAATTTTTCAAGAAGTCTTGATGAATGGAAGTTCTGGTGGCAATAGTCTCTTTATCGATACATTTGAGTTTATAGGCAAGATTGAAGTTGGCAAGTTTAAGACCCTCTTGATAAAACCCATTCACTTTGTAATATATCTTGGATAATTCTGGATGTGAGCCTTCGAGACAAAGCTGAAGTTCTCTTTCTAATAGGCTCAATTTGTCTTGATATAACTTGTCTCTCAATTGTGCAAATGTTTCTTCAATAGCAATCAACTCTTCTATTGCCAACTTTCTTTGTTCGTTCAAATGTTGATCATCAGCATCAGACTGTTCTTCTTCTTCGCGTTCATCTTCATTTTCGTGTTCATTTTCATTCTCATTCTCATGCTCAAGCTCGTTTTCTTGCTCGTTTTTGTCCTGAAGATCGTTTTCGTCATGTTCATGTTCAGATTCGCCATCCTTTTCGACTTGAGCTTCGATTTCATGTTCAACTTCGCCTTCTTCATCATCTTCATCATCATCATTATCCTCTTCCTTGATTGATAACTCGTTTACTTCTGTCTTTTTGTCGGTGTTTTGGTCTTGTACTGTTGGAGATGCTTTCTCTTGTTGTTTTTGATCGGGTGACGAAGATTTTTCTCGTTCTTTATCATCTTCCTCTTCTTTTAATTTTTCGTCCTCTTCTTCTAAATCTTCATTCGTTTTTGGTTCTGCTGAAATATCTTCAGCCAGTTCTTCCTGCTGTTCTTTGGCCTCCTCGAATGCGTCGTCGGATTCGTCCTTTTCTTCCTCGATGTTTTTATCAGCATCTGCTTTATGTGGCTTCATAGTATCTTCATCAGATTCTTGTTTCAAGTCGGTTTTCTCGACGGCATTTTCATATGAAGCACTATCTAGTATAGTTTCTGGAGTAGATTTATCCGAAAGCTTTTGCTTCTTGGATCCCGGTTCTGGGGAATCTTCAGATGGTCTTTTAGTTGAAATGGTGGTGTCATCCTCCACTTCCTCTTCTTGATCTTCTTCTATAGGGTCTTCCTCTTTAGGATCTATTATCTCCTGTTTTTTCACCTTGTCTTCTGCCGAGACTTCTGAGTCATCCTTCACGGAACCCTCATCTATATCATCCAAGTTGCCGAAATCTCCACTTCCAAGCCTTTCGGGGTCTTCTTCGAAGTCGGAATCCACGTCCCTCAATCTGGCCAACTCTGTCAATTTCGACAATGCGAGTAAGTCAGAGACCTGCTCATTAGAATCATTTGCGTCGTTCTCGTCGTCCAAGAAGTCCATTTTGTCAGTCTCGGCTTCTGAGTCGTCATCCGCCAAATCACTTAATTCCGAGCTTTCATAGCTATCTTTCCTGGTTATATGCCCGATTCTGCTGTCTGTTGACCCGCTTGAGCGGTCTCTGAGGAAATCAAAGGGTGGTGGTGATGTGGCAATGTCCGTGAGCGGGGACTCCTTTGCTTTGAGCCCTTCTGATTTAATCTTATCATTATTTTCGTCGGCATCAATACTAGTGTGGCCAGTTTCATTGGTTTTTACTGAATTTTGTCCGCTTTCAACCGCTTCAGTTGTAGATGTGGTCTTTGTATCGCCATTGGACTCCTCATTGGACTCTTCTGCTGGTTTTTTCCCGGAGGTAACGCCATTTGTTCCTATGTTAGTTCCTGGTAACAGCAGTGTTGTGGGCTCTAAAGGGCCTGGGCCGCTGGTCAGAGCTTCCTGTTCGCTTGTCATGGCGTTGAATTCTGGTGAGAGTGAGGTTTGGATAGTTCTACTGACTGAATCCCGAGGACAGTTGCTTATTGATTTTTGGGCCAGCAGTAAATATCAATATGCTGGGAAATGTTGGATTCGGGAAAAAACGGCCGTTTAAACGTGTTTCTTCGGGAAAAAGCTGGTGGCTGGGGTAAATGGAGTGTTTTTTTTACTCTGGCGGTGTTGTGTGGTCGTTTATTACACTGTAAACTTGAATATTTGAGTCCAGCTGTATAGTTCATGTACCGGAGAAACTGGAATTGAATTGGTATGGCGGATACGGCGCAGATCACGTGTGCTAGGTGTGTGTGCAGGGTGTTGATGGAATACTTGCTGTATACAGGATATCGATCAAAAGAATTGTCTGCAGGACTACTGCAGTAGTATTAAAAGATTGCCTATATGCACTCCCTGATGCCTCACAATTTTTCACTCATCGCTTTACTTAATATACCACCTTGATAGCATCTTATAGCATTATAGAACATCAAAACGCAACAAGATGTCGAGTTTCGCTAATTTGTTTGGATCCTCCAATGACTCAAAAGTTGACTCCGGTGTGGAAAACTTGTTCAGCACCGGAGCTGGGCCAGTGACCAGAGAACATTTAAGAAACACTAGAACAGAAGTAAAGATTGCAGCACAACTTGAAAAGAACAAGAAGAAGAAGGAAGCCAAAGAAGCCAAAGAGGCTGAAGCAGAAGACCAGGATGCCAGTGAAAAATCTGAAAATTCGGAAGAGTCTGATGACTCTGACGATTCTGAAGAAGAAGAAGACGAAGAAGAAGAGGAAGAAGAAGTTAGACCAAAGAAATTGTCAGACAAAGATGATGATTTAGAATCCAAATATTATGACAAGTTGCTCAAAAGTGAAAGAACCGAAGAAGCTGGAGAAAAGAAGGAAGGAGAGGAAGAAACCAGCTCTAAGAAAGCTTCAAGTGCCAAAACTATTGATCTTAAAGAGAATGAATTAGAGAAGGCAGAAAAGACCGTTTTCGTTGGTAACGTTATCTCGACTGTGATTACATCCAGACAAATGGGAAAGATGTTCAAGAAATTGTTCAGCCAGTTCGGTAAAGTCGAGTCCATCAGATTCAGATCTATTTCATTTGACGAAGCTCTTCCAAGAAAAGTGGCATTTGCCAAAAAGACCTTGCACAAGTCCAGAGACACCATCAATGCCTATGTGGTTTTCAGTGAGAAAGAGGCTTCATTGAAGAGTATCAAATTGAATGCCACTATTTTCGAGGGATTCCATCTCAGAGTGGACCATATTGCTCACCCTTCAGCAAAGGATAACAAAAGAACCATTTTCGTGGGTAACCTTGATTTCGAGGAAAAAGAAGAGACTTTATGGAGATATTTCAACGACAAGATCGATAATGACGTGGAGTCTGTCAGAGTGATAAGAGATGCCAAGACCAACGTCGGTAAAGGATTTGCCTTGGTACAATTCAAAGACACTTTGTCTGTCAACAGAGCATTACTTTTGAACGATAAGTCCATGAGCGAAACCAAAGGGCGTAAATTGAGAATTTCCAGAGCCAAGTCATATGCCAAGCCATCAACGCTTTCACCAAATCACATTGATAACTCTAAGAAGGCATACGCTGCCAACAGAGCCAAGTTATCCGAACAGCAAAAGACCAAGTTGGGTAGAGCCAAGTCGATCTTGGGACGTGCAGACCGTTCCACGGTTGGAAGATCCAAGATTGTTGAAGGACAAAGAGCATCCAAGGGATCCCGTATTGCCGGTATCAAGGGATTGAAGGGTGCCAAGGGAGTCAAGAAACCAAGAATAAGAGAAAGATCCAGTAAGTTCAAGCAAGAGAGAAATCAAATGCAAACAGAGCTTAAGAAGTAGTGTAAATTAGATAATGCATAATAAAATAAAACGAGTGAATGATTTGTAGGGCACTTGAAATTGAAAGATGGGTCAATTAAGATTGTTGATTAAATTAAGGTATAGGGTTCAATTTGCAGCCAAGAGAATGGGATTGTGGAAATTTGAGAGAAAAAGGAAAGCGGGTATAGCGAACATAAAAAAGAAGAGAAAGAGAGAGAAGGGAAACAAAGAGCACTATAAGCTCAAAGGAAGGATTTCATCGAGAACGGTGATAATATCAATAGCGCCATACTAATCAATATTGATAGAGTCGTACGAGTACTAGCACCACCGCTCCCAAATTTTCACGCTAGTGGCCATATTGAATTAGTCACTGATATTGTAACACAACTCTACGCTATAGTCCACTTGGTGCCCTCCCAGACTCTTTCTTGACCTAGCCCTTATCTCACTAGGCGCACTTCTGCCTATACCCCAGGAATCTCCACACTTCGCAGCCAGCTACCCAACCAAACCCCGCTAGCTATAATCCTATAGCTACAATAACAGGTAGCACAACAGTATACTGGAGAATAGGGACGGGGCGGGGAATGATCTAAACTATGGCTTCACTAGGGGTATTTTGGAGGGACTCTGTGGAGTCTGGCGCTACCATGTTACCCCCCAACTAATTTCTGGTGCAACCGCCAGGGTGCTGATTTGGGTTGTTGTGGCGGAACAAAGGCCGAATGATAAGCGGCTCCAGGTAGGCAGAATAATTGCGATAACAATAAGAACGCAGCGAAGGATAAACTATAAATAGAGAGAGGGTCCCCCCCTCAATTTGCACCAATTGATTTTTAATACTAGCTGTCTTTTAGCAACATACAATACATCTTTCTTACTCCACAATGGGTGCCAATTCTTCCAAGGAGACACGCGTTAAAGTGTCCACCACCTCCACTTCGTCCCCAGACACTGATTCGATCAACACCGTGTTTGATGAGAAACATGGCGATGTTGCCAGCGAAGCGGCCAAGTACTTGAGGGAATTGTCCATCAACGCTTCTGATTCGTCCTCCGTTGCTCCTGGCCAGCCAATCTCCACCGACTCCTTGAGTACCTGGGAAGAAGATCTCTTGTCTGACCCTAAGAACAGATTGACTATCAATGCCTTCGGAAACAATCCAATTGAGAACATCATTGCCAAGGCCGACGCCGAAACCAGCTTGAAAAACCGCTATTTGTTCAATATCACCGTTGACACCATCGGGTCCCCTTCGTACTTGAACAACCAAAAGTCTTCAGGAAGATGTTGGATTTTTGCCTCTTCGAATGTGTTCAGATCCCATGTTATCAAAAAGTACAACTTGAAGGAGGATAAGTTCCAGGTTTCCCAGGCATATCTCTATTTCTACGATAAGTTGGAAAAGGCCAACTATTTCTTGGAGCAGGTGATTGAAACCTCGGATGAAGCCTTGGACTCGAGACTCATTCAGTTTTTATTGAAAGACCCTGTTGGGGATGGTGGTCAATGGGATTTCATCATTAACTTGGTTGAAAAGTATGGTCTTGTTCCCAACGAATTTTTCCCTGATAACTCCCAAGCTATTTCCACCGGATACTTGAACAACTTTTTGTCGCAAAAATTGAGAGAATACGCATTATTTTTGAGAAAATTGGTTGCAAAAGGTGTTCCAAAGCCTGTAATTGCCGAAATTAAGGCTACTCTTAACAAAGAAACTTACAACATCATTGCTTTGGCCTTGGGTACCCCACCAAAACCAACAGACAAGTTTGTTTGGGAGTTTACTGACAAGGACGACAAGTACAAGTACTTTGAAACCACCCCTCTCGATTTCTACAAGTCTCACGTTTCCTATAATGCCTCTGATTATTTCTCAATCATCAATGATCCAAGAAATGACTACGACAAGCTTTACACCGTTGACCGTTTGAATAACATTCTTGGTGGTAAGAAGATTGAATACGTCAACACCGAGATCCATGATGTAAAGGAAATTGCCATCAAGCAATTGAAAGATAACGAGCCAATCTTCTTTGGATCTGATGTTGGTAAATTCAGCGTTAAGCTGACTGGTGTTTTGGATCCAAATGCCTTTGATTTGCTGTTAGGATTCAACACCACCACGAAGGTCAGCAAAGCTGACAGAATTAAAGTCGGCTCCTCAATTCCATCGCATGCGATGGTTATTACCGGGGTTCACATTGACCCTCTTTCCAATAAGCCAATCAGATGGAAGATTGAAAACTCATGGGGTCCAGATGTTGGAGACAAGGGATACTTTGTCATGAGTGATGACTGGTTTACCGAATACGTATTCCAAATTGTGACCACCAAGAAGTACGTTGAAAAGAAGACGTGGGATGCCTACAAAAAGAAGGAATTCAACGTTTTGCCATACTACGATCCGTTAGGAACCTTAGCATGAGCGTGAGTATTAGTAGCGTTCACGTATTAGCATGAGCAATGTGTATGGGTCAACTGTGATCTATAGTTATACGAAGTGATAATATATTAGAATAATTTATGACATATATTGAATGTAGTTGTTCACTGTACGAAGTGATAATATATTAGAATAATTTATGACATATATTGAATGTAGTTGTTCACTGTAAATGAGGCAAGGGTACTCGCTTATTTATTGGAATGATTATCTGTAGTAGAAGTATACTCATACTATGTATGGGCTGTAATCGTGGTATTACCTAATTGATGACTCAGCGAGTATGCTGAGACACATCACATTTCTGTGTATTGACATCTTTAGAATGAATAGACAAGGCAGATGGATATACTTGGAAATAGTTGGATATCTCCTATTGAGATCTTTTTAATAACGTTAAAATTCATTGTGTGACAATGAGATTCAACGAGTTGTGTGAGTAGTTACAGAAGTTAGCTGAAGACTATCAGGTGTTTCCATTGTTGGATCAAGTTCTAAAGTCAAAAGTAGCAAGTTCGTCGAGACCATTCGGCAACAAACATAAGCAACCTCCTAATATAGATACAACTAATTTTCAAGTGTTCTGACAATCCTTCCCACTCTCACTCTCTAGTTTCTTAACTATGAGCATACTTGAAATTGTACGTGTTTTTTTAGTGCGACAAAACACTTTACTTCAAAAACCTACAAGTTGATCCATATCGACAAGAACCAACCCCACCAATCTACCCCAGGATGTCAGGCGACAAACGAACGCACGACGTGGTCGGCAGAATCGGCCAGACACAATTGGACGCCACACTCCAAGACATTGAGTATAAATACCGCAGCTGTACCACCCCAAAAGAACTTCAACAATTGATCGAACACATAGACAATGAAACGTCCACGCTTGACCAAGACATGAAGAATCACATCAAGTTGAAGCTGAAAAAACACGACCAGGAACTTTCCAACCTCGAGTTCAAACGTGCAACCAAGTTGGCGGGGACCATCACCAATTCCAACGATCTCAGTAACATTTTCCAGACTGCAAACACTCTTGGACACTCATTGACTCTTAAGATCAAATCGTTGGATCTGGAGATTGCAAGCGTCAACCACACCTTACGGTTCGTGGAGAATATCCAGAGCTTGAAGACCAACATCAACAAGGCCCACTATGCGTTGGAACACGGTAATTTGGAAATCACTGCTCAGTGTATTCATAATGTCAACTCGACTATTCCCAAAGAATTGATCAATGGAAGGTACGCCTCGGTGGTGATCCCGTCAACAGACATTCCGGAGTTACCAGAGACCATATTGACTAAATGGTCCAATGATTTAACCAAGGTGTTTACCGCGAAGTTCAATGAAGCTTCAAAGGCTAGAAATGTGCCTGAACTCACCAAGTATTTCCAATTGTTTCCCTTAATTGATCAGGCAGAAACCGGATTGAATTGCTACTCCAAGTTCATCTGTGACATCATATCAAATACCCTGCACAACTTGATTGGCTCCACTTCGTCAGTCAATCCTAGCGACCTCAAATCGGGTGTATTCTCAAACATTACCGTACTGTTGTTTGAAAACATCTCCACCATGCTCTCGCAGCACGAGTCTCTCATCAAAAGGTACTATTCCAAAAGTTTCCCCAATTCCATGGCCTACGTCATCACTCGCATTCAGCATGAAATCGACAGTCAAATCGGAGTCATCAGTGATACGTTCTACGATTTAAGAAGAATCGACAAATTATTTCAAGATATTCAACTCTACAAGTTCCCGGTATTGACCAAAAGAAGAGAAGACCAATACCAGAATAACGATGGCTCGAACCAATCTGCTCTTGCCAATGAACCCAACTATCAATACACTGACGATGAAGTGATTTCCATTGTTCAAGTCGGTGATTTAATCAACGAACTATCATCCATATTCCACAATTGGTCATTATACTGTAAATTCATCAGTGTGAGATACTTACAAGAACCAAAAAAACCAGTCAAGAAGGCTGCTTCAGCACCTGCGACACCTAAAGACGTTCCAAAGTTGGGGCATAAATTACCTCCGGCCGAATCGAAGGAAATCCACATAGAAGACCTCAATCTCAAGTTACCCCAGCTTATAGTGGAGTCCAATTTCACTAAGAAAATTAATCAGAAGCTCCTTCCTACTTTTGAAATGTTGTATGTTTTTTATTTTAGAAGATCTTTGGAAAAGTCGATTGTCATTGAGGAGTTACCATCACTTGATCCATATTTGCAGGTTCCAAACAATAATTCAACAATGTCCCTCTCCACCCCGATTGATGATCATACTCCGTGTTCTTCTGTCATCGAAGATGTCACGTTAATTCTTAATACCACTCTTAGAAACATTATTCAAACTTCCATCCTTGCAACAGTAAAGACATTTGTCAACGAATCATACAAAATTCTTCAAAATGATCTCATCAATGGTTACTTCATCAAGAACTTGAATGACAATCAACCTCGTTATAATCAAACGTTGTCGTTGATTTCTCCAGCCTCACTCAACTCAGGTATTAGTGGGGCAGTGAGCCCCGTTACAAGAAGTGCTACACCCGAAGTAAATGGTGGAATGAGTTTTTTCAAAGGAGCTTCAAGTGCCATAGGTAATGTGGTCGGAACTACGTCAAATAATTTAGCAGCTGGAGGTCTTAGAACAGGAGTCAATAACCCAAAGCTTACAGCTTTTATTGTTCACTTGAACACGGTTTCGTTAGGACAAGAGTATTTCACAAAAATCATTACCAACATATTGAAAACAAATTTGATTTCAACTTCCTTTCCCTTTAACGGTGATGCTGAAAAAGTTGAAGGTTGGTTGAAAGAAGAATATTTGGGCCAATTTATTACGGTTACAAATAAAATCGTTAACGACAGTTTGATAAACCTTTACAACCAATCATTGAAAAATCGGTTACTACTCATGATTAATGAGTTAGTCGCAGATACTCCTGATACTTACCTTGTCAATTCTAGCAATGATCTTAACGATAATCACGCATTAATCAGATTCGGTACAGCATGGCAATCTTTAATTACTCCGTTCAAACAATCGGTTCATGATGCTTTGTTCACTAAACTTATGAGATTGATGGTAATAAATCTTGTCAACTTGTTAGAAAAAAGGTTACATGTGATTCTTAAGAAGTTTAGAATCAATGACTTGGGATCCGTCAAACTAGAAAAAGATATATCCTATTTCATCAATGAAGTATGCGATGATAACTATCAATTAAGAGAGAAGTTTGTCAGAATCACACAATTGGTGTTATTGGTTGATATGGATGATGAAGAGTATGAGGAGAGTTTGAGACATGCTAACCAGGCCAAGACAGTTGAAGCCGATGAAAAAGATGATATTAAAGACAACGACTTGGAGGATGACGATGATTATCATTTAGGAATCAACTGGGTGTTGACACCACAAGAGAGAAGTCAAATCAGAAGTTATAGAGTATGATCTTGATAGCATTTAATCGCATAGCATTTATAGTTAAACCCTGTTGGGTTTTATCTACAATAGAGTTGAAAGTTAATGTACATTTATTCAAGTCGTATCTTCGTATATAATTTTGTATGTATATAAAATGCATTGTAATGGAGGAATTGTCCAATGACGCTCAATCTATCTAGTATATTACTTGACGTCAATGAATACCAGCCATCATCATGGTTATTGTTGTTCTATTCTCAATTGCCTTGGAATGTTCTTAATGATTGAAACCTCTATCATTCCATGTGTTCATTCGTCAGCATCAATTTGATCATTCAATCTGCTGATACTCAACCTTCTATGGACGCACTCTTCCTCTCGTCTTCTACCGAATCACTCTTCAACCTCACATTTTCAATTGGGTCTGGGGTGTACATTTTCGCAGAGGCTTGGGCGAGGCTGTCCTTCTTTTCAGCCAATAGTTTTGCGGCCAACGCGTCCTCGTCTCTCTCTGTTGCGGATCGATCGGGCCTTATTCTCATTCTATTAATAATGGCCTCGAATTTGGGATGGGTGAACTCACATTCGGGTCCTTTTGGACAGAACCCACTCAAATACAATGGACACATGATTCTCCGGATATGTCTCCTTACACACAGAGGACCATCGGGACAGAACCCCTTGCTGTAGTTCTGACACTCGGGGATTTTCAGTTGTGGGTCAACATGGAGATACAAACACTCAGGGGTCTGGGTACAGAAACCATTCTTGGAGTAAAAAAGACACTCGGGCATCTTACGAAGATTGTACTCGTGGAGAAACTCACAGTGGTCGTTTTTTTTGCAGAGTCCACGAAGCCAATGCTTGCACACAATCTTGTTGTTGTACATGGCCGATACATGTTTGTTGGGACATCTGTTTCCATTGGGACACGAATCGTGAGGTTTCTGAGGATTGAAGTATTGACATACTGGTCTGTCTGGATCGAGTCCAAAGTTGTACTCCTTACGTAAGAACAGTTCGAACTTGAACCTCTTGTTCCTTGTGTCTGGATGGATTGTGCTGTTTAGTTGGAGCATGGTTGGTTGATGTTGGTGGAGATTATTAATTATTAAAGATGAAGATTATATATATGAAGAGGTGTGTATATAGAGTGGGTGTGTATATAGTGCAACTAGGTATCTTGATGCATTGGATACTGATATGTTCCAGAGTTTCGAGCATTATCTCACGTGATGAGGCCCAGCTTGATTGTGTGAGACGTAGAAGGATGATAGCAAGACATACAGATCAGTCAGTTTTGTTCAAAAAGAGAAGCGTTATTTCATTAACACGCTTAGAATCACTTCTGTTGCCTTTTTTGTCCAATCAACTGAACTTTCTATCACTCTTGTACTGTCTTTATAGCCATATCTATGTGGTCGGAAGTCGATTTTCGGCTCGCTCGACCCTCGAAAGTATACCCATAAAACAAATACTACTCAACATTCACTACAAAGCACACATACTTCATTATTGTTCAAAGTCGAAGTATTGACTAAATTCTTCCCGAAGATTTATGTGATCAGTCCCCCAACAACAATGGGCCCTATCACGCGAGTAAATGGCTCTGTTTTTACAATTTTTCAGGCTTTTTGCAACTGTTTGTCTGCTTTTTTCAAACCCCTACAAACCTCTACGAGCCTCCAACTAGACTCACACAAACCACTCAAGCTATACCCATACCTTTACACACCCCACACCTAGATCAGAAGACCTGGTTAAAGTTGCACCTTCTATTGTATAGCTTATTCTATCACACTACTATAGTCCCTTCGCGCACTACTGTATGTAGAGCTTTAACCTTTATTGGCACCTCCCCACCGACATCACCTGTTCAAAGTATATAAGGCACCCGTTCCCCACAAATCACGAAAATCTGGATCAACGAACGCCTTCCACTCTTCTTTCGTATCAATTAGCTTTCTACATCCAATCCACGGCAATAGGAACTAATTGTTGTATATGCTACTTGCTAAAAAACTCTTGTTATTGGCGATTCTCGTGTTGATTTACCTACAAGTACAAAGGTTGTTCTCTATGCTGGCAGCAAAAGTGTCGTCCACCATAGTGGTGGGGTCTGGATTGGCAGGTATCACCACTTCTTTGCAATTGCTCAAAAAGGGTGTCAAGGTGGTATTGATCGAAAAGACAGACAAATTGGGAGGCAATTCCATCAAAGCATCTTCAGGCATCAATGGGGCCCCTACAAGGTATCAACAAGAAGGAGACTCGGTGGGGGCTTTCTACGAGGATACCATCAATTCTGGTAAGGGATTGTCACGCAAAAACTTGGTTTGGGAACTTGCCAATCGGTCTGGTTGGGCCATCATTTGGCTAACGGAACAAGGCATCGATTTGACCAAGGTGTCTCAATTGGGTGGTCACTCTTTTGCCAGAACCCATAGAGGCAACGGAGCATTACCACCAGGATTTGCTATCATACTGGCACTCACCAAGAAATTGGAACTGTATCCTGCAGACCAATTGGTGATTTTGAAGAATAGCCCTGTGAGTTCGCTTCTCAAGGAGGGCGGGAAAGTGATCGGAGTGGGATACACCGCCCATGATGGAGGAAACGACGAAGTATTGGCAGATAACGTGGTCTTAGCTACGGGAGGATACAGTGCCGACTCAGAGCTCATTGGAGAGTATCGTTCGGATTTGTTGGATTACCCTCTGACGAACGGAGTGCAGACCACGGGAGATGGCCAGAAGGTTGCAGCCAGAGATGTGGGTGCAAAATTAATCCACATGGACCAGATCCAAGTCCATCCCACTGGATTTGTCAAATTAGACGACAAGACCAGTAAATGGAAGTTTCTCTGTGGAGAATTGATCCGGGGTATTGGAGGGATCTTGATATCTCCCGACACGGGATCTCGGTTTGTGAATGAATTGACCACTAGAGATTTGGTTACCGCAGGAATTTTGGAGAACTGTTCAAAGAAAACCGCCATTATCCTCATAAATGACCAGGATTACCTTGAAGCCAAAAGCCATATCGATTTTTACACTAAGCAGGGCCTTTTGACCAAAGGTAGTCTTCTGGACTTGGTGGCTTTGGCTCAAGAACATGGATATGGTACTTTCAAGGAAGCGCAACTCGAAGCCACCGTTGAATTGTACCAAAAAGCGATTACCAGCAAGAGCGATATTTACAAAAGAACACACTTCGGAGGTGGTAGTTTCACTGGAACATACTTTTTTGGATTTGTTACCCCTGTTTTGCATTTTTCCATGGGCGGAGTCGCTATTAATGAAAAGGGCCAAGTTCTCACAACAGAAGAAAAGGTGGTTCCTGGGTTATATGCAGCAGGAGAAGTCAGTGGAGGTGTTCATGGGGGTAATAGATTAGGTGGATCTTCATTATTGGAATGTGTTGTATTTGGAAAGATAGTAAGTGAGTCTATCGTTGGTGATACTTAATGTAAGCTTGATAAGACTGTTTAAGTTTACTATTATTTATAATGCATAAAAATTATGACATGAATGTTTATGGGTGAATTTATTAAGTATAGTATGTTACTCTTTTCTACATTCTTTTCAATTAATAAGTGTTGTGTATTATCAAGTTCTATTAATATACAAAGAACCCAATGGTAAACGTATGAAATATACTAGACGAATGATACGTCTTCCTTATTTAAATTTAACTTAATAAATCTGGATGAGCCACGTTATGTAGTGGACACACCAAACTAAGGTCGTTGGGGAGAAATGGTTGATGGAGGATCTTAACTTAGATGTTGGATGGGTACAACATGATTCTGACGGAGGCACCGAAAGTCTTGGCAGGTAAGTTCTTTCTGAAGTTGGCTCTGACGACACCGTTGTTACCGTGAGTTCTGGTGACTTTTCCCCAGATAACTCTGATTTTGGAACCTCTGACTTCCTTTTGAGCTCTGTAAACGTAGGCAATTCTCTTACCTAAGTAGAACTTGGCATCGTTGGTGTTACCGACGTTTTCAATTTGGATCAAAGAAACGTTTGGGTTGTTGACGCTCTTGGAACGTTGGTATGACAAATGCTTACCCTTAACGTATACTAGAATTGTTAGTAGCTATTATATGATAATAGAAAGGAAAAGAATGGTATGGAATGGTGTATAGTGGATACTGAAAATTGCAAGTGGAAAGTTTGACTAGTTGATGAAAAATTGTAGAGATGATGCAAATAATGAAAATTGTTCAAAGATAGTATTGTTGCTGTAAAGTAATATCATTTCCTCGCTTGTGTCCTTCTTTTCATTCAATGGTATATTCAATTTTTCACTTCATATAAGTCTGACACTATGTCGAATTTTATCTTCAATAAACAGTATTGAAGTTCCTCTTCTCTTGATTTAGCTCAAAAGTCTATGTTCCCTTTTCATGATAAAGTTCTATTTTCACTTTTTTCTTATCCTATATCTCTTCATTGATTCCTCATGAACTCTATCAATATCCATCACCAATTCATGGTTCTTTCTAAAGCTTGTCATGCCATTCTCTTCCTGTCTTATTGGACTTCCTATCCTAGTCCATCTTGGTTCGTAGACACATACATCTGTGAGATTCAGCCATTTCGTATAGTTTTAATGATGCTATCAAGAAGAAGTAGATGAATTTTCAACTTTTTTTTGAACCAATGTTTTTTGGTGCACTGGAAAAATTTTACTATGAGATGTTGAAGAGTCCAATGTTGCAGGTTGGATGTTTGAGGGCCACGCAAAGTGACTCAACCTGTAAACATGTAAAGTGCAGTTGAGGATTGTGGAGTGGGTGTGCATATGGAACTGGTATCTGGTAGTAATTTGTGAGTGACTCGGTCATGTGATGGGGCTAGCCCTAATTGCATACACGTGATGTGCACGTGCGAGCCCTAGTCCCACCATACACTTTGGTGGACTACAAATGAAGGTAACAGATTATAGATTCATTATGTGCTTTTGTTCTAATTCACTCTTTCTTAGTCTTGCGCATGATTCAAGCCCTAATGATTTGACAATCTAATTCATTAGACTTCGTCAAATTTTTATCACTTAGTTCACCATGTACTGTAAGATCAAACTGAATGAATAGCTGCAAAATAATTCTTCTAAATTACTCAAATATCAAAGCCAAGGCTCATAGATTTGAGCTTCAGTTTCATATACTTATAAGTAACGTTTTACGTCCTAGTGTTGTCTGTAAGCATCTTGCGAACGTTGTTGAAGTCTCCTACTCTATCCTCGGTCAAATTATCATATATCTCGGTTCTTAGTAATATACTATATATACTATTCGTAAGGAGGAGTTGTAGTTGATTTTCCGAGTTTTAACAAAACGATTATTGTTTCAATGAACGAATTTGGCATACTGTTAAATAATATTACGCAAGAGTGATTTCCTTCTCGTTCTTCCACTTCTCAACATTGACTCTCCAGTGCTTGGCCTCTCCATTGTCATACTTGGATTTCTTCGCAGACCCCGATGGAGCGTTGTGAATGGATAAGTTGGCCAAATTGGTCAAATTGGTGAAGTCGTCATGAATGGGCTCTCCACTGTAGTCCACATTGTCGAACCATCTGGTTTCCCATGGGGTACCATTTTCAGCTTCCTTCTTTCTGAGTTCTCTTTGATTATTCTCAATTAGCGATTTCTCTTGATGAATACCGTCGTAGTCTGATTCCTTAATGGCGGCGGCAACCTTCAACCATGCCTTTCTTGATTCCAATGGGTTCTGCTTTTCCAAAGGTTTGACTTCCAAATGTTCGGGATTTTTACCTAAAGCGTCATAAAACAACTCATCAGTCTTGGAGCTAGGAGTAGTAGCACCTTTGGCTATGTATGACTTGTCGGACCATTGACCACTGATGGTGACCAAAGCATTCTCTTTGTTGCCAGAAGCAAGCTGGTCTCTATAAATTCTCGCCTTGTAAGTGTGTTTCTTACCGGAAAAGTATCCTCTACCAGAGTACTCAATGGTGACAATGTAGCCATTAGAGGACTGGATGTAGGAGGTTCCGTCCAATTCAACGAATGGAGAAGCTGCCAATAACCCCTCGATGTGCAATGGTGGCAACGTAATCAAGTATGATTCATTCAAATCTTTGTAACGTAAAATGCCGTGACCAAACTGCTTCACGTTCATGGATGCCTTGGATATGGTGGCCTTAACTCCATTGTAGCCCTGTAAGGTAACATTATTTTTCTCATTGAATATACCGTAGGCGGTAACTGGAGGGTGGTGGCTTACCTGTTCCGACAATAAGAAAGTCTCACCGATTGTATCTGATGACCATTTTCCCACGAAAACTTCTCCAAGGAATGGGTTCAAGGGTTTCTTTTCGGTACCCATTGACTCGTTTCTCAGACAGTACTGCAGTCTTAAGGTGGAAATAAACCATTTGGTGACACCAATAACTCGTTTCAAAGCTAAAGCGTCAATTTCTTCGTGGCTGGCACCTTCTTCTGTCTTCAATTGGTTGGGCTCCACTAACAAGTCTGGGTGTTCGGCCCAGTACTGTGAGAACTCCACCAAAGAGGTTGAAGATAAGATGAATGGAGGTGCGGTTAATGACGACAAGTCTCCGTTGAACAGCGTGATGGACTTGAGGAAAGAGGTCCATGAGGACGATTGTGCTGGAGCAACAGGAGCTGGCGAACTAGAAGCTGGTTCACCCATGATTACTTTATATTATGTTAGTTAAGTATGGGTATAAGCGGTCCGGGTAGTTGTAAATCAGCAGGAAAAAGCGGGGGGTTGAAAGGGCCGCTTAATTGGTACTTTGTTGGTAGGTTCGAGCTTGATAGAGCGGCGTTACGGGACTAGTTTGGTGATAAAGGACAGGGTATCAATAGTTTCGTACCTGTCGTTTACGTGATAATAGTACTGAAACAGTCGTAGTTGGTGGGTTTGAACCGGAAAAAGTTCTAGATTTCGACAGTCAGAAGTTGTGACGTTCGGAGGCTGTTTTGGTGCTTCTGTGGGTCAGATTGCGGTGGTGGTGGTGGTTCAATCTGATGATACGTGTTCAGATGGGTTGTTACGGATTAGATAAATATGGTTTGAATTGGCAAGGGAGTGTGAGTCGCACGAAAATGCGGATTGTACATGTGACGTAATGGGCAGAGGGGGTTTGGAGGTTAGGCAAGTGTTTACCCAAAAAATGGAGTTGCTATGGTTTCTATCTACATTGATTATATAGGAGTTTATGGTCGTTTTGGTGCAATTGTGAGTGGTTTCCGACTATTTTTGGAGGTATTAGTCGTACCTTTGGTGTAATTAATGATGCCCCTCTGCTGTATTTTGTTAGTCGCGAAACCCAGCCCTTTTTTTTTACACTATAATACGTATGACCAGCAACAGTGCGAAGTTGATGGGTTGTTCGGAAAAGTGAAAGAATAGAAACAACAGAGCAACGGCTGAAAGAGTGTATAGACGCGAATTCATGACTGTTTGTAAAGCGGTGTAAACAATTTCACACTTGTTTCTGTTGTTCCCAATATGATGTAATTGATGGAATATGGCTATTGTTAGAGCTAGAGGAAGTAACCCAAAAAGAGGCTGCAAAATAGCAATATTCGATCAGATTTTTGACTTTTGTTGTTTTATGACACCTCATAGATCTAGTTTTTCATTACATGCTACCCCCAGTTGATAGTACGACGATCCCGCAGAACGGCACATTTTACTATTTTTTTGTTTGTTGCAAAATTTGTAGCAATCTTTGTAATATGGCCAATTGATTTCGATGTTTCTTTCTGAACCACACTACTTCATTTGATTCACAACTTGATGTAAATTTCTTTTCTGTCCAAACTCAAGGAAACAAAGCTGACTGCTGCAGAATATGCTAATAAAATTCCAAAAGCGGCAGCATCAGAACACTTCAACGTATTTATGGACATGTTGACGAGGCCCGTCAACAAATTGGAAATCAAAAATATTCCAAGCCCGTTGTTATTAGTGGCATTTAATAGTTCTGTTTCGATGTTTGGCAATAATCCGCTAATGGCATGATAACCCAATAAGAATGCAGAATTGTAGGATACTACCCAGAGTACATAGGGGAAATTTGCAATTCTTCTGCTGATGTTAGCAAAAAGTGGTGAAGAAGAGACATACGAAAATGCAACATGATAAATGATAGTACTAACCACAAGACCCTGTGTTGTAGAAACTGTAAGTAACCTTTGAATCCATGAACCCTTTTTAGATTTGGCCTTTCCATTGTAAATTTGGATTAAATTATAAGGGGTTGGTGTTGCTGTGAGAACAAATGATCCAAATGATTGGCCAAAAATGAAGATACTCAAGTATCCTATGAATGAAGACAATCCTTCCTTGTTCATCGAAAAAATAGAGTCAAACCTGTTAGACTCTGTCAAAACAAATTTCAACAACCCTCCGTTGTTTAATACAACTTCGTAGGTTAATGACAAAACCAATGCAACGAGCGATCTTGGGAAGAAGACAAGTATTGGATCGAGGATAGCAAGAAGAGTTGGCAAGAAACCTAAGGTGAAGAAAAAGTTCCAATGCCTACCATATTCCGTAACGTGTTCTTGGTAGTCCAAGCCCTTAACACTGATCAACCTTACTAATCCCAATAACAATAAGGGAATCGATTTTCGTACACCTTTGATGACTATATTCAGGTAATTAGACCAATTGAACTTGACCTTTTGATGGTTCTGTGCCTTGATTATGGAACGTGAATGGACCAATCCCATGGAGAAAACAAATGATCCCACTCCAAGGTCCATGAGAGAAGTTCCCCATGTCTCCACCTTGGCAAATCTCCGTGGAAAAGCAGGGAAGTCCACAGCCAAGATAGCGAGATTGGTGATAATCATCATGTGTGATCTATAGGCCGTAATAAACGGTTTCTTCACGAGTAAAGCTCCCTTTGGAACGGTTTGAGCTGTAGAGTCCAAATTCTTGATTGGTTTCTTGGAACCATCCTTAGTTCCATACTTGGTAATCAAAAGGGTCCCCACATAGATCAATATACCTGGTAAAAGTATCATCCAGTGTAACACATGTACTTTATCACTATAGATCGTAAGAGCACCAAGTAACGTGACATTGTTCAAGATAAAATCGTACAATAATGGAACTTCTGCTCCACGTCTTGCTAGCCCTTTCTTGATCAAACTGTACAGTAGCCAAGCCGATAATGACACACTGGTGATGCTGTAGATCTCGCTTATGCTGCCTCCAAGAAGATCAGAGACAAACAACTCTTTCTGTTGTTTTAGAGAAGCCATCTTGGGACAGATTAGTGTAATTTATATGCCCAATTGAATTGTTCTTTGGATCTCGGTTGGTTAGTTCGTAGACGTGTCAAGAGTTCACTCCACTATCAACCGTGTAGTTATGTAATCAGTACGACATTCCACGACATTGTGCGCGACATCTAATATCAAATTTCAGCACGAAATTTATGTTTTCAAAGGTTAGTCAATATTTACGTAATCCACACAAATTACTCCAACAAAACTGAGGCCCCAAAATTGTAGATGACTAGAAGTTAATGAGATCAAAAAAAGGCAGTCGAAGTCCTCTAAAAATACGTTGAAATGGTGGAAAACGCCCTTCTGGACGAGGATAAACAGCTTCAAGAACCTGTGAGCCTCCAATCGAGCACAAACGCAGAAACAACAGCCGTATTTGACCATGAACCGGGTGTTGTACAAAAACTGGGGAAAACCAATGATTTGAATACCAACACTGCAGAAGTTCAAGAGCAGCAAAAGCAACCGGTACCGCCGGATAGAGAGGACCAAAGGCTCATCATAGAACCGCTAACATCTGAGCTCAGAAAACCAGAAATCAAACACACTCAAGACGAAGGACTGGATATGCTGGATGGAATAGTCAGTACCCCACCGTCGTCTCCCAGTTTAGTAGGAGAAGACGATGGCTACGGATTTCTCAACAAGTCACCGTTGGACATCACGCCTTCATCTCCAAGTTCTCAACAAGACGATGATTTTGTGATTTATTCAGACTCAGATGGTGCCTCACAAAGCTCGTTGGATATAAGGGGAAGCAATTCCGCTAGACTTCGATCCACCTCTTCAACCGGCAAATATTCTGATGGAGATATGGTGTCTTCAAGAGATAATACCGGGTCTCCAGAAAAGATGACTCCTTCAGCAACACCTAGACGTCGTAGAAAGACCAGCAAGTCGGTTGGAGGAGAAGACGATACGCCTACTCCCAAACCAAAGAAAAGAATACGGAGAAAATCAAACAAGTCTACGGATGGTATCAGTGAAAAGTCACATCGGTCAGAGTACCACCCTATGGGTACAGGGTACACTCTGATGCCGGCTACAGGTAAAATCTTCAGAAACCTTTTGATTCTAGAGGAATCATTACGTGAACAAGTCATACAACAAAGAGCATTAAGAAGGAAATACTTGACATTCTTGGCTATATTATGTTCACTCATTGCATCGATATCACATCACTTATTCGTATTGGACCCCAAGTTGACATCTACGGGGACAATGAGAGTAGTGTTACAATTTGCACTTTTGGCATTATTGGTTACTTTGATGTTGTATCACTTATCAGGGGAGTACCAAAAGACAATTGTGCTACCGCGGAAGTTCTTGTCCTCAACTAATAAAGGGTTGAGACAATTGAATGTCCGCTTAGTCAAGATCAAGACCCTCTGGTCAGATTCTGTTATAGATATCATCCGTGAGTTTCTGTTATTTATCGCGACCATGTGCTTGGACAGCCTTCACAAGGTATATCCATCTACCATACGAAACAAAAACTCTCGTCTTGAGGTTTTCTTGGTGTCCTGTCAACTGCAGTGTCAACCAAGAATAGGAGTAACTGATGTGAAACTCATTTTGAACGCCAGACTGTTTAATACAGATGTTAGAGAGGGATGGGAATTATACAGAAGTGAATTCTGGATACACGAAGGCGTGAGAAGAAGAAATCATATGATGGCTTTTCTCCATGACGAAGGTGTTTTAGATAGAGGAAAGCTTTTGAAGAGAGATAAGAAAGAAAGAAAAGATAGAAGGAAATCCGCTGTGAGCCATGATACCCCTAGACAGAGATTGAGTCCTGATCCGCAAGTGTACCATAGAACTCCCGAGTTGGAGGAAGACTCTACGGATCAATTTCCCATAGTGCAAACTCCGGCTGCAAATAGATTAAGTGAACAAAATCTTCAGAGATTGAGTAAAGGCTTTGATTATGAAGATAAAAGTGAATCGCCATACTTTGGACAGGAGAGTATATGAAAGGGGTACAAGGATGGTATAAATCAATAATAATACTAGAGCATTAATCGAGATGATAAGAGCATACAATCGAGATAACTACATTGATATCCTATATACACCGGTAAGTTTGTTCACGTGACTCAAGATTAATTTACAAATATACCCCGCAAAAGTTTCGTCAAAACGGTCAAAAAGACTCGCTGAAAAGACAAGACCATCATCCTTATATTATAGTTGCACATTTCATTATTGACCTCTACAAATATCCGCGCCTTTGCTCTTATAGACATATTATACTATCACATAAACGAAATCGAAAATAATTTGCACGTGATCTCAGATGATGCTCATCTCTGAAAAATTAAATATTGAAATCCTTAAGTATAGACACGAGTACCACTTACTTTATTCATCTCCAACAACAACAAGAACGCCATGTCCGGTTCCAAGCAAGCGAGCAAGGTTGCAAAGCCACAACCTTCTAGAAAGGGAAAAAGATCGTGGAGAAAAAACGTCGATATTCAGGATGTTGAGGAAGGATTAGAAGAAATCAGAGACAGAGAAATCTTGATAGGAAAGCAAGAAAATGAAGCTGAAGATGGATTCGTGATTGACTCAGCACCATCCCAAACGACTTTATCAAAAAAATTGGCCAAGAAGTCCAAAACCAGCGAAATTTTGGCCAATAAGTCAAAAATTGCAGCATTAACCGGACCTAAAAAAGCTCTTACCAAGCTTGAAAAGTCCAAAACTATTCAGGGAGTGAAGAGAACCGATGTCTTGAGGTTGGTCAATTTGAACGGTGGAAAATACAAGGACGAATCCAAAGCGTTGAATAGAATAGCGCAAGATGGGTTAGTCAGGGGACAAAACGTTGATCTCTGGGGAGACGAGCCAGAGGTTGAAACTGCTGAATCCAAAGTTGACTCAGCTATTTCCGAGCATACTAAGGCTACTGTCAAGCCCAAGACTTTGGCTGAATTACCAATTAAAATCGAAGAAAACGATTTGACCAAAAACCATATTGATGCTGGTAAGTCATATAACCCCTCGTTGGAATCGTGGAAGGCGTTGATCAACAAAGAGTACGATATTGAATACAAGATAGAGCTTAACCGTCAAAAGATCCAAGAGCATCAGGATAAAATTCAAAACTTGATCGAGACATTGGGTGAAGAAGAATTATTGATAAGTGATGACGAAGAAGAACAATCAAAGGACCAAGAAATACCAACCAAGGAAGAAGATGAAGAAGAAGACTTCAGCTTGTCGATTAATAATCCTACACAAGTCAGGATCAAGACCAAAGCAAAGAGAAATAGAGAAGCAAAACACAAGGCAAGACAGGAGTTGGAACTGAAAATCCGGGAATACAAGAAACAATTGAAAGACTTACATAACCTTGATGATATTTTATCAAAAGAGGCAGCAGAAAGAGCAGAATCCGAAAAGCCAAAGACAAAGGCGGAAAGAAATAAAAAGAAGAAGTTGTTCAAATATGACTCTGTTCAAGGACCTTTGGAAGTCAAATTATCCGATGAATTGACCAACAACTTGAAAAACTTGAAGCCAGAAGGTAACTTATTCTATGACCAGATGTTGAATTTACAGTCCACAGGTAAGATTGAGGCTAGAGTTCCTGTGAATAGAAAGAGAAAGTATGCACCAAAGCTTACAGAGAAGTGGAGTTACAAAAACTTTAAATAATCGAGAGGTAAATAAACAGCATTTTCAGAAATAGCTTGGAAAATTGAGCTTTGGAATAATCCTCATGTAAACCTTGTAAATAACCCTTTTCGTTTGACTACTTATACCTCTGTATTGTCATTCACGTGACAGAATTTACAACTTTACTCTACCTCCATTGCGTACTTTCTGGAGAAGACCTCCCATTTCATTATCGTATCTTTCCTTTATTAAATATATAACATGTCAATGAAACCAACTAGCAATGGAAAAAAACTACCATTTTGCCAGTGAATTGCAGAAAAAAAAAACCAACCAATTTACGTTAAATAACATCAATAATTGCAAAACTTACAATAATTAATTGTAGTAAAACTCGTAATTGGCAGTTCATATTCTGCACTATGCAAATCAAAGTACTACCAACTCTGGATTTACGAAAAATCCCAATTGCCAGTAACATAACCTCTGTATAATCTTTCTCTGAGACTGAAGAACTGGTCTCTGTAAGGAGTGTAGTATCTCTGTAAACGGACCTCGGAGGTCTTGAAGTGCTCAGGAGCAACGGGTTCTTGTGATTGGCCTCTTGGAATTCCCGTCAACAAGAAGTCACGGTTCATCATTCTTTCATCCCATGCATCTAAGTCGAACCGGTCCTTCTTCCAGCCGTTGTCCCAGTAGCGGACAAATCCAACCCCGTGACCGGCGAGTCCGAAGAACGCGGTCATCACAGCGTAGGGCAATAAACCTTCGAATGGCACAGGCATTTTGGTATGTGTAGGTGTGTGGTTTTCTTCACTTGGTCCTCTAACTTACAGTTGGATTTTTGTAGTAATAGTTTTGAACATTTTTTGATTGGACGAGCATCACGTGATAAATGGGAATTGGATAAGAGAGACGAAACTTTGGAGATTTTGGGACGTCTCTGGGCTCTGGAGATTGAAGGCTATTGTAAGTATACGATCACTATATATCTCCTCTTTCACCACTCTCTTCCATTACTTGTAGTCATAAATACCCGTATGTTTATTCACCAATTATTCTTGGCCTGCATATAAAACTCTTCTACTTTAGTGCTCTTACTATCATCCTCAATACATATGATATATATATATATATACATTATTACTACTTTCTTTTACCGTAGTAAGCTCCACTAAGACCATTCAGATCATAGTTGTATAGTTCTTAAAAGGATTCTTAATCCACATCTGCACTAATTTCCGATCTTCGCCTGTTTATGTACATATACAATCCTGAACCATGTTTAGCCTTCACCGTCACTTAATTCTTCAACCATCTCTACCATATTAAACTGATTTTTTCTTCAGCTTTCTGTCTCGTATTCAGTTAATTATCCCTGTATATTTCATTAAGTCCTGTGCTTATGCTATATCTATTTGTTGTTCTGTCGTATTGTTAATGGACCACTATATTATCATTATTATCAAACCTTAAATTATTCCAAATTATCCCACAATTTCCGCACAAACTTGTCCATTCTGACCTTGACATTCTGTTGTCCAAGACACCATGGATGGCCCAACATTTGTCTAGGACTTGGTCTTTCTTCGCTGTTTTTCTTCAAGCAAAAGGAGATGAAGTTCTTGAATGCTTCGGACCAATAAATATCATCTTTCGGTACATCCTGTAGTTTTGGTTCATATTCCAAGATCAAACTCAATAGTTCAATAGGTCCAAGAGTCATTAGATCCTCGCTGCCTCCATTACTGCTGGCAACCCCTTCGAATGGAAACTTACATGTGGCAACTTCCAACATGGTGAGACCTAAAGACCAGATGTCACAAGACACAGTATAAGGCTTGCCCACGATTCGTTCTGGAGCCATATAATATTGAGTACCCACGAATGTCGTGGCCAATGAATTCACCACTTCTCCACTGACACCAAAGTCACATAATTTGACATTACCTTCGCTGTCTAATAATATATTGGAAGGCTTGATATCACGATGAATAATACGCTGCTGATGAAGATAATTAAGGCCATTGAGCACAGACAATGCCATCTTTCCTAGCACTTTTTCGTTGATTCTATTAGTTGGATCAATTTCAATCACTCGTTTATAAATTGCATCTAATGATTTTCCGCCCATGTATTCCATGGCTATACCTATCATGGATTGTTTCTCTACCATGAAGGTACCGTAGTATTTGACGATATTGGGGGAGTTGCACGAGCGGTTGTATTGTAACTCTCGGATGATTTGCTTTTGAATATTGGGGTTGGGGTCGGTATTGATTAATTTAAGAGCGAACACTTTGGAACGCGATCCTCCATTGGATTGCTTGGTATCGGGTAGTATGCACTTCGAAACACTTCCTCCATTTCCTTCGCCTAGTTTACAAAGCTCGATGATTTTGTTTGTGTTGGCCAAAACGTTCCAGTCGTCCGGGGTCAAATCTTCAAGGTTTTTGTTCGTTGATTCGGTGGCAGAACTATTAGAGTTTGAAGATATGGTATCCGGGGTCTTAGTGCCGAAAGTGGCAATTTCTTGCCCGATTTCAAACCCTTCTTGGCCCAGTCCCAGTCCCAGTCCCAGTCCCTGGCCGGGAGATATGGTGTCTGGAGAAAAAGAATGCGATCCATTCACTTTCAGGAAATCTATAGGGGGAAGCTTCCGTTTGAGCTTGGGGTTGGCCATGTTGGTGGACGGCGTAAACACTGTGCTTGAGGACGTTGATGATGTCGCTGACGTTGAAGATAGCGGTTGAGGCATGTTTGTATTATTATGATACTGGACTTGACCTTGGTTCACTTGGCCATAATTCTGTGGATATGACCCCTGAGAGCTTGCAGAAAACTGATTTTGGGGCTGGTTACCTTGGTTTTGTCCCTGTTGGCCTGTATATCCATGTGCTCCTATTATATTAGGGTTCTCATAGTTTGTGTTCAAAGAAACGGGTGAAGGTATGGACAAATTGGGCAACTTGGTGTTGTTGGTCCTCTTGGTGTTGGGCACGTTAAATATAGGCGGGCCTGTGGGCATTGTTGTTCGAAAAGCTACTAGAGACTGGTAATGTTGGTGAGGTGGATATGAGATACTCTTCGTTTAATTTAATAGTATTACTGGTGTAAGTACTATAAGAACTTGATGGCTAACTAACAAATTGCGGGCCCACTTTTTTGCAGGTTGCAGACGTCTATCCGAAGGGTCACGTGTCGTGTGTTTATGATGTCAGTAGTCAACAGGTGTCGTGGGAGAAAGCAAGAGGGGTCCTGGGAGTGTGGTGGATGCAAGTGAGTCCTGATTCTATACGTTGTACTTTTGGAAATATGACAATATGGGGCACGTGACGGTGGTTTCATGCAGGAATCAGGGATTAGTCCTCGGATTTTAAAGTGGGGCATATAGAGGTGGGAAGACCCTTGTGAGGTAATTCTTGCGTGCAGTGCAAGAATAAGATATACTTTATATTCGTGCAACTTTCTTCTACGATTTATATACATCTAGTGCCATTTTAATCTTTATCCTTACGATTAGTTGATGTTCCTATTCTCACGTGATCTCATTTCCGATTTGGTTTTATTATGCGGTTACCTAATCGAATTAAGATTTGATTACAAGAAGAACATCTACAGTTCACGACGATTGAAGCCTAATCGTAATTGCATAGTCAGCACGGCATTGATGTACATTTTAATAAGACGAAAACTCAGGTAATTTTGTTATAATTTGGTATTTGTAGATCATGCAAAAAAAAGTCGCGTACGTCATAGAGGTTAATGCAACCAGAACAGAATTTCAGGGACCACACGGAAAATCATGTAACATCTCAAGGCGAGGGGTGTTCAAAGCCCCCTTTTTTAGGCTTTGAATCTACGTAAACATTTTTGTTGTGTTCGAAAATTGACTCTCCCATTTGGATCCTTTGTGCTCGCAATTTTTCATTTCCTTTTCGGCAAATATTCACTTTTTCTCCTAATTGATCAAGATAGGACGTTGAGCAAGGTTTGCCTTTTCATATTGATTGATCTTGAGCAACCCATTGCGTATTGTGTTTCTTTTAATCTATTTGGCCTTTGTCTTAGCTTTGGGTTTGGCCTTAGCCTTGGCCTTAGCCTTTGGTTTCACCTCCTTAATTAATTTATCCTTCTTATCGATTTTATCACTGTCCACCTCCTCGTCTTCCTCCTTCTCGTTCGTGTCGTCCTCTATAACGTCTTCGTAATCAACTTGTTGTTTCCTCACGCTGTTTCCAATACTACTACCGGTTTTGTAGATAGCAGTTGGATGCACGCTCGCATTATATTTCCTTGTGAACGACGTTTTCACTTTGGTGGGTACCTTCTTCAATATATTTTCACTCTTGAACTCGCCCACCCCAAAATCAATGATAGAGTCCCAGTCCTCTTTAGTAAGATAATAGTAGTCCATCACCTTGATGATTTCTTCAATTCCTTCTTCTCCTTCTTTCACCAATGGATTGCTCAACCTGTTGGCAAGCACCGCCATGTAGTCTAACCTCAATTCTTTCTGGTCTGTTGAAGTTCTTAGCCTGGTATGATATTGAATTTCTTGCAAGAGTCTTTGGTACTTCATGGCCTTGGAATTTTGTCCCAACCACATTGCAAAATTGATTCTGGCATTGACAGTACCTGCCACTGCAGCACTTGGACGAACCGATGACATTACCCCGTGGAACGGCAATAAACTCCATTGTTGTTCACTTGATCTGATCAATGAATTGACTCTATCGGAGATGGATATATCGTCGGCGGCACTGGCCACTCTTTCAAGATGATCGAATGAACTGGTGGCCCCCAGAGGTCTCGTGCTCAAATAATTTTCTTGGATCATGAGAGGAGCAAAATCTATATCATTGAAGTAAAGATCGATTTTGTCATTCAAGGTATTCCCAGATGATGCAAGATGTGTCTGTCCACTTAATAATTTAGATGTGATATCGAATGGCTTTAGAACAGTTTGTTTCTTCCAACTATTCGATACTTCTTTGGCTTGATTTGGCCCAATGTTTTTCTGGGTCTTTGACACTGTCGATATCAAATTGATCATCTGCCTAATATCATTACTTGTAGCTTGAACCAATTGACCAATGACTGATTTATCCAACATCACCTTTTCTCTATGCGCGATAGTCATTAATCTTGCCGTCACTTCTGTTTCGGAAGGTCTTCTAAATGCTAAATCGAGAGTAACCCGATCGAAAGTTCTCATTTTTGGAAGTGACTTATCATTACAAATTAAGATCATAGGCATTTTCGTGATCTTGCAGAAAGAAGAAAGGGCACCAGCACCACCATGATCACCGCTGGACATTCCGTCCACTTCATCCATAATAAGACAAAACTTGGTAGACTTGCCCATGTTTTCCTCAGGGTGAGCTTTATCTCTGAAAAATCCCATGACCGAGGTATTATTCAAGACACTTTTGATGTTGGCATTCAACAAAGATTTCGATCTCACATCTGAGGCATTCTTTTCTAAAATATCATATCCCAATTTTTTTGCAATTAAATGGGCAGCACTAGTCTTACCAATTCCTGGAGGTCCACTAATCAAACAAGCTCTAAATAACCCAGACCCATCTTTTCCTGGGTTCTTGAAATCATGCTTTGAATTCTCAAACCAATTAGCCAACCAATTTTCTAGCTTAGCTATTTGGCCCTTATTTCCACACAACTGAGACAATTGGGTTGGAGCATATTTGACAGTCCATAGTTTCTCGTCGTTAGTGATTTGTCTTTCTTCAATTTCAGGCAATCTAGGACCACTTTGAGAGGACTTGGCTGCAAGTTCGCGCTCTTTTCTCTTTTGCAAAATCTCCTTATTTCTTGCTTCTTCTGCCTTCCTTTCTTTGGCCTCTTCCTCTTTAGCTTCTTCAATAATTCTTTGTTCTTCTTCTTCTCTCTTCTTACGGGCCTTGAGAGCTTCTTCTCCATCTCCTCCTTCGCTGGGCATGCTCGTCAAAAGCTGGATAAATCCTTCTTCGTCAATAGCCTTGATTTTTAGTTGTTTAATCTTTTTGATCTTGGATGGTCCTGCTTCGTCTCCAATGACTACCAAACTGGTCTTTCCAGAAATGGACTTGGTCACTTTGGCTCCATACCTCTTGGCCAAGTTTTCCGACGCATCTCTGTCTAATCTTGGTAATATTCCTGTAAACACTATGGTGAGTCCAGAAAGACAATTGGGTTGTGCTTCAGGGATATCTACCAATGAATCCAGAGCTGAGGGAGCGGCATCCTTTGTTTTGTTAGCAAAGAAATTGAACTTTTTGTCCTCTTCAACCTCAGGCAAATCAGCATCCGGTATCTGTGACAAAACCAGTTCAGCTGTGATCCCAGAAGCTTCAGGGTTGACTTCAGCTTCTTTCTTGACATCCTTGGTGACTTTTTTGGGAGATTCGGTATCCTTTTTGGCGTTTTTGGACACTTTTTTGGGCGACTCGGAGACTTTGGTCTCTTTTTTCATCTTTTTAGGACTTTCTTCGATTTCGATGGTCTCCTTTCTCGCTTTTTTGGGACTACTGGAACTACCTCTGGTTGCTTTCTTGTCAATTGGTTGATCAATTATCGCTAGATCATCGTCGTCAAAATCGCTGAAATCGTCAAACTCATCATCTTTAGGATCCGATTCAATCTCAATATAATCGGTTGCTGAAGGCTTCACTGACTTCTGTTTCTTCACACTTTCTTTCTTTGGTGGTGGTGCTGCTCGTTTTTTCTGTCATTTTGTTAGTTCAATTCTCGCCAAAAACGTCCAGTTTTTTGATCACTCGTACATACTGTCGCAGGCTTTGATGGTGCATTATTTGACCCAAAGAAATCCCGGATATCAACCATTTTCGGTGGTGTTGGAAGTTGGTTAAAAAGATGGAAAATGTTTAAATCATTTAGTTCTAAATAGCATTTTGTATCACGTGAAAACGTTACTGTATTCCCGTGATCAACGCGTGAAAAAAAAGAAAGTGAACGCGTTGCTAGTGATGTATTACATGAGTTAACGTTTCGTTTACTATGTATGGTGTTACGTAATGTATTGGTCGATTTTGTAGTACGCAGATACAGCACATCAATATATGGTCCATTTCATTATTCTCCGACACCAATACTGGTTTGGTATATGTTTAATTGATAGGCTTCGCTTCTATACTGTTCCATAGTCAACAATGCAAATCCAAGTGAATGGGTATAGGAATGCAATAACTGTAGTTTTTAACTGAATGTTAGTTCCAACTATATTAAAAAATAATTGGCTATCATCCTGCCTTTCTTGATTCCTTTTCTAAAAAGTCCGTCCATAGGTTGACGAAACTCTGTCTTGAGATCTTTCCCTCCGCATCCGTAGTATTTGATCCACTCAAATGACTCAATCCAGCAGCCACCTTTTGATTATTATCCCATTCTAATAATCCACTTATTAATTGTAAGGCTTCAAATTTCTTGGTATCACCACGAGGTATTTGAAGGAAACTGATGAGTACATTGGAGATCAATTCCTTGTCAATTACCTTTTCTTCTGTTTCTTGTTGTTTCAACATAGTTAACGATTTGGTGAGATGTTCATTTAAAATGACAGCCTCATGACGTAACTTCCCAATTAATAGTTGTTTGTTATTTACCTCCACTTTCAATTGGTCTATCTTGGTGAGTTCTTCTTCTAAGGATGCTGTTTTGGTTGAGTTTTCGGAAATCTCTGTTTCAAGAGCACTTATTTTCTCGTTAGCTCTATTCACCTTTTGCTCAAGAGCGGTAATTTGCGTCTCTTTTTCTGTAAGCTTGGACAGGTATGAACCTTCATTTTCCTCCAATTTCTTCGACAAAGCATTTAGTTTATTTTGTAATGTGTTGATCTCATCTGCCTTGATACTATTGAATTCGGCTAATTCTTCAACCTTTGATTCCAAATTCTTCTTCTCCATTGTCAACTCATCTTTCAACAAGTTTAATTCGCTTATTTCGACTTTAAACTCGTTCAATTTTTTATTTGTCTTTGAGGTTTGGTTCTCGAGGTTGTATTTATCGTCTTGTAATTCATCAATTTGGCTTTGAAACTCCCTTCTTGATTTGCTTAATTGGGTCGAGAGTCTGTCGCATTCGTTATTTAAATCTTCATTTTGTTCTGTGAGTTTTTTTAAGATGGTTTCATCGACTTTAAACGCTTTTAGTTGTTCGATTTCTGCTGTAAGAGAATTTATGGTTTGACTGGTTTCTTCCTTTTCGAGAGTGAGAGCATTAATTGTATCCTTGGCTTCTTCAAGCTCAACTTCCGATTCTTTCATCTTGCTGAAAATAGACTTCATTCCGGAAAGCTTTCCGAGAAGGGTATCATATGAGGATTGTATCCTGTCCCTCTCAGACTGTGTGGACTCAAGATCGTGACGAAGCTGTACTAACTCATTATTATTCGGTTGTTCATCCTCTTTTTCCGTAGTTTTGCTACTAGTATCTGCTTTTTTGTACAGTTCTAATTCTTCATCTTTCTGTTGTAATTTCAAAGTCAATTGATCAATTTTCTCCTCTAATTCACTTATACTCTTGGATTCACCATTGGTTTCATTCGTCACACTTCCATTGGGTTTGTCTTCAACGACTCCATTTGCCGTCTCCTTTCCATTGATCCCCACATCAGCGACCTCCACTTCCTCGCTTCCACTGCCTTCGTCTTCACCAACTTTAGGATCATTGACCTCGCTATTACTTTCCAAATTGTTCTTCTCTCCGTCGGACTTCGACTTCGTTTTCTTCTTGTTCTTAGCCATTTTGAAATGGTCTTGTGCTGATTAGAACAATGCCGGGGTTTCACGCTTGGGGCCCAACTTTGGTCTGGATCGTATGAAGCTAAACTAATTGATGTGTTTTACTTCTATGGACAACACTATCGATTTCAGGAATTGGGCGCGACACGTCTTTGTCGTTTTTTGCAATCGGGGGACGTAATGGTAGGAGGTATACGAATCATAATTGGTTGGAAGGCAATAAGAAAATATAACCTAATAAAATCAGGAAATATATTAAGAAGAATGATTATAAGGAAATTATATAAATATTAATGAGGTTGTAAAATTAATATACTTCATACCGAAGTTTATCATATTTCTTTTTTATTATTTTCCCCCCTCCCTCGCCTATCTTTATATTTATTATCCTTTTTTATACATTTATATTATCATAATTATATATCATACAAATAGTATGAGGATCTAGATATGTGTTGTTTTTTTGGCTCAGAACTATTGGGGACTTTTTCCGACTTAAATGGCGGATATTACGGTCCTTCTACATGAAATAACGTGTATAATTATTGGTAATGGAAGAGAAATCTTTCATTTTGAGTGGAACTTTGGCAAGAAGAGCTTTATTACATAATTAACGGTGGCTAAAGCGATTGGGTACTGTTTCGAGTTTTTTTGTGCTTCCGATTGTAAAAATATTCTGATATCAATGATCTATAAATATTACATACCTGTAATAAGTACGAAAAATGTCAAAGTTGAGGAAAATTGATATCGAAAAAGAAAAAAAACCAAGGAGATCTCTGGCTCTGATTAGTAGTGTTAATTATTAGCTTGAGCATATTTCCTCAATACTTGTATCCAGTTTTTAAAATCAATCTAAGTAATATAACTTTGCTTGAAAAATCACGTGACCTACTACATTACTACTGCCAGTCACTTTCAGTATATATACCACGAGTAATCCACCTAATTTTCAAATTTTTGAGCTGATCACCTCAAAAGTTCAAGTTATCAGATCTAAGAGCTCTTTAACTTCAATTAAACAACTAAAATCTCATTTTTGCTGACCCTTTATGTATTCAGCTCTGTGACCGGATATCCCCAAAGTCACGTGTAACACAAACACGCGATACGCATCCGCCCTCGGATCTTCTAACTGCCAACAATGTATATATTATCACCAACTAACAAAATCTCATAGAACTTTTGACTACCGATTAATTATCACTGCATATTCCATGGACTTCATTGACTTCGATTCGTTCCAGACCAATGGTCAGACGAAACTGGGATCAGAGTCAAACCTTCCCCAACCCCAGCCTGCGCTTTCACTTCCTATTCAATCCAACATCGAGACATTGGGCAAGCAGATATCCAACTTGAACAGTTTGACTCGTAACTTGTTGAGTTTAGACGAAAACAAGCCCGAGATCGTGATCAACAAACAGCTGGATCATGAAAATGTGCTAGCAAAAAGGTATGCACAATTGTCAATAGACTTTTTGAAAAAGGAAGAGGGCGAAGGAAAAAAGACCAGCGAAGGTGGTAGCGAAAACGGCCATAAAAACTCGGGTGAAAAAGTACTTCCAGACGGAAAAAAAGATACAGACTTGGCATTAAGTTCACGTCTTTCTCGAGTACTCAATAATCAACTTTCGGACAATTTAACCAGAGAAATCTTCAACACCTTGCAAGAAAAATTCCCGGACGAAAACACATTAACTGAACTCATTGAGCCTGGTACCATAGGATCAGTTTCGAGGAAAAGACTTAGAGGTAAGATTGAAGGAGAATTGATCAGGAATCAAACCCTGGTGCTCAAAGAATACCAACCTATAATTGGCCAATTGAAAGATTTAAGAGACAAGCTCAATAAATTAAATGACTTAAATAAATCAATTAATGAGAAAGTGGACCAAAACTTTGAAACTTCGTCTAATTTCAATTCCAAAATCAAATTACTCAATGACGAAAAGAAATTGATCAACTTAAAAAAAAATTTATTGATCAGCTTTAAGCAAAAGTTTACCTTGAATGAATATGAACAATACGTATTATTGAATGGAGAAATCAATAGTGAATTTTTCGAGGTGTTGAAGAAATCAGAGACAATCAATGAGAACTGTTCAATATTATTGGCAATTGATAATCCACAGCTCGGTTTGAAGATCATGTCCAAGATTAACGGATTGATAAACAAATCTATAGACAGAATTGTCACCTTTTCTAACAAAACTTTGGCTAATTTGTACTATTCCTTGACCACCAAATCAAAACTTAATACCTTACACCAGTGTCTAAGGTACCTAAAAAACAAGATGAATTATTTCAATTCTATTATCAGTACATTTGTTGATTCCAGATCGAAAACGTTGGTTGATGAGTTCCTCAAAACGACAACCAAAAGAGACGACAAACCTGATGATAATCATAATGGAGGTGGAATTAGACCCATTTTCATTTCAGAGCATGATCCTATTAGATACATAGGAGATTTACTAGCATATATCCATTCCGTCGTTGTTAATGAGACGGATTTAATCGCATCTATATTCACTATAGAAGATTTGAAGTCACAAGAGAAGAAGGAGTTTGAACAAATTATAGATCAAATCAAAGACGATGTGTTAAAATCGATATCGAGACCTTTTAGATCTAAAATAGATCAAATCATTTCTTCAGAAACTAGATTGTCAACCATTTATTCAATTTACAACTTGGTAGAATTATATTCACTAATGTTATCGAAGCAACTCGAAGAGTCCAACGAGGTGTTAAAGTCAATTGATTATTTAATACAGTTGTCAAAGGACAAGATCTTGGGTATTATCAAGTCCAGATTATTGACTATCAGAAATAGCAATGCAAGCAAATTAGATTTGAATTTGGATCTACAGCCACCGGAATGGATAATTGAATACTTCGCTGATTTATTGCCTATCATAGATGAAATGACATCAACAGCCACATCATCGTCTTCTTCGGTATTAAATTTTACTGAAGAGCAGCACAAAAATTTCCTTAAGCTTATCATTGATGAACCAATCGAAATATTCAATGATCATGTCAACTCCAATAAATTATTCAGTAACAAACAGGATCAAATAATGATCAAACAAAATTTCCTTGATTTAATATTATCTAGAATCATTCCGATAAATATTTTGGGAGAAAAAGTTCTCGAATTAAATGAAAATCTTAACCAGTTGACAAAAGAACTAACCAATTTGCATCTCGTTCATTTGCTCAAGGAATGTCAGTTGTATGATTACTACAACGTAGTTAATATGATTTACCCATTTAGCAAAGATGAGGAGGAATTTGAACCACTAATCTATGAACCGATCAAACAGAACAAATTATTCAATAAAGAAGAGATGTTGAAAATTAATGAAAAGATCCAAGAGTTTTTACCAAACGCTTTGTTAGATATTCAGAAGTCACTTTTAAAATTGAATTCACCAATGATAGTCAATGAGATTGTGAATGAATCATCAGTGGACTTTGTTAGTTTTTATGAGAAGTTTGCAATAATAGTCAGAGAATTTTTGGAGGTTGAATTTGTTTGGTCTGGAGATGAAGTTAGGATGTTATTGGGTGTTGGAGAAGAAGAGAATAGACATTGAGGACTACAAAGGTTTTGATCGATTGATGCACAATTAATTAAAATATCTCTATCAATGCTATGCAATAAATAAACGATAAGTTGAACAATAGAATATCAACTTGGGGGTAATGCAGTATAATGTTTTGATAATAGTAACATGGTGATTTCCTAAGTAGCCTAAGTATCTAATGGCCCTGCCATAGCATACCATTTCTAAGTGAATTTTGATCAATGATAATATTTTTATATTGATTTGACCAGATCGATTTCTTTCTTTCCACCTCTCCCGTAACCGTCTTTACCATAATAATCCATTCTGTAGAATCCTCCTTCCCAGTATTCATCCTTACCCAACATCACCATAGCTTCATATGGTGTCAACAAAGGCTTGTTGAATGCATAACCCCAATCAATGGATAATCGAGGGCAGGCAACCTGAACAAATGCATCTATATCATCAAACATAGACAATTTCTGTGGGAAAATTTCACTGAGGATGATTTTTACCACCTGGTACCCTTTCTCTCCCAAACTCTTCTCCAATTTACCCAAAGTTACGGGGTTTCCTTGTCTTCCCAAAGCTCCCAAGATCAAACCGATTTTTTTGGCCTTGATGGTCTTGCTGATGGCATCATCTCTTACCTTAATCATCTGGTCTTGATCATAGTATTCTCGGGTGAACTTCCTAGAGTAAGGATCATATCTGTAGGCAGGGATATCTGGATTATGGATCATGGAACTTTCCAAATGAAATCTACCATCTCCCACGTAAACCGTGGCCGATATGTGCGTTTTATCCAATCTCACTGAGGTGCATCCCAAAACTTCTCCCTTGGACAATGGTCGTATTTGAGGAGGTATAATATAGATAGGTTTCTCAGGATCGTTTTCAAGTTTCAACTTGATACTGTGTATGGTAGGGTTGAATTGAATGGTACCGAACGTGGCTAATTGCGCACCTCTTGGGAAATTTTTCTTGATGGTCTTGATCAAATGGTCTTCATCGATATTAATGGTCACAAATACATACAATACCTTGATCTTGGTGATATCTATCGGCACCAAACACAGATGAGCATAGTGAATGATGAAGTCACAGTCCAAGGATCTGGCAGTATAGTCATCAATACAACAAGCTCCATAAGACACATCTCCCATTATAATAATCTCCACTTCACAGAACTGTTCCAAGATATCGGAGATTATCATTGAATACATCAAGAGTCCTTCAGGCATCTGAAGAGCCACTCTCTTGGCGTTATTTTTGCGGATATTCCAGACAGTTTTTTGCACTTCGAAGTTGTAGTTCGATGGCAAAAGCTTGATGGCTTCATTGAGCTCCTCGTCATTCAAAATCTCTACCGGAATTTGGTTCATCAATCTTCCTATTTGTCTTTTTTCATTCCTGATCAAGTTGCCTGTGCTGGCGTCTTTTGCATCCGTTGGATCCTGTTTTTTCCCTATAAACTTCCTCTTGGGGATCCGTACTTTATCTTCAACTGGCGACATGGTCTAATATAGGGTCTTGGTGGTTCTGAAGTGGCCCTAATCATGCTTCGTAATGCTTAACAAATATATAAATTTATTCATCCCAGAACCTCATCGCTGAATCAGAGTCACGTGATGAAGTATCAAATAGGTATAACCAAAAAAGTGATGATCATTTAAACAATTAAAGGACGAGATAAAGTAAGAGTTTTCCAGACATCATAGCCTTGAACACCGTTGAAATCGTTCAATCAATAATCCCAACTTTAACTGAATTTTCTACTTTCGTTTGGACCTATTTTCTAGCATGATTACTCCATTTTTCACAGTTAACCAGGACGATGAGTTTGTGCTTATAGACATCAAAGTTTCCCACATTCGGTTCAGTTCCGGGTCCATCGAGATGGTCGTGGATAACGAGGTGTTTATTTTTAGTATGAATCCGTACTACTTAAGACTCAGGTTTCCTTACAGTTGTGTTGATGATGAGAGAGCCAATGCTACTTTTGATTCTGGTAGTGAAAGCGTCAAGATCAAGATTCCCAAGGAAGTCAAGGGCCAATTCTTTCCTGATTTGGACTTGACCACCAAGTTGTTGTCCAGAAAGGTTCAGTTGGACGAAAACGAGCTCAAACCCGAAGGGAGTTTACTTTTAGAGGAGTCTTCACAACCCAAACCACAGGGTGATAAGAAAGGACCTTTAATCCAAGAATTAGATATAGATAACAACCTCAACAACAAACAAACCACCGAGGTCGGAGAAGCTGAACAAGTCTTTCAAGAGGGAGAGAAATTTGACTGGGAAATAGCCCAGGAACAGGAACAGGAAGCCATCACTGGGATCAAGTATGGATTTAACAACCAATACGACAAGATTGTGGGGGTGTCGCTTTCTTCTGGAAATGATATCAATGAGTTGGGAGATCCAGAAACAACGGCTGATGTGGATAGAATCATCGAGAGACTTATAAAGGAAAATATCAAGTTCGACCCTGAATTCTACGCCGCGGATTATATCATGGAAAAGTATCCTAGTCCTGATGACGATAAGTTCATCAAGCAATTGATAGAATGGAAAAACCCATCCACCAAGAAATTCTTGAAGTGGTACAAGGCACAACAGGAAGTGGCCGAAGGCGAAAGAGAACAGGTGATGGGGATAGAATTCACCAAAGAAGAACAAGAGAAATTGATCAATCTTCCTAGAAAATCATACCTTATCGAAGACAGTTACAAGCCCCAATTGTTGTTACTCTTGGTGAATTTATTATTCTCATATCACTTTGATTTGAGAGAAACTGAAGGTGACCATAACATCGAAAGTGCATGGACTGTGGGAAAACTCACTCCGCAAATAGCATTTTTGGATTCGAGAATATCCATTCCAACAGAAGGTAATACCGACAATTCGTTGAAGTCCGCGGTGATCACAGGGATCCGCCGGGCATTGTCATATCCATTGCATAGAAACTACAACTTGTTATTGAAAGTATGGGAGGATGTTTACTATAATCTCAGAGGTGGAAAGAGACATATTCTCCGTTCATTGTTGGACTTGAAGGAACTATTTCGTTTCCACGATGTGTACTATGTGTACGATAAGATCTGGTTGGAAGACCTTTGTGCCTGGTTGATCAGTGATGGAATCAATGAAGCTACCATCCGGAATTTGGCCCATGATTTACGTAAGGAATATACCGGATTGCAGAAAAGTGACATTACATTCGAGAAGCTAGAAAAGCCAGAGGGAGACAACCAGATCGATGAAGATGTTGAGCATGAAGGCAGTGATGATAATGATGAGATTGTTGCATTAAATTTGAGCGAAATCGAATTGATGGCAGAAGATCTGTATAGAGCATTTCAAGCTACAGACATTGAAATGAGTTGAATTTATCAACCAACTTCGTCACACCATTTCATTACTACCGTAGGCTCCAGACGACAGACCCTCTGATACCCTGCTCCAGACGTCTATTGTTACAAAAACAATGTCTTCAATGTATACTATGTCCAAACTCTATTTGTATATTATTATCAATGACTTTTCACTGTACCCTTCTTATTGTCGTATGTTAACTTAATTCTGCTGTTCGACACCTTGTCGTCAACCCGAATCACCTTTTAGTCTAACAGTCATTATGTTCCTGGGACCAGATTGTTGACGTATACACAAAAACAAGTTAGACGAAAGTGAGGTTCTATATAGTGGATGAAGATACAAACCCGGTTGCATCGGGTAATTTGACGGGAATGAGGCTACGGTTGTCGGATAAATAGTTCATATAGGCATGATACAGTTGTTTCAAACTCATCAATGATAAATTATCCACCATCAAATATGTTTCTTCGTTCAATAAAGCAATTTCTGTATTAGTCTATTACCTTTGCTATAAATACAACCATTTCCAATAGTCGTTCCTTTTGATTACACTTGAGTGCTTTAAAAAGCAAACTACCCAACCAACAAGTAATATCAATCAATAAAATAAATAGTAGCCAGACCATCTGGCTATCTTGTACCAGAATTAATGTTTCAACAATCTACTCTCCAATGCCAAGGTACCGAGATGAGGGTATCAGTTATGGTTCATGAGTCCATTTTTGTGCTTGAACGAAGCTGTCTTGGGAGAAATGAATAATGAGCATCCAATCCTTCATAAATATCACCTAATTCGAAGTCATTCGAGGGGTGCGTGGGGATAGGGAAGAATACTTATGAAGAAGCCCACTTAGGGGTCCAAATGTCGAATTCAACTGATAGCGAATGCAATTTTCAAAACTCAATGACTGTATGGTGAAAGTATATCATGAGGATACCTTCCCACATTCAGCAGCTGCCTTCTATGACCAGGACCCGGAGGATTGGAACTAGGATCAACAATATTTTCGTTAGGATCATCCCGAGGTACAATTTTGGTGGAGTTGGCACTATTAATTTCCTCAAGAGTGCTATCCATGCCCATATCTGTTTCGTCTTCAAGAATAGTCTCATTTTGCCGTTCTTTCTCTAGAATTTGATTAGTTGGTGTCGACGGTTCCACCTTCATGTGGGGTTGCTGAGTGAGTTGAGTTGAAAGGTCAATTGACATGTTTTCAGACGATGATTTATGTCTTTTGTGGGTATGCAGAGGGGGTTGGAGTTGAGGTTGGGTACGGAATGGGTTTCCTGGACCTATGTTGGGACCCGGGGCTGAACCGTCGGGTTTCCAATGATGGAACTGAATAATATGTTGAAAAGATGTCATCGATTCTTGTGAAGGAGGCTGATTCAGCTTACTTTGTTTATGCAATGGTTGCGCTGGCAACGGCTTGACCTGGATAGTCGAAGTAGATCCTTGGGTCGGAGTTGCCAGTGTTGACACTGGCGTTGTTGCTCCCGAGGTAAGCTGAGTATTTTTTGGTTTCTGGGAGTCGCTTCTCATGAGACTTCGGCTTGAGGATTCTACAGGCATCGAGTAATGTCTCAGATGACGCGTTCGCCTTGTGTTGGATGTCATACCTCGATATGGAGTAGTCGGAAGTGCCAAGTTTGCTACTGCTGCAGCTCCCAACTTCGCTGGCAGAAGAGGTCTTCTTGAAGTACTCGGATTGACTGTCGAAGAGGGACCACCACCAAACCGGTATCCTATGGGAGGTCCTGATTGGGGCAAGTCAGAATCGCGACTGGAGGACCGTGAATGGCCCTTATTAAACTCAGATTGAGGTATGGGTATAGGGATTTGTCCAGGGCCCGGTTGGAGTGGAATCTGACCTTGAAATTGGGACTGAGAGTACGGTCCTGGCTGATTTGGTGGTACTATGGGCAGTTGTTGGGCTTGGGCTTGAGCTTGGGCTTGGGCTTGAGCCTGAACGAGGGATTGGACTTGTACTTGTGCCTGTGCCCGAGCTTGTGCCTGTGCCTGTGCTTGCAATTGATCGGGGCTATTTACATCGTTCACACACATCAATGGAATGAGATTGACTGGGATTTGGGCCCGCAATGCATTTTGTAGGATGGTCAAGTTTTTATTGGCGACCTCGAGCCTGTAGTATTCCTGTTTCGTTTTCTCCTGCTCTGAGCGGAGCTTGACGGACTCAATATAGGCGTGTTCAGAGTATGGGAAAGAGGTGATAGATGGACCTAGAAGGGCTAGGAGTCCAGTTTGGTCTATATCAGGACGTGACGATATGGGAAAACGGGGAGGGTTCGAGAGGCTAGGCGAGGCTGCTTGGCCTGACTGGCTCTTCTGAGGCGGGAGAGCTGTGTGAGATGTATTTGTAGTGATTGTTGGAGAAGTTGAGGAGGATTGTTCTTTAACACCTTCAGTAGTGGGGGTATTTTGGCCCAAATTAGTGGGATTTGAAGCTGAAGAAGACGACACGGCCGCCAGACCCAGACCCAGACCCAGGACCGTGGCCAGGCGCAGAGTCTGGGCGTGACGCTTTGCCTCTTCTATCCCTACGAGCGAATTGACACTCATGCCTGATGAAGATATACGTCTCCCTTCACGGTTTTGGTCGCGAGTTCTGTCTCTGTTCATTAGGCTTGGACCGGCCTGTGGGCGAGAACAGTGGGGGAGGATGAAAGGGGGGGGGAGAAGGAGAGGGTATGGGAGGAGGGATGGAGGATAAGAGTGATGTGTATGTGTTTGTAGGAACAAAAGTATCACCAAATGAGTGAGTGAGTGAATCGGTACCAAAGGTGAGTGTGCACTACTGGGTAGTAGATATGCGAGGAAGAGGAAGAGAAAAGAAGAAAAAACATTGAGAAGAGAGGGAAGGAAAGAAGGGTACGAAAGAAGGGTACGAAAGAAGAAAGAAGCGTAGGAGAGGGTAGTGAAAAGAAGGATAGGAAAAAAGGACGTTTGGTAGGCATTGGGTAGAATTATACATTAAATGTTGGTAGCTTTAAGGGACTGCAAATGTATACAATAGGGTTTGAGAATGGTACAGGGATTGGATTCAGATGGATGCGTATTCACTTTTTGCGATTTTTGCAGTGGTGGAGAAGAGATGATGCCAGTTTCAATAGGCTGGAACCATTGACTTGGATAGAGCTCAGGCAAAAACAGCAGCAACCTATGGGCTTCTTGTTCTGGATATAGGGTTGCTCAAGCCACAAATGGGTGTAAAATTGGGAGAGAGCGATGGCAGACCTGGGGTCCAGTATGGACCCACAGAAGGTGCAAGAGAAGCAACAAAACTGGAATAAAAGGCACAATGTTGACCTGCCCGTGACTCTAAAATGTTATCATCACGATTGGTTCGTTTGGTCCATATAGTCAAAAGAAGCTCATAGATCATTGGCTTATTCTCACTTCTAGAACCACTTCGTAAAGACTATTTCACTCGATCTTCTTCGCACTTTTTGTAAACATCTAAAGTGTCTTTTGCACCTATTAATGGCCCGGAACGCCTAACTTGGACCCAGGTCTCGTCCGGTGTAACGCTATTGTTCCCTTCACTTCTATGAGGTCTTGTTATTGTGCTATTGTGATGGCAACCTCGTTTATTTCGATATTGGTGCGATCTTTGCAACCCCCTTTTGGAGGTGGTTCCTGAGTGGTGATGCGACTGATTGGGGTATTCTTGGTCCGAATTAGGAGGCTCTCCAATTTCATTTGTCCAGGTGGCACCAGACGATTGGAGACGCTAGGACCCTTTGATGAAACAGCTTAATTTCATTCCTCTCTATAGATGCACTGGTACTAATCTATCGATACCATTCTCTGTCTTTTGTATGGAGTTACATTTTTTGCATAAATTTTTTCCCAGATAGTCCATAATTCTCAGACACTCCTTCACTCTAACTCTTACTTCCTATCATTTCACTCTCTTCACTCTTACTTAACTCTTACTTCACTCCTTGGATCTCCCCATTCCACTTTTCCTCTTTATTACTTGACTCCATCTCCTTTCCCCCTTTCCCATCCCTTCCGACTCCGCCTCATGCTCCTTTCTCCTTTCTCGCTCCTCCTCTCCTTCCTCGCTTCATTTTCTTTCGTAGCTCCCTCCTCCCGATCCCCCACCTACCCATCCCCTCCAAAGTTGCTCATGATCTCGATGCACTTCGAGCCATGGCCACCTTTCATAACCTAGAAGATCTTGGATTGACGGCACATTCTGGAACTTCCATAACGGTTGGCGTGGATCGGTACACCTCAAGATTCGCTCCCAGTACTCCTGCGTACTTTTGATCTGATCCAGTACAACCGACGTCTTGCCTCATTAAACACCACTTTCAACTAGAGATGATTCTCTACACTTGAAACCAGTCACCTCATGGATCACCCCATAATTCAATCTATTGCTCTACAATTTGCTAAGAATTTCTCCTTTCACCTACTCTCTCCTACAATCTTTCGCTCGCAATGTATATATTACCATGTAAAGATCCTCACGCTCATCTACGTTAAAAGATCATTGATCTTCATGCTGGACCGTCTGATAACCGGCTCCAGGCCGACCTCAGATTTAACCTCGTCGTACTCCGACAACCCAGCAGCAAGAAGAATAGAACTAATCCCCTCCTTTCCTGGAACATTGCTTGCGCTGCTTGTACTGTCAGTGCGAGCCCCAGGACTTATAGTATAACTTTGACCAGTAGACTCAGCTCTACCTCGGATACATGAAATAGGAGAGGTATCCACCAGTTGACACCCCGTAGCTGGTACTGGGGCTAGTGACGTCTTGCTGAGCGACTGGAGACACTTGGACGCATTGACGATATCCATAACGTCAGTATCGGTGGCTGCAACTGCACCGGAGGACGAAGAAATTGAACCAGAACCAGAACCTGAAGCTAATATTGAATTTGAACTTGTACCAGAACCTGAACCTGAGGATGATACAGATGTTCCCAACGAATACCTCGACAAATAGGTGTTGATGGGTGTCACTGGTTCAGCCTTCCGTGGCGTGTAGCAAGCAGGCGATTCCAATGACGACGAGGTGTATGAAGCTGGTTGAGGCAATGGAATCAATTTGCCCTTGGACTCTCTTACTTTGGTGTCAAACACAGACGTACTGGTTCTTCTGCGTTTCTCCAATGGTCTGGCAAGCTCGTCCAATCTCTTCTTCTCCTCAGATTCGTGGAGTTCTTGGGGAACAAAGTATTCTAGTTGCTCTTGGTCGTTGGCCACCTCGTCAAGTTTCAACTCACCAAACCCCCGGTCCGAAGGCTTGAGACAATACTCTGGGAAGTCATTGCCAAAGATTGGCACCAACTCAAACCGAATGTAGTAGCAAAAACGACGAGCCAAAACCTTACAAAGGTTGAAGGGAAGCCAAGTACCTTGGATCTTGAGGAACCCGCCTCTGATCCGCTTTATATATGGTTGGTACTGCTTGGGTGTAGACTCTAAAAGTTTGACAATGTCTGCCTTGAGAGACGATGATGTTGCAGCCAGTGTTGGCGACAGAATATTGTCGCAGATAGAAGCACTCAAAGATGCCTTCCAAATCCCCGTCAAGTGTACAAAGCCCGTCTCGTAGTCCCAAATAACCCAGTGGTTATTGATCAGATACTCGTAAACCGTCAAGTAATTACGGACGGGATCGATGGCCAGTGTCAGATACTTCTTTATCTCGATGGTGGGGTAAAGTGTGCTCCTCAACTCGGCAGCCTTATTGTGGGGGATATGGGGGTTTTGTACTAGCTGGTGGATAGGGTAGTTGATGGTGCTCTTGGCGATAAGAGTAGAAGTTTTCGGTTTCTTCACTTTGAACGCTGGATTGAGCGAATTGATGGCGCCAACTCCCGTGGAAGGTCTGTAGCGCTGCAGATCGTACAAATCATTGTATGAGTTAGACTTCTTGTGACTCTTGAAGGTGAACTGAGCTGGATGGGATGAATCGTAGGACAGGGCGGGAAAATTAGAGTGATTGGAATGATATGATTTTTCCACGTTAGCAGGGGGAAGAAGTGGGGTTTGAAGGTATCCAAGATTGTAGTATTGGGGTGATTGGTGGGGTTGGAGGTACTGCAAGTTCTGTACTTTCTGGAGGTTCTGGGAAGCGAAATGGGACTGGTATGGTTGTTGCGGTTGGTAATGATGGAGTTGCAACGAGTGCTGGGGAGTTTCTGGCAGCGAAGTGCTTTGGTTGTAGGCCAGGTAGGGGGTGATGATGTATTGGGGCTGTTGACGGGGGGTGTAGGACGAAAAGTACAGATTTGGAATCATGGTTGGTTTAGGGAGGAAAGAATAAAGTGATCTTAGGGGGTAGTCGTCTTGGTGCGAATGTATTTAATACACAGCCAGATTGGATAAGGGGGATGGGTGGGTGTTTTGAAGAATGGAATGGGAGTGATTTGAGGCTGAAAAGGGTGGTCAAACAGGGGAGTATTGAAATCACTGGCTGTAAAGTATAAGGTGGCTATGATTTGGATCGTGAGGGATGAACCAGAGACACGTTGAGGGAGTAGATCTTAAATTAATCTTATGATTGTAGGAAATAATCTATGATTGAATACCTGTGAAAGATACTTGGTTGGAAGTAATGGCAAGGTTTGGATCGATAGATAGATAGATCGAATTCGAAGATATGATTGAGATCGATAGATACCAAGACAAAAAGTCACCAGAATTTGGGGCAACTTATTTAATAGATAATTAGTTGATCCAGCAACAATTATACTACTTAAACAAAGGTCGAGTCAAATCAACGTGGTTGATAGGGATTAGGTCTTGAATGATAAGGCAAGGGAAACGTAAAACGGGGGGTATTCTATGGCAAGCAAAAGAAGTCTCGAAAAAAAGGATGTCGTCGATGGAAGTCTGGTCCTTATATATGGTCGGGGCATATATCTACCGAGAGCAAGTACAAAAGAAGGAGGGAGAAAGGGCGGGAAACGCCAAAGATATATATCAGGGATAGCATTGTTCCGGGGAACGGCGGGATCAGTTGGCGGGCACAAACAAAGGGCGGCAGTTGTTCTGGCGTAGGTCTGGCCAGGTCGTAGGTCCGAAAGTATCCGTGGAGGTATAGAGTTGAAAAATGCGATGGATGGAGGGGAGTGGAATGAATTTGGCCCAGATAATAATTACAAAGAATGTGCCAGGTGCATACCTAACTAGGACTTACAACTAATTGCTGGAATCAACCAAGTCTGTTGTCCAACTGGTTGTCCCACTAATTGTACGTTTTAGTCGTCTACTGCCTTAGTCTATCAGTGTGCTCTACTTCACTAACTGAAAATTTCACCTTGGAAACAATCACCGTCATCGTTTCATACCTCCGAAATCTCTCCCAAAATGTCGTCCAAAACGTCCCATTTTCCTGGGCCCTCAACCTAGACCAAACTTGTCTTATTCATGACACCTTTGTTGAGGCTACCCCGACTTGCCCCCTCATTGGAGGTTATGGCGCTGACTCTCACTAGACCCCAAACCATCGAGATTTGCTATCGCTAGTCCCTGCGCGCATCCGTATTGTTAGCGCTGCGTAGCGTCAGAGTACAGCATGGGGCGGGACCAACTACGTTCCACAGGCTGAAGCATACCACTACTGGAACCAACAGCAGTCGAGGCGACAACAGTAGTCCAGCCAAATTCAAGCTGGAACGGTGCAAAATTGGCATGGGGGGTCGTCCTGGTGGGTTCGCACCAAGACAATAGACCTGATGAAACAATAGACTTAACTGGGTTCGGAGTCTCCACAATACCTGTAATCCTGATAACAATCTGGTTTGTGGGCACAAAGATAACAGGGACAATCTGTCCACCATCTTTGCACTCCATGCTCTGCAAAAAAATTAACCACACTCGAGATACATCACCTGAGTCTCACTACACCACCAGCTGTAAGACCTAAACCTACTGACATCCAGGTTAACAATACCTTTAAACAATAACGGAGTCTAATACTCGAACTTGAGTTGTCAAAATTATAATTGTATCAGAATAATTATTTTAATTCATTTTGACTCACGTACGATATACATTTTCGAGATTGATCAAGCGACCACGATTTTCGATCCGACCTTTTCTTGCTTTTGGCTGGCTGAGGCGTCGTTCAATCGTCTGCAAAAGAAACCATGGCACTTGTGTCCAGCGAAAATGGCCTTGTTGGTGGTGGTGGTGACATCCGCCAATCTTTGGCGTGGATCCGATCTCCATTCCTTGAACCTTATCGGTTTACCGGTCGTTCCATCGAATATCGAGACGTTCTAGAATCTCCCCCTAATGACTCGTGCACCATTCATTTGCCTGGTGACTTTCAGCCCCACATCTGATTTCGCCGACTTGATGTTGCTCTCTAGCAGTATTAGTAGTATTAAACTACCAACTACGAGTACTAGTAACGCAAGTGGGGGTGATGGGGGGTAAAAAAGAATCTCTATTTCACTACGAACCATAATTCCTCTTGCTCCGTTCTAACCACTGTAGGAACGTACCATAACCGTCAATACATGCCCACAGTGACTGGACCAGAATTGCTCCGATTGTTCCGCCTTTGCTCAAAAGCTTGTGCAAATCGAATCCTTTTCTCGGACCAGTCAAATTAATTGGTAGCACATCATTTCACTTGCAACTAGGTAGCAACCATGGCTGGGATGTCCCCTGGATCCCCTCGTATTGTTGATCTAGTTGATCATACAATCAAGCCCACCTCATTACAATGTAAATTACATCGAGAACTATATCGAGAACCAGCCTATTGTTGCTTCAAGTATTTTTTGTGTTGCTTATGTTGCCTTTTAACTCTGGCTATTGTAAGTAGATGCGGGTTATTCTTGACCAGTCGTGGTGGTATATTTTCTTGCATTATACCATCGTATCCACCAGAAGCGTTCGGCAAGGAAGGTGTCCTACATTCGGTACGCATGTACCTCGTGCAATGTTTTCACAATCACTGGGGATGAACCCAGTACTTGTGCTAATTTTTCAGCCTCTTCCTCTAGGGCGGCACGAGTAGATTCTACGGGAAACATAATAAACATCCTGTCGTTCGTTTAAGCCTCCAAGTATATCCGGGGGGCGGTGAACCACGTCGTGGTCTAAATTTTAAACTTACGCTTCCTTTTGGGGTCGAATTTCATCAAAAAACTTCCTTCCATCCTCCAACCTTTCTTTCTATTTATTCTTGAGGCTCCCCGCACCCAAAAAGAAAAACCATACCCATGAACTTGCCTTACATTTCTTGTTCGCTAGTGTGAACCCAAGAGCTAGTTGGTGCCTGTTAGTGTTTACTCCTCACTTGGCCAGGCTGATTTTCCCAATGCATCCCCCATATTTCGATGGCCCTTTTGGGAGTGGTTATTAGGTGCGTATGTGTCAAGAATAATATTTTTGGCACTAAATCCAAATCGGGACCCGGCCATACCCTATCGCCGGAAAATCGACCTGCCCAAGAGAATGTTGTTTCAGAATGTTTCCAATTGGAGATTTCTCGAGATGATCTTCAGATCAGTGGTTGCCCATCGCCGTGTCCCAAAAATGTGTTACAACCCCTCTTTTCCCCATACTTTAGTTGGCACGTCAGACATTTCATTCTTGATTTGAAACTGATTCGTCACCTTTCTTTGATTCCTTTTTTGCTCTCTGCTTCTGCTTCTACCTCTGCATTCACAGTTTCGCTTCTTCTTGCACAACGGTTACCATAGCGGGGGTCGAGTTCCTCCTCTCCACCTGAACCTGAACCATGTCGCATTGATTGTAGTTCCAACAGTGCGACATTTCACCTTCCCACTGTTACTCTATAGACATATCTACCAGACAATAAGCAACACTATTGATCAAATTCGTCCTATTCTCTAACCTTTCCAGCACTAACAATTCCTCTGGATCAAAGAATTCTCGGTGAAATGATGGTGTAAAGGTTGAAGGTTGAGGTAAATCTATGATTGTTCCCGACCTTTTCAACAATAGTAATTCAAGTCTAAGGGAAGTCTCCCCCACAATTATGGCCAATAATCCGGCCTCGCTCAAAAGCCCAACAGTTGTTGGTTGAGTTCAAATTAGTATTGTAAACTTGGTATTATTGTTACTGCTCTGTTGGTTATCTCCAACACTTTCCTGTATTGTCTATCGTTTCTGTCTACTTTGTTGCCCGATACGTGCGAAAAGTATATTGAAAAAACTGGATGGTACCACCCACAACTGCTATTGATAATCAATGTTGTCAATACAATCCACAGTACGGAATGCAGTCCCAGGAACGTATAGACTGGTGGCTGTTCCCAGAACAGCACTCCACCCGAAACAATTGACTTTGGGATCGTTTGTCAACTCAAGGTGTTATACAAAGACTCCAGAAACAATCAACGCACTGAACACCAAGACAGAAGCCCCCAAACCCGGACCAGGTCGGGCAAGATCCCCAACAACTGTACATGTAAGTCACGAGAGAGAAATCGGAGGAAGTGGGTGAATTTGAGAATCCAGGAGACATCTCATCGCTGAAATCTCATCATCAACACTTGAAAGGAGCGATCTCAAGATGGAGAGGGTTCAATGACTCGGGAAAGTCCCTGCAACATTATCCATGAACCACTACTAACACATCTAGAACGTCTTCTACAGAAAATTCAGCAAGCCTTTTACTAAAATCTGTCTCTTATCAATTGGAACCTATTATGCATTTATAGGGCTTTGGGAGTTGTTGGAGAGGGATGAACAGAGAAAATCCAGATAGAAATTTCTGAATTCAATACAACAGATTCAGCTATTGAAGAATCACGATATATCAACCTAATTAGTATAAACAGATGGACGTAAAGTGCACTTTGAAGGTATCACAGCTGAGCTAGGTATGCAAAATTTCTTGTCCACACTCACCTCAATAACTTCACCTGAAATGTATTCTTTTGTTGCAACCAACACTCAATCACTACAATCGTGAGTCAATTCCAACATACAACTCGCTCTACAAACTACGGTAACAATCATATGACGCTTTGCATAAATATTCGTATATCATTAAGTGAGCATTTCCTTATTGCTATGTTCTATGATTATGATGTTAAAGAAAAGATTTTCTGAATTGAAATGTAGTTATGTCTTAAGCCTTAGCATTCTTGAGTCTGTCCGAAACAGAGTCCAAGAATTCATCGGTGGTCACATAGGAAGATCTGTCGGTCTTTCCACAAGCAAGAGCCAAATCCTTGGTCATAATACCATCTTCTTGAACGGTGTCCACGGTAGCCTTTTCAAGGAGATTGGCAAATTCAACAACATCTGGAGTTTCGTCAAGCTTACCTCTTTGGGCAATACCCCTGGACCAAGCGAAGATAGAGGCAATGGAGTTGGTGGACGTTTCCTTACCTTGTTGGTGTTGTCTAAAATGTCTGGTGACAGTACCATGGGCAGCTTCGGATTCGTAAGCACTTCCATCTGGAGTCATCAATGCAGAGGTCATCAATCCCAAAGATCCGAACCCTTGGGCAACAATGTCGGATTGCACGTCACCATCGTAGTTCTTCAATGCCATGACGTATCCACCCTTGGACTTGATCATTTGTGCAACCATGTCATCAATCAATCTGTGCTCGTACCATAAGCCAGCACTTTCAAAATCCTTGGCGTAGGTGGTTTCGTAGATTTCCTGGAAAATGTCCTTAAATCTACCATCGTACTTCTTCAAGATAGTATTCTTGGTGGACATGTATAATGGGAGGTTCTTTTGCAAGGCGATCTTGAACGAAGAATGGGCAAATCCAATAATGGACTCGTCGGTGTTGTACATGGATAAGCCTACACCAGGACCCTTGTAGTCGTATACGGTTCTGGTTTCTGGAGCACCGCCATTGGCTGGAGTGAAAGTCAATTCCAACTTACCTGGCTCAGAGATCACCAAATCGGTGGCCTTGTATTGATCACCATGGGCATGTCTTCCAATAACAATTGGTTTTTCCCATCCAGGAATCAAACGAGGAATTCTTGGAATGATGATGGATTCACGGAAAACAGTACCGCCCAAAATGTTACGAATGGTTCCGTTAGGAGAGAGCCACATTTTCTTCAATCCAAACTCGGCCACACGCTGTTCGTCTGGTGTAATGGTAGCACACTTGACACCAACACCATATTCTTTGATAGCGTTGGCAGAGTCAATGGTGATCTGGTCATCAGTCTTGTCACGAGCAAGAATCCCCAAGTCGTAGTACTTCAAGTCCACGTCTAAGTATGGGTTGACCAATTTGTCCTTGATTTGTTGCCAGATGATACGAGTCATTTCATCACCATCCAATTCGACAATTGGATTCTTGACCTTGATCTTGTTCATCATGCGGGCCCCGGTGCTGAAAGCACGGGCGTTGTGGTTGCCGATTCTGGCGGAAGCTGCTGCTCTAATCATTGTGACGTTTCGACGTTGTTTAGTGAGTAAATTACCTAAAAGACTTACAAAAGAGTGGGTATAAGTAGTCGGCATTAGTGAAAAATTCATACTTCGTTGGTGCTCCCGATAGCGGAAGTCAGGGCCGGTTCCGGATCTGACTCACCCGCTACTGTGGTCACGTGGACCTCTGGTGAAAACCGGTTTCCTGAGTGATTAGGAGGTTAAGGTCCGAGTGATAATAAACTATGACTAGGTATTTATTAGTATAATTGCTGCAAAATAGAAAGTTGTAAGCGACTTTACCTTTGAACATGTCATCAATTCTTCAATATGTCAGCTGTGGCGTTTGCTCCTGTGGATATGAAGGAAATTCCAAAAATTGGGTTTTTTCCAATTGTTTGCATATTTGTTGCAAAAAACACTTAAAACAAGATCAAAAAGGAGTAATTAACCTCAAATGTCCACTTTGTGAAAAAGAAGATGTCAAGTTCCGGCCCTTTGAGGAATTAACATCTCCATTGCCTTGGCAACCGCTTTTCAAACCCTTGCCTGAGTTATTTGATGGTTTAACGGGTATTGTTTACCTACAATGGACCATCATGGCTGATAGATTGAAGAGGGAAAGATTGGCTAATAATCGCCTTTTGGAAAAGGTGGAGATACAGAGGGAACTATTGTACGAGTCTAGGGATGAGTTGTTGAAGTATAGAGGGAGTAAGGAGATCTATGAATCAACTCCCAAAACTGTTAGGGCTACTACGGAAGATGTTGAACTCGGAGATACCATTCTCCAGAGTGTATTGGGATCTGAGGAGGAGATTGTTACTAGTACCGTAGAAGGAAGAGGAGGTTATCAAGCTGGATACGACAATGACTCAAACTCACTGGCCTTACTGGCATTATTGGGCTCTAGTGGTAGGGAGTTTGTCAATGGTTTTAACTATGGGAGAAAGAGTGAGGGTTCTAACTATGAGAAAAACAGTGAGGGTTTTAGCTACGCAACAGCTACCCTTTCCTCTGACACTTTCACTCCGGTTAGAAAGACAACTTTAATAAACAGATGTCGGAGATCTTTGGGAGTCCGCAAGCCAGCACCCGAATCCATACGTGTTCTTTCCCCCAAAAGTCCATCTCTACGTCCTCTGACTCTGGTTCCAAAGGTTCCCTCCACTGGGCGCTTCTCCAAATATTTCCCTCAAAGATAACCAAGACATCCTGCACATGCTTTGCTTCGAGGATAGTCAGCAGAAAAACACACCCAGAATTTTATCACCACCTACAATTCTTTTTCTTATTCACAAGGGTAAGACTTGTGGTAATACTAGAAATTTTAACTCACGGTACGGCCAAGTGAATGAACCAGAACGGTGCTGCCACTGTTACTGATTTGAACCTTTCGTAATTTCTCCAAACTCTTCTTTGCAGGTGTCGTACCTTTAAGCAGACTCTTCTAAATGTACTGCAAGTGTGTAATAAGGCTTTGAACATCTAGACAAGAGCCTAAGGGTATGTACACCAGGAGACAATTCCTTACTTAAAGAAGATAAGAGAATTAAGATAGGAGGAAGACAAGAATTGAGGTTATTATGTCTCAGTTTAATCCAGAGTTCTTTCAAAAGCAATTGGCTTCGTTAACCATTAATTCCCGAGCAGTCATCACCGAGTTAACCAACTTAGCCGAACAAAATGTCGACAAGTGTAACGAAATTTGTGAGATGGTGGAGGCCCGCATCAAAAAATGTCTACCCCAGCACAAGTTGAATGCCATTTACTTGTTGGATTCCATATGTAAGAATGTGGGTAACCCCTACAATGTCATTTTTGGCAAAAATCTATTCAAGACTTTTACTGAAACCTACTCCATCGTCACCGACACCCCCACAAGACAGCATCTCATAAACCTCTTCAAAACATGGATAACAGGTAGAACCAACACCGGTGCCGAACTCTTTCCTCAATCAATCCTTACAAAGATAGAAAAGTTCATCATTCAAGCTACATCCATTAATGGCTCAACACCGCCTCCAACAACTGCTGGTCCTAATACGGTGCCACAGAAACTTAGATTGGCACCAGACTGGCTAATGAAAGAAGGAAGAAGTTTATTACTATACATCATCAAATTGGACCAGAGTGCTGACCTATTGCACGCCGATAAACAACTGATTTCAGATGAGGACCGTAAATATCTTCGTGAAAGTGACGGCCGTCGAAATAATTTGGTTTCGTTGGTCAACGAAACCTTAGATGGAATCATGTTTGATATGAGAGGAAGCGACGGGGAATCCACTCCGACTCTATTATTTGAGTCAAATGTTAAGAAATATCATGCAAATTTTTTGACGGTTCGGAAAGATTTAGAAGAACAAGGATTGAAGATAGATGCTTTGATCAAAAAAATTCATGATAGATTACAGTCTGTCCAACAAAAGGAGCAAGAAAAACTACAAAAAAGAAGTAAACAAACAAGGATAAAAGAATATATCACGGCAAACAAGATATCGCTAAACAAGGTACCCAATATGATCTTTTTCACGAATGTGACAGAAAATATCAGGAGCAATGACGAGATATTTAGCATTATAGAAAAATGGGGAAAGACTCCTGTTGTCAAAGAGGAGAAAAACCTAGAGGCACCAGAAGTACTAGAAGAACCAAAAGACAAGGCGGCATCGGGGTTGGGAATCGACTTAAGCAGTACTTTGGGGATGGATTTTGGTTCCTTTGATTTCCTGGATTCGATACTAGGCCCTGCCAAAGATGAAGTCAATGGAGTACAGTCAACTGTACCTTCAACTCTTTACCTGCCCGAACAGCCTACAATTGCACATGATGTCGATGATATAGAACCGAAAGAATTATCGGAAGTATCTAAAGAAGAATCACCAATAGTGGTAGATGTACCCGCACAATCAGCAATAACTGCAAATAAAACAGAAAACGTCCCAGAAATTGCAACACAGCAAGAAGAAGTACTGGAAGCCACAGAGCAGTCAGAAGAATTACTGGTTGATGTCAAAGAACCAACAACTTCAGAGGCAGAAGAATTACCTGATGTTTTGTGGAATCCTTCCGAGTCTAAAAATCTTGAGGTGGATGACGACGATGACGACGATTATAACCCGCCTTCACCGCCAGCGCAGTCTCCCCCATTATCACAAGACTTGCCAGAGTCAAGTCATCCAATACAATACGATGACGATGATGACGATGAATATGTTCCAACTCTAGGAGATGAGGGTGAAACTGAGACAGAAGCCGACACTGGAAGTCTGCAGCTGATGAACAGTTCTATGTTAAGCAATACATTTGCTGGATTTCATCCTTCTGGAAGCGGAATTATCCCATCAAGGGACGGGTACCAATCAATCACAAGAGGACCAGTACTACCGAGAGCATCTATTCTCAAGAGAAGAGCTCCTGATAGAGAAAGAGTGGTGAAGAGGGTTAGATTTGACGTATAGGGAATTAGTACATATATGGCCCTAGGACCATGATAAAATTTCAGGTAATCGTAGAGAAGAAGAGGAGCAATACTTTTGTTTACTGTAGTAAGATCACCATCAAGGGAGTGTTGCAATAAGGGAAGTGGGATCAATATCACGTTAGTTCTTACCACTTTAGATCTTATCTTACCACTGTTGGATTGGGTATTGGTCATGGATAGAGAAAGAGAAAGAGGTAGGAAAGAGTATATGAAATAATGCTGGTCGATATCACTAGATCTTTCAATTGATTTAGTTGTCTAATTGGTTCAGTGATAATTGTGCAAATTTGCAATGTATCCTTTCTTACATAAGATGATCGAATTTCAATCATTTTCACCCACTATCTACTTCTTGATCTGATTATCGTGTTTATTGAATCTACCGATGATTATCCACCGGGTAGCATGAGAATGACATAATGTTCAACTATGAATTTGACTGTTGGGAGTTATTATTTCTTTACATATCGAAAGAACCAGCCTTCTTCATGTGCCACCAGGTGGTAATGAATGGGAAGGCAAAGAAAAAGCCCAAAACTCCCCAGTAGTAGACACCGAAAGGAATGTACTTCTTGTTCTTGACAGGGAATGGTACGTTGGAGTAAGGACCGCTCTTTGGGGTACCGTAGACGGCGTTGCTGGCGATGGCGGAAGAACGGAATGATCTGGTTAATCTGGAAACACGCAAGGTGTTGGCATTCAATCTAGGCAACATAATGTGATAATGATGATGATGAATATAATCAATAAGTACTATAGATGTTAGTTATGGGTGGTTTTTTTTCTCACTTGTCTCATTAACACACCACTGTTAGTTGGTACACTCCTGGGCTTAACTATGGGGACCAACCGTTAGTTTTGACCGCGCGCACACTACCAGCGAAAAAAACCTACGTTGTGATTGGAGGAAAAAATGAGCTGATCTTAGTGAGGTTGAAATACTTCGTACCAGCTGGAGTAATACGCTATTGCAAACTTGAGTCAGTCTTAGGAAGTATTCATTTTGATCACGTTACGTTCACAAACGAAAATCATCATCTTCTTTTCTACTGGTCGAAAAGATTTAATCATTACCAACAATCGTTACCCTTCTTTTCATTGCATTTGAGTTAACCTTAACAATCACAACACATTCATCATCATGGCTATCGCACCTATCACTGGAACCTTAAAGAGAAGAATCATCACCGATATCAGTATTGGATTCGGAACCGGATTCGTATTGGCCACCGCTTACTGGTACCTCGAACACAAGCCTATTGTTGACAAGAGAGAAGCTTTCTACGCTCAATTGAAACTTCAAAAGGAAGCTGAAGACCAATGAATATGGCTCAGGTTTCACCTTCAACCTTGGTCTTCAAGACAACCTACCATATAAGTTGGTCTTGTTGGATTCAAGGATCCCTATCATTAGTTTAGTGAGGATTCCAACCAAAGCCCGCGCTACGGTTTCCTACTTTTCTCCTACTTAGTAAATACATTCAAGTTATTCATGAAAAGCATGAAGTTCATTGAGTTTCATCAGTACCATTCTATCAATGAACCTCTTTGGCCTGTAGATTTGATGAACTATGTAGGGTGCTTTTATGGTATGTATTCCATCATTAGAGGGTCACAAACTTGATCAATGAAACATTATTAACAATCCCACTGGTCAAGATCACAAGCTTCTTATTCTTCTTTTGACGGTCCATCTTTTGTTGTAAATACTTGAAACATGTAATTTCCGACCGACTGATTCCTCCTACTATCACAATTATCAAGTATTCAGGAGAAGTAGATGCAGCGGCATTAAAGTTAGTAACGGGTGTGGGCGTGGCAGTACCCGAACTTAAACCTGTACCATTGGCCTTCTTATCTCTGATATCACTCTTATCATCCACGTTGATGTCAACAGTTTTTCCGCCAAACATATCGATGCTTAAATTCTCCCAGTTTGGTCTTTTCTTCAAGTTGTTGGTGGGCTTATACTTCAAGAAATCCCTGAAATAAAGTGCCTCCACAAGTCTATACAACACTGGTACAGTATTTGATGGTAATGTAAAGGAAGGGTTCTGATAAGTATCGATCAACGACACCTCTTCGTCGCTCACTTCTGATTGTTGAATCGACGGATTCTCTTCCTCATCAATTGGGTGCAAATTCCAGTATTTGTCGATCAATGCATAATTATTAAGATATACATCCTGTCCACCCGTAATACCCACTGTATTCTCCTTGACTAACTCCTCATTATGATGAGTCAATCCAAGGGTACTTAAAAAGTCGCCCGAGCTTTCGTTAATAAGGCGGACCAACTTGTATTTAATAAGCTTTTCGAGCACTAGGGCAGTTTGAAGTCCAAATAAATCCATACTTTCCAGAAGAATCCATTCGAAATCTCGTTCTTTGATTCCGTTGTTGACAATCGAAATCAACACCACTGTAACTATTATTATTGATTGGTCGTAACTGGCATTCAAAAAGCTCCGAAGTTGTGCCAATTGGGACTTATAATCATTTTCGAACAAGTCATTTTGAAAAGTGAGAAACTCCTCGTATTCAGTATTGATTTTGGCTAAGATAGCCTCACTTATTGTGGTATGCTTTTTGATCAAGTCTTGTTTCAATGTGAGACTTCCCAAACTTGACACAATTTTCTTGATGTCGCTAATGTTGTCTGATTTGTTATCCTTGAGCTTGAATTGTTGTTGCACATATTTTGCAAGGACGCTTAACTTGAGACCACTTGATGAGAAATTTAAATGTTTCAAAGTATTGGTGTAAAGAATATCATTGTTCAAATTCTTGGATACAGGTTCACCATCTTGATCTGCTGGTAAGTTCGATATTTGCGAGAAGTTGATTTCAAATAAATCATCGATTAAACCATGATAGTTTAGCTGGTTGAAGAGAACTGATGTATAGTCCAAATTTCTTTCTAGAACCACAAGGTCGGTATTACTGGAGAAACGAGATTGATAAAATTCCAATTCCAATGGATTCAAATGGGCATTTAAATATTCAGGGATCTTGTAATCCTTTAAGATATTAATGAGTAGACTTGAATGGTCGCCTTTCCCGTAGATATTCTTTAATTTAAATTTGAATGTTGATGATGTTTCAAAGAGGATTTGTAAGAGCGAAGAAGCCAATTTGTTAACTTCTTTCAAAGGTTCATTAAAGTATGCACCCACTTCATGTTTAGGATCGGTGAAGTACAAGTTGTCTTCTTCACTCGCTATTGGAAACGTTTTCCAGTCGAATACCTTGATTTTCGCCGTAATATTCACCTGGGATTTGGTCTGTTCAAGGAGTGCACCAAACTCAACTCGTCCCTTTAATACCTGATTCAATTGATACACAAATGATCTGGTCAAATCTTGCACTATCACATTTATCTTCAAATGGGAACCAGCTAATCGTTGAAGATGAATCAAATTATCGTTGCTTTCGCCTACCAAGACGATTAATCCCGCGAAAGATTCGAAAACAGATTCATCCTGTATGTCGTCGAGCCACACCAAGTTGTTGAACTTGCCCAATTCCTTGAGCTTCAGAAATGATGTAAGGTGATTGATTAATGGTGATAGTTGACGGTCTAGTATGAGGAGATTTTTAGTCGTGAAAATTCGCGACAAGACATAGAGAAGGTTGTCGAGTGTTCGCTGGTTGAATGGCGGTAGTGTAGGGGCCGAAGAAGGGTCTTTTTTGGTCATTTCTTGCATGCTTGTTGATGGTTGTTAGATTGTAATATTTTAGAGAGACAAGTCTCTACATGTATTATACTAACATGACGATTACGTAATCACTATAGATAGTCAAAGAAGAGATCATGTTCCAAGAATTAGTGATAGTCGAAGGTGAATTTATTCTACTATTTCCCTAGTGATAAAAAGAACCAAAAATTTATTAAAGT